>JAZAQC010000017.1:6000000-6600000 GCA_036289425.1 Rhopalosiphum nymphaeae
GGCGGTGAACAGAGCCGGACGTCTGGTGACGGTCAGCGTACGATACTGAATGCGATTCCGGGAGAGTATCACCGCGGCTGTCGTGGTCCGATCGGGTCTTCGGAGGAGCGATGCGCGCGTGTGCGAAAGAGTGCGCGCCAGACGGATTTATATGCGCCGCGGCGGAGGGGAAGTTTAAAGAGGTGCCGCCGCCGCGTATCGTTTGTCAACTTCGCACTTTTCTCCCTCTTTCTTTCCCTTTACTCACGTGCGCGCATACCGTATTCGTGTGTGGTTTTTGACTTTGGCTTTTACGCGACGAAGGATCGACGACAACGGTATGGAAATTATTATGTAATCATATATTATGACAAAAAATTAAATGAAAATAATATGGAAATAAATGATAATACGAGTTCCCGTCCTATATCATATATGTATTATTATAATACTATATGTGCCCAATGCGACGATGGAGCTAATAATTGTATTTTTACGAAAAGGAAAAGTGTTAGATTTAAAGCGTATTACCTACTATAAAGCATCAATGCGCGTCATATAAAACCATAATAGGATGCAAAATAATGTAAAATTGTTGACGAATGAGTGGTATTGATATATTTTGTCAAAACAGAAGTGCACTGCAAAGAGCTTTTGTATTTTAGAGTAAACACTATCGGTGGATTTGTTTGCTTTCTCTCAGTTCAGGAAAACGTCTCCAAATACACCGTAAATAACGATTTTGTTTTATTGAAATTTCGGTAATATATATATATACATATAGGGATTAAAACCTTAACGTTTTGCCGTAATATCTGACCTAACGGCCGATCGAATAATCGCTATTAAACAATAATATGGCTCAGACAAATATTTTAATAATTATCACTATTGTTCGGGCAATAGAAGTTAAAAAAAAAATTCGTTCAGATTATAATATCCATGACATAACGCGTATTCTATGATGTATTGATGTGATGTATTTCATGGAAGATTCGAGATTATATTATTATTAACGTTAACCAATTAATTCTGAAATCGATTATATTCTATATATATATATATATATATATTGTAAAGAAGTTAATAATAACTAACAGAATTGTAAATAATACGGTGGTCAAAAAAATCTATGCATTTTATAAAACTGATAAAAGTACACTATTACGCTTCACGGGTGACAAAATAATTAAACGCACAATAATACGATATGCTTTAATATTATACATTTTGTGTATAGTATATTATGATATAATAATTTCGTTTAGATAACTCAACACTTGTTGTCGATTGTTGTAACATCTATAAATTAGGTACTTACTACTTTTATACCTAGATGTTCTCTCTCGGCTGACATCATACGTGTTATAAAAACAGATGTAAAAAATTTAACGGTTTTGAAAGGTATACAACGAAATGTACGAATTACTCAAGGACCTCATTATTAATAATAATTATGACTTCACCGTAAACGAGTAATAAATTGAGACGACGAAAAAAATTGAGTACATTACTATGAGATCAATCTGATTAAACGACCCCAGCACTTAAACCTAACCTAAGGTCTGTAGGTACATTTTTGGAATTTAAAAGGTGCGAGATTACGATTTTTTTAGATTTATTAAAATAAAATAGTTATATAAATTTAAATATTTAATTATTGTTTGCTTTGAAATTGATTAAACGCAAACTAATTGTAAAGTAATAACTAATAATGTTAAAATGATTTTATTCTTAAATTTTAGTTTAGAATTTAGTTTATAAATATATTTTTTGATAATTATTTTAGCTAGATAGGTCATAGGTAGGTAAGTACCTACTATAAAAGTTTTTCACTGTACTAAGATTTATTTAAATTAACTAGTGCTCAGAAACTAGTTTACTATATTGGTTTTAATATTATTTCACTTTTACCTACCCGTTATATAACACGTAATATACATTATAAAACTAGTTCTTAAACATTAGTTTCATACATTTTACATTATAGGTACTAAACTTTTTTTTTAAACTATGTAGTATGCCCTTTAAACCCTTTGGTTTAAATTCGACGTTACCGAATTTTAAAAACATGGAATTTTAAATTAATTGAATTCAGTGTAGTATGTATATATTTGTACATTATTAAATTAGTTGTTATATTTACAATAATAGTTAATTTATCAAATGATAATATTATTAAACATGAAACACATTCACCTAAAACTTGCAACAACTAAAGTATAATAAAAGGTACAATATTTATCACTAGGATCGCCAAAAAAATATTTAAAGCAGCTGAGTCCGAAATGTATAGTAATATACCTTAAGTTAAGGATATTAAATGTGTAAATATAACTTATAGATTCTAAACTAATAGAATATAAATCTAAATCTAAATCAATAATAATTAAAAAAAAAAAAATAGATGAGTAGAAGTTCAATAATGAAATAAATAAAAAAATGTAATTTTTGTTTTCGATTTTTATTATAATAGGATATCTATTTAATTTGAATTGCTTCAAAAATGAATAAATCATGGTAATAAATATAAATTACTTCTAAGAAAAAAAAATGGTATCTTATTATAGGTATTCGTATTACATATAAATGTATAAATGTGTAATGTTTAAATTATGTGTATAATTTATATGTATCGATTTGTATAATATTTTAAGTCACAGATGTTTAGATTATTTGTTATTAACTACAATTATAACTAATTATATATGTATATATATATATTTTAAATTAATTTTCCCTATCATATATAATATGAATATTATTTAATATTATAACAGTTAAATAAATTATCTAAAAATAAAAATTAATATGAATACTTAAAAAATTAATTTGGTGGATAATTTCAACATAATATTAAAAAAAACTTTAAGCTTAGTATGTATGTACTATGTAGTAACATCTTAGAAACGTTGTCATGATAAATTGTATAATATCCTTGATATCTGAACTTAAATAATAATTCGTATGGCTTACAGTTTTTATTTAACAGTACATATTTTATGTATAAAATTAATATATTATGTTAATACATAAATTAATATTTGCATTGGAAAATAAAAACAAATATCAGTTCGTGATTTGATAAATTCCTTTTTAAATCGGTTAATGTAAAAACTGGTTTTATTAAATCACATAGTTAAATTAAATAAATAATAATAGATTCCATAAAATGATGATCACTCATTTTACAATATTTCATCACTGTATTGATTTTCCAAAAGCATTACTAAATATTTTATTCAAATAGTTATTTTAATATTATATGTGTGTAAACTGTAAATGAAATGTTGTTTGAACCTGTTACGTGAAATAAAATAACCTTGTGGTCTTAGATTGTTTTGCATGTTGTTTAATTATTTTTTGAAGGAATTATAAAAAAGTAAACAATTTTATTTCATGTGATATCTTTACCGAAAGTCTTGTTTTTATATATAATCATCGTAAGACGTAAGTAGGTACCTATTAAAACTAACAATAAAAGTTAAATAATGAAATACAAAATAAAAATTACGACTTTACCAAATCATTATAAACGTGAATAAATAATGTAAATAACTATTAATCGTGTATTAAAAATATAATAATGTACAGAGTATATTGTAAGCTTAAAAAAGTTTGTACTAAAAATAAATTTGAAATAAAATGTGAGTTGTAGTTGATGTATGCATATGTAAATGATATATTTAATTGGATAGTTCATGGTTACCACAACTTTAATTTAATTTTTCATATTACGCGTCATGGTTTGAATTTATTTTCGAAAGTAACGTTATCGTTTTCAAATTTAAAATGTAAACTCGTAAGCATCGCGGGGTCTTCAGAGATCAATATGTGATGTTTCGTCCATATTGTTTGTTCTTGAATTGAAATATTTCAATTTTTGTCTGTACTCAGAGTAATAGGTTTTAATTTATTATTACATATTCATAATATTGTCATCAATGATGTAAGACCATTTTAATTAGTGTACATTACGATGTCTGAAAAAACAACAATTAAGTGAATTATTGGTTTAAAAATGATAACATTCATAAAACATTTTATAAACATAATATAACACAATTATAAGGCACTAGTATTTCTCGGTTATTTTTTAAACGATAATTTTTTAGGCATTTTTGATTCCATAGTAAAAAATGACTCTATAAAGTCTATATAGACTAAAGAGAGTAAAATATAATTTATACATTATTTTATTGTAGGATTTGGCTTAAACATTAATAAAAAACAACAGCACGCGCAGTAATATTGGCTGAACGTATAATATACTTACCACAGAAAATATTAAAAAAATTTGGTAAATGTATAGGTATTACAACCATTAATGGAATAAGCTTTTAATCCATTCACCGAAAAGTGGAATGAAACAGCTGTAGATCCAATTATAAGTATGATATTCCATTGATGATTTTGTTACCGACTTCTATTATGTTATAGAATTATATAACTAATTAATTTTAACTATTGCATAACACTTTGGGGTTGTATAAGAATACAATTATAAGTCAATATCAAATGTCCTTAACTGGAGAATTTCTAAGGATTCAGTATTGTATGCCTCTCATTTAAAATATATTTTGTCATTGTTTTCCTTGCAAAATCTTTGGTTACACGAGTGCATAGAAATTTATTCACCCCTTTGCTGAGTTGTCATTAAATTAAGTAGACACCGAGTTCATAATTGGTAACAAAATCGGTAACAAAATAAATAACAACAATGATATAACAATATGATTTTAGTATCGCTAAACATAGTTATTTATTATCTTGTAATATGGTGAATGTCAAAAATTAAAATAGGAACGAAATAATTACAGAAGACGTGTTTTGACTATTATAATTGATTTAATTAGTGGATACTGTTAATTATCAGTCGTTTCTGAGTAAAATGAAAGTATCAATTAATGTTAATTAACAAATAATTATTATCCAACAATAATATTGTAAAATAATACTATGACAATCAGTTGATACTTAATATTCTAATAATAATATTGAATCTACTACATTTACAATCGATTTCTGTATTAATGTTTTTAATATGTACGAAATACGAAATCATTATTTCCGTTTTTACCTAAATACATATTATGTTAAAACTGCAAATACATTTTATATTTTTATGGTTAATCAGTGTTGAATTCATAAATTATTCATACATTCTATGAACAATATGTATATAGTTGGTACCATGGTTTTATTTTTTATCATTGCTATTGCCGAGTAAAAGTAATTCTTAAGTGTTGTTTATAGTAGAATATGTCACCGAGGTCGAACATTTCATATTTTTTGTAGTCGACTAAAAGGTACAACAACAATTTTTCGTATCGTTAGTATATTTTAATGACGTTAAAATTTGTAAATTTGTAAATTCCGTTATGCTAGTGGTTTTCAATTAAATATCTATTTTCTTAATTATTATTGTTACATTGCGTTTAAGCCACGATTACAACCATCATGGTAGGTATATGCATTGGTGTGTACTGGGTACAGTAGTGTAACAGTAGGTACTTTAATATATAGGATGTTTATATAGTCACGTAGTGTATCATTAATCCCGTTGTAAACACTCAAATGCATTTGAACGATTCATTTACAACTGTTGCTTCAATTTAATACACTAGTACCTAAGTGCATATCCCATGCAAATTGTAATTATTTATACAACGTAACAGCGTTATTAAAATTGAAAAAAAAAGATTTTATTTCTAAGATAATGATATTTGTATTGCGATTGAAGCGATTGAAAATGTCTTCAAAACGTGTCATCGAAAATATCTTAAAAATATTTTCAATCTGAAAATATTATGAGATAAGAATATCTATCTACTCTTATATAATACTTGGTTGTCGGAGTAGAGATATCAGTTCTGTAGGAATTATTTGAAATTATAAATATTATAAATAGATAATTTTTCTCCTTTTACAGAGTCGCGTGTCAATGGATATGCATAGGCTAATAATTACGGTATTAAATAATTGATTATTAAGGACTTTTTAAACTACAATTATATACATAATTGATAATGTATAAAAATTCTAAAATTTTTATCTATTTGAAAAAAATAATTTTTACCAACTCGTTATTATTTTATTGTGATGAAAAAATATAAAATATTTTAATAGATAATGTTAGTTATTAAAACCATCTCTAATACTTAAAACCTTACCATATAGGCATTTTGTTATACGTTTAACTCATATTATTCTCCCTATAAAAAAAAATGTATTTTCATTAAAGCGACGAGGTCTGCGAAATCACGCTCGCGGCCCACAAACCTGTATGGCCGACGGTATCACGAACTGTGAACAGCCGACCTGCACGTCAACCCAACATGTGGCATTGTCATTATTGTTAACAAAAGCCTTTATTTTCCATATAATAAAGTATCTTATAACTAAATGCGTATCTTAATTATGTATACGATTCGTCCTACATCACATTTTTGACATAAATTCCATCACTGACTTATCATAATGATTCTTCACAATAATGAAAAAAATTTATTCACAGGATCTATTTGAAATATTTGAATATATTGATTTGATATAGATATTGTGAGAATTTTTTGTTGGTTTCGCTAAATTTATAAAACAATCTAATTTAAAAACCGAGGAACTCTCTCTACTGTTTGGCAAATTTCGACTTTTATTTTTACATACATATTTAACAGATTTCCAGACTGATTTTATTTGTTATATATTATGGTCAATGTAATTTTCCAAATAAATGTTAAGTTAAATTTTTTATTGTTTTTCTAATATATTATACTTATTTCAATATTCGAAGATACCCAATAAATCCCGTACCTATCTATACGTTTATAAGACGTCTACCTCTTACCCACCAAATTATTTTTTCAATTTTATAATATTGTCTTAATTGAAATATAAATATTGTCTTGAAATTTAAAAACCATGGTGTCCACTCTGTTTTATGGCTGTATAGTGGAGTTCTATTGTAAATAATGTATAAAAAACGATTCTGATGAAAAACTACCGTGTATTATTAGTTTCTATTTCAATAGATATTTAATAATATATTCATATTACTATAACATATGCAATTTATTTTTCCATTTATAACGTGTCAAGGTTAAAGAAGTTTCACGTCGTATTTTGTCATAAGTACTCTGTATTTTCATAAAAATTAGAATAATTTTAGTAGTAAATGTTGAACTTATGAATATATTTTATTTATTTTTATATTTAATAAGATGTTGAACTACGAAATATGTTTTCAGTTATTTCTTTATAATATATTTAAATAATTGCGTTCATTGTATATTAATTACATTTTATACTATTAATTTGTATAATATAATATTATTGTTATTATATAATTTATAAGTTAAAATATACAAGTCGATATCGACATAGCATAAAGTGATTAATTATTTTTAAAATTACATAGTCCATAGAATACATATTGATTTATATAATGAATAAAGATGTTAAGTATTTACGTTTATTTTTTTATACATTTTTTTTAATTAAACTATTACACCAAAATAATTAAAATTATTTTTGTCAAAATTTCAGCTTAAAGTGTAATATAACTATTTTAAAACTGTGTAATGTATTTTTAAGATTTAAAACCAAGAAAAAAACTTCTTTTAACATTTATATAAAAATAAAACTAAGAAAATAAAAAAATATATGATTCCTTGTACAGTGTTTACGATTATTTCTTTTTAAATTACAATAAAATAACCAAATCGATTTTTCCAAAACCTATTGTTGTGGAAATATTTTCGTTTTTTCGTAATTATTTTTATTTAAATTTTCTTGATTATTTGGAATATAAAGATCCAATTTACTATCAGAAACTATCTCAGAATTGAAAATTAAAGTCTTCTTTTTATCTCCAAAACGTTCAGGAAAACGCACACAAACAAATCAAATCATTTTAATACTAATACATTCCTCGATTTTACTCAGTATCTATCTAATATTTAAATTAAAATAAAATCACACGATTCGACACGACGCCTTGCGGACCTCAGTGTATTTAGAGTTGTTTCGATTTCGTTTTATTTTTTTAAATAACTGCTTTATTTGCGAGTACTTATTGTGTTTGGGTATATAGCAATTCTAACATTCTCGCCGACGTGACACAACGTCCGTTGTATAAATACCTAATAATAACGTCAACTAGGTATATTCTTCTATATGTAGAATACAATATAATATTAATACATTATATAGGCATTAGGATAATCGCGCGTAGTACCTACTCGTCGAGTCGACGACGTATTTATTTTATTGGCGGATTCGATGAGACGTGTTCGCCGTAGTTGTCATCAGTGGCTAATCCGATCAAATTTTCCACGCACACACACGCGCGCGCGTCAACGGTGTTATATAATATTACAATACCGATTTTGTAACATACCGTAGGCAGTAGTATCGTTTTTAAATTTCAGCTATAACTCTCGCGGTCCGTATCATTAAATTAAGGACAGGTTTGTTAAAAGTCTTCTCGTTGCGTACAAAGCATAATCTAATAATTCTAATATAACATGTATTATACCAATAAGATGTATTATGTGCCGCGGCGTATTACCGTAAACGAATATATAGGTAATATGACGAAAACTAGATATTTGGCAGTCGAAATGCACACAGCGGGGACACGCGCGTAATATATTTTAATAATATCGTACAGTCAAGACGTCATAGTATTGCGTTCGATATTATATTTCAGTTGTCGAAAGTCACAACTATATTTGTGCGTTTTTAAACGGCTAATAATCAATCTACGTATATATTATACAAATGTGAGATGAATTTTTTTTTATTAACGGTAATTCTCAGAAACTACTAGACCGATTTCAATAAAATTCAGAGAGTCAGCGATTGTTTTTGGCTTCGTTTTTCAATCCCTATAAGTATTGGTATACATTCCTATGTGAATTTCGTTTTGGCTCACGAAAATCGAATATTTTTTCGTTTATATAACCGATGACATTTATTATATTACTGTTATTAGTAGAAATATGACGTACAAGTATTGGCCGCTTTACGTTATCATATACAAGAAAAACTATGTTAGTACTTAAATTATAAATAATAATGACAATCAATTTGTGATTAATTAACCGCGTAGCTCATAAAAACGATTACCGATCCGAACGATATTGGATTTACATCGGTTTTTAAGTATTCCTTAAATAGATTTTCAGTTTTTGGTATTTATTTTAAAAATATGTCCACTTGAGTGAAACAGAAAACGATGTATAGATATATTAATTTTAACCCGGTCAACGCTGAATAATATAGCTAGTAATCAATAAATTTGAATTTTTTTACTTTAGATAAAACTAAATCACAACGCAAACTTCACTGCTTTTGCAACAGACTGCACAGTTTATTGGCTGTTGTGAATATTTTGTAAATATCACTTGTGACTGTTTACCACCAGACTTCGACTAAACAAGTTATTTGGCAGTCAGGGGCACATTATGATATTATGATATTATACTGCCGAGACATAAATATTTTTGACTTTTGATATATATTTCAATTGTCAAAAGATAATACTCACAGCAGCTATATTTTTGCGTTTTTAAGCGGCTAATAATATTATTCTAATACTATACTATTATACTATTACACTGTGGGTAATAGATCAAAATATATAATGATATATACATTTGACGACAATAAAATTGATTATCAGTTGAATTATATTTAAATTTTAAAACTTTTATATAATACTATACAGTATAAAACTTTTAAATTAATGTATAACAAATAATGAACATTTTGTACACGTATAATGGCACGCACTGCAGTTTGATCGGAATACTCATGTAAACGTAATAATATTATATGATTTATGTTTTATAAAATTGAGAAAAAATGCACGCGAATATACAACTGTACGTCGTACATAACAATAATTTATTACATTCGGTTATGAATTAATAATTTTTAGTAAACGAATCATCTAAATTGTTTTCTCATTTAAAAAATATGTATATCGTTATTAAATGTTTTGGTGACTTTTACAGTTTTATCATACCGACATACCCATTTTAGTTACGATAATATTACGTTTCTTATTATATTTATATTATATTTTTAAAAACATTTTTTTTTCTGACGGTGTGAATATAGTACAGGGTTGAGCCATACAATATGATTGACACAGTTGAATCTCTACAAATAACGAAATGTAGTTATTTATTGGTTTCTTTAGATTTTAACTGTTCACATAATTGAATTTCTTGCGAATGTAGTTAAATATTATATTACCATAATATTATGTTCACTATATATTACTTATTACAAAGATACCTGATCATATTATCTATGCAGTGTCATGTTTTACTGTAGGTAATAGTTATATTTATACGATCAATAAAACAGATTGGTAATTTTAACGTTACGAATGTTACTTTTGTGTTTATTTTAATCACGTCTATTATTATACACTCAAAATAATATTTGAACTTGAACAATATAATTGTTTTCTAATTGATTCAAACTTCACGACTTAACCTTAAAATAACCAAAATTTTTTTATTAATTAAATATAAATATATAATAATATATAATTAATCTGTATTAAAATGAGTGAAATAAGTATAAATAAGACTAATATATGTGTCTATCGGTTGATTTTTTTTTATTTTGTAGAAGAAATATGGAATTATTAAAATGGCCTAACAACAAGTTTGGAAAAAAAACTAAATTTATAATTTGGTTGTATTTAATTATAGTTTTCATTATGATATCGGTTTTATTATTATTTATATAATCATTAAAAATTGTAAACTAAACGATTTTCCTGCTACCACACAACTCTAAAATGTGTAATTGTTAATTGGTGCTGAAGTTTTCGGTATGGCTTCAATGCAATTCGCAGCAGATTTTCTAGAACCTAGTTTATGTAATAATGCCGTTACTGAAATATATCATGTCTTGTAATACTTGATTGGTCGTAAATATAATTACAAAACTTACGAAGTTACAAGATGTTCACTATAATTAAAAAAAATTTTGTGTATACATGTAAATATATAATATTATTATTAATACATCGGAAGATTATTTTCAGTAAACACATAACTCAAAAAGTAAAAACGGGTTTTGAAAATTTTTTACATAATTTAAACTCATAGTAAAATAAAATTTTCAAAAAAAAACTCAGTTTTTTTTATATTCATCGTTATCATTTTTTGAATGAAAATATACATATTTTTAATTATATATTATTCTGAAATTTAAAGTAAAATATTTTTCTTAACATTTTAATAGATTTATAAAAATAAAATTTCGAATGATTTGTTAATTATCTACAAGCATTTAAAGTCATGTTGAGCAACGTTTTGCGGTTTGGTCTCTTGTTCCGTTTTACTCCCCTCGTTTAAATTTTAAATACTTTTAAGTAAGTTATAACTAGTCTAATTAAAAATGGTTTGAAATACGTCACTTTAAAATTAGTTAATATGTATATATTTTTAGAATGTTGTCTTGTCATAAGTTAATTCAAATTATGTACCTAATAAATATGTTTTCAAAGGACTTAATACTTTTCACGATAACGAGTGTTTACTGTTAAAAGATTTTCCCTCTATGGTATATAAAGTATATAGTGTATACATAATACATGTTATATATGAGTAAGTTAGTCGGAATTAACTTTTATGTTAAATATTGTATTATTACACTGTCGGTGGAATTAATTGAATAAGACGTTTTAATACATTAAGTAGTTATTAGTACATAAATCACACGTACATATAAAATAAACTGATATTAAGTATATATATATATATATGTATATTGTATATAGGTAATGCGAAGTAATAGGTATTGACATTTAAAAACTGTCTATACTCCCTATAAGTTTCGATTGATTGGATATTTCATATTATTTTTTTTTAAGAAAAGACAATTTCCAATTTGTATATACTGTTCTACGACTTATAACTTATTGATTACTATAATATTTTAATTGTTATGTTTATTTAATATACAACTTTTACAGATTTATCGGTTATATTTTATTCAATGCAATATATTTATAGGCAATACCATAATTATTATATTATATACATTATAAATAAATATGTTTAAAATACTGAAAAATGTCAATTTCATTTCGACCGTAGACCATATAGACGTGCGCGTACAATATTAATTGTCTTCTTGACATTTTATAGTAAACGAAATGATGTGCCGGAGGAGTATAAATAATTTTATCCTCGTACGATGTCAATTCATTGCCACACTATAATTTGTCGCGTAATATCTATCTGTTATAGTTTTTCCCTAGTTTGAACGATGTTTTGATATGGTTTGAAAGGTTTGCTGTACGCAGAGCGCACGCAAGACAAATGGGAACTATTACGTCTTTTAACAAATGGCGGTAAGCCACCGAGTGAAATAAAATTGATGATTTATTTACGACAACTGTCGTTGATATCGCCGTATCATTATTGTGTTGTACACACAATAATGCTTTATTGTTGCAATATTGTATTTGGGTCAAGTCTGCGAGTAAGAACCTGTTATTATTTCACCCGTCATGTCAATGAAACACTGCGGTTTTTAACCGATCTACTTTGTTTGCTTATTATTATTTACCTTCTCGGGTTGATGGAGCGAGTTCACACGAGTGGAACACTTGTTGAGGGAGCAGACACGACGATGGATTAATTTCAGCAGTGGTTTACACGGAACATAATACCGAATTATTAACATCATCGTCTTCGTTATCGTCATCGTCATCGTCGCCTCTGAATCGCGATGACGGGCGACGACGTGACGGTTCTAATCCGAATGCGTCGTAGACGATGATCGTTATTTAAAACGTATTGACGTTATTATACGAAACGGTTACAGATTTTTGTTCACATTTATTATGAACGTGACTGTAACTAACGAGTTGTGGTCTTATATTGAACAGATTGACAATATTATAATTAATTATATAATAGTTAATAGACATATAGTAACACAGTTATGTTCAAAACATTAGTTTGATCGCCAAATTAGTAGTTTCAATTTTACTTATTATTATTTTTTTTTTGAAATATTATCGATTAAGCAAGGAAAAATAATGTTGATATATTTCTTTATCCACGAACGTCTTTGAAAATATAATAACCAAAAAAATTATGATATTAGAGAGTAGTGACTTCTTCTCATCGCTTTAATAATTATGTTGGCGCATTATTATTATAATATTATAATTTATAGGTAATCTTCAACTCATCCTCATATCTATCGGATTTTAGTTACTCAGTACTTACATATAACTATAGTGTTAGTACGTAATTTTTAAATGTTTAAATAATGCAATAAAAAAAAACATAAATGGTGGAATAAATCTTGTTATAGATGTAATATGAATTACCATGTATTAAGTAACTTTAGAAAAGTCGTCATACACTCGTTCTTAAAGTGTTTTAAACAGAAGATTTAAGTTTTTTTTTTTAAAAAATGAAAATAAATAATAATTCGAGTTTTGAGTCGACTGACTAACTTATAAGTAGCCTCATATCAAGTCATTTACAACTTTTGTATAAATTATATTTAAAAAAATTATTCGTGGACAGACACCATTTAGAGCATATTTAAATAAATTTAACAAACTACTATTATAATGAATAAAATTACCATTTTTAATAACTTTAATTAAAAATGTTTCATGAAAATTTTTAGAAAAATGACAAATGATTATAACTTAATTGGAAAACATGAGCGATGTGTAATGTAATACAACTGTAAAAATGTAATATAATGTCATATATTTTTTATGATTTATTAAAAAATGTAAAAATGTCATCTTGTTGATGTGTGTAATTTGCAAAAAAAAGTTATTAGTGATGCACATTATTTTGAACTAATTAGTAAATTTATTTTATTACTTTATTCGACTTAATTAAACGAGTTTTATTAATATGTAACAATTTTTTTAAATATATATATATAATTAATTAGTTGTTATTTTTCTAGTGAAATTAATGCTTGAATTTAGTAGAAAAAGTAATAAATAATCTAATTTATTTATAATATTAATATAATTTGTTTTTATTGAATACAAATCATTTCACATTTAGTTGAATTCACTTGTTGACGGTCGAAATAGTTGATATCAATACAATTTAAATCTTCTATATACAACTATAAATGTATAATATAAATAGTAAAAAGTTTAGAATTTTTCATTATTGAATCAAGATATCTACTGGACCATGTACACATGATAGATATTAGAAAGGTACCGATTATCGATTATTAAAAACTATTGATAATGGTGAAAAAAAAAATTAAATGAACGAACTTCAGTTGAATTTTCAGAGAAATGTTGTCGATAGGACTTGCAAACATCTATTAAGTGATATTTTAGCAAGTCAACCGTCGGTTGATGATATTAGCTACAATAAAAAGGTTCATTATCAGAATAAACATATTTATTAATAAGAATTTGAAACAATTCGATTTTAAGTTAAGAACATCTAAAACGCGCATATAATAATATTATAAACGTGCAGTAATTTTGAATCTATCAGCTAGATGTTGCATAACATTGTGTTTATTAAACATTTGGCACAATTACCAAGTATCGTAAACATTATAATTGGATATATAATAATTAATACGCAATGAACAGTGTCGTTATAATACAAGACGGACGTAGTTAGTAGTGTTAACAATCTAAGTATAGGTATTACATACTAATTGTTTAGCGTAGATAGTGGGCACTCTTCTATTACCACTTAGAGGTAGTCGACAAGTCATAAGTTACAGTATTATTATTAAAGCAGCACATCAAATTAAATATAACAAAATAATATATGATAATATTATTATTATCATTGTAATAAATGTAAAATAAATACTAAATTTTCGTTTTAATAATATTTTTATAATAGAAGTAGGTACTTGGAACGCGATCTATTGGTATAAAATACAGCTGTGGTTCGAACGTAACTGTCTAATGTTTGACGCGTAGAGCGCTCTTCGCACTCGTTTAATGCAGTTTATTTAAAAATATTATCTATTTTGTAATATTTAAGTATATTTAAATTTATATTTTTTAAGTCATTATAATATTATTATTATAGGCAGTTACAAAAGCTAATAAAGTATTATAATAGCCATCATTTTTTAAAATAAACAATAATAGTAGCTAATTAAAATCATTCAATTAAAAAAAAACCTCATAATTTACGAACATTTTGTTAGTAATCTTGTTTCAAAAGAATAATAATAACAATAATATTCTAAAAACGTAATGTTTGTTCATATTTTAAAATAATACGATCATTTAAAAATTACATTTTAGTATTGTAAGTACACATATTATTATATTACACAATTATGGAAAATATACTTAATTGTTTAACATTTTTTTACAATAAATTACGTTTTCTGTAAGTCGAATTAAACTATAAAAGACAACAAAGTCTACAGTCTAATCCACAAATGTCTTCCTATAAATTCTATTAATAAAAAATAAATTTACGTATAGTAATTTTTTTTTATTTGTAAAAATTAAAACATAAATAATTGTATCATAATGAAGTAGTTAAAAAGCAAATTTCGATGAGTTTTTGTCATAATCCGGACAAGTTCTTATAAACTATGTTTAGATTCGGTGCGGAGCGATGAATTTATTGATTTTATAATGTGTGTTTTAGATTCTGAGCTGAGCTATTAGTTTTATATAACATCGAGGTAGGTTTCTAATAGAAAATAGAATCTAAATTGTACATTAAGGTAAAAGAATAAGTGGGAAAATAAAAAATATTAAGAACATTTCTTAAAAATATAAATATTATTTTGAAAATAATTGTTTGATAACCACAGTAGTCAAAACTTTGGATCATCTCTGCTCAGAAACTTTTTTTCACCGTACACAATGATTTTTTATCATTAAATTCAAATTTAATACATTCATTTTACAGTTACGTGGAACACTTGACATCTATTATACAGCAGAGCGGTGTCGCATACGTCTTGTCCGCTTTTTTACTTATAAATAATGTAAATATACCCCAAGTAGGTAGTATAATATTATGCTAGTCAGAAGCCACGATAGATAAAATAATATTATTATATTATAACCTAAGTATATAATACAACGTTACATTAGGTAAGTGTCTATATAATAAATAGTAAAAATCAATTTTTTCTTCGAATTATACCAGCTGAAGTTCAGTATTGTGTGCCAACCGTAGATAATATTTTCCACACGAATTCCGAATTTAATATATAGGATTTACTACCGGTTAAATAGATAATTAATTACGGTGATATGGGATTAAATATAATATAATGTACCATTAATATTGTATTTTATGTATTATAACTTATGAGGTTTTACATTATTAATGCCATTATTGAATACGAAATACGAATATTCTTTTTACACTTGCAGGAATGATTAAGAGAGATAAAATAGGTACGTTATTAAATGGAAGTCTGTATTTTATGATATAATTACAAATGCTCATAGGTAAGTAGGCATACGGTATACGTTTGAAATGGAAATATTGATGAAATTTAAATGCCTTTTTCATTATTAAGCCAACTATATTATGGAATATAAATGGGTATTACATGCTGACAATAAAATATATTGTAAATTAAAAAGTATAGTTACCGGGCGATTTTTTTTATCAAACAATAACACTCCTTATTTCAAAAACTATAAATATTTTATAAAATATCTTCCAAAATAATTTTAAGTCAACAAAAAACAACGTATTTTAACTATTTTTTATTATTATCATTTATCATGTTTTAATTTTTTATTTTTATGACAACGTGTATTTTTAATAGCGTATTCCAAAGCAAAATATTTTTTAGGGTACTTCGATGCATACAATTTGAAATTTGGACGAGTAGAGTTTTTGAATTATAGACATTTAAAGTTTAGATAAACGGGGCAGTGAACCAACATTTTAAAGGGTACTACTCCGCCACTCCACAACGCTCATCTAATCATTCTATTTCATAGAAAAACCGTGGTCCGAATACTTCAAATAATATTGAAATATATATTCTTTTTTATCCTGTCATACTGAATGCGTAGACATGTAGTTCAAAAATCCATAACGGGATATTTCAATATTTGCACAGATATATCGTATATAGGTATTAATTATTACGTTAGGCACCTATTATACAAGTCATGTTACAATTTTATGAGTATTTTATGTTTTAGAAATATTCAAGTACCTACCAGGCTACTTTAAACTGTAGTTATATTATAATAAAATTGTCTATTCACATAAATATTGTGCATGATCGTTCAGATAAATTAGCTAAGGACGTCGATGGCATAATGTAAAAAAATCATCTTGTAACCATTTGTTTATATTATTCCATATTGTATAATAAATTATGTTGTTGAGAAAATGTGTGATCATTCATCATTACAAGATTTTTTTCGTATAGGACCAACACATGTTATGATAACTAAATATTTTGTCGTACACTATACAAGATATTGCATATTCTCAATTATAGTAAGTTTATACTCGGAGTTTTATTATTTATTAAATATCCATGTCCATGGGAGGTTATTTAACAGGTATAATTATTTCAAAAAGGTAAGTAATAAAGTTTTCCATTCCACGACCGCAATTATTTAAAAAAAGGTTCATAGTAATTATGCATAATTTAGATATCAAATTTAAGATGTAATGTAAAGTATAAATTAAGTCAATATTTATACAAAATTATCTCGAAACAATAACGAAATAAAAAATTCAGATTAGTAATTAATTTTAAAATTTCGCATTGTAAAATATAATTCAAAATAGTAAAACATGTATTATGTTCATTTTAAATAACTCATATATAGTTAATAGCTATAGTATAATATTAGCTATAAGTATATTTTATAAGTTATTTAAAATTATTAAATAAAAAATAAATAGTTTTTCAGTTTGATGAATTTTAACACAAAATAATATGTACAACCGTATAATCTAAATTATTTTTATTTGAAATACTATAATATGTCTATATGTATAAATTTCCGTAAATTTAAAATACCCCTCAGCAGTAGTGATTATCGGAAGCGATTTACATTATGTATAATTTGTGTAAACTGTACTATGAATAAAAAAAAAAAAAATTAAATGACACGAACGACTTGATGAGATATTGCACTTTAATACTTAGATGGATTATGGTGGGGAATATTGATAAGACCCATGGGGTTTTGACTTTTCAGCGATTTAACTATACTAATTGAGGACGATTTGAAATTTTTAATTTATATAGTTTTTTTCCCCTATAAATGTCGATAAAAAATTGTAATTAAATTAATCTAACAGCATAGTATAATACTAATAGCAAAATAAATAATTACTTAGCAATACTGAAAAACATATCGTCAAATATACTTAGTGATATAGACTGACGGATCATCTCTGCTGAGAATCATTTTTCGTATAAAATGAATTGAATTCAAATTTAACACGTCAATAATTACTATAACCCACTCAACACCTACTGTATAGCAGAATGGTACTCACTTGCTTGTATTTTTTTTAATAATAAATTAATTTCATTTTGATTTTATACATTTGTGAGCACTTATACTAAGTTATATTTGGAGACCACATTTTCAATTACTTTTATTATTTTTTTTTTTGTACAATTTAAAGAGTATATTATAAGGGGTACCTATAGACTTATTAATTATTAAGAGTTCTAAATGCATTTGGTCGATAAAATTGTATTGCTACAAATAAATAAATAAATTATATAATTGAATGCCATCCATATTGTCATTTAATAGTATTGGTAACTTGTTATTATGGTTGGCAAATAGTTGAGTGTAATTTTGTTTGTAATGTATAATTTATGTTTATTATTATTTCCAACGCCCAAAGAGCAGAGAGAAAGAAAGTACAGTTTTAAATATAAATGTGAATATATAAATAATTTAGCATATAGTAAGTATATACAAGTATTATAAGAGTTTAATATTATTGTATATAAAAAAAAAAATTCAAAATTATTTAAATGGACATTAGAAAATCTTAATACATGGTTTACAGGACTATTTAGGAGAAAATTACAATTACAATTGTCGATATAAAAGATGTTTGTAAATCAAGTGTTAATTAGAGGAATCCTAAAATTGATTTTGTTTAAAAATGCAAAGCATATCATCATGTCGTTTAATAATTTTAATAGGAATAGATCATTGTAATTTCTTGGCGATGATAAAGATAAAATATTGTATTTTTTTTTTCTAAATCGGATAATGGTCGACCTGATTAATCTAATTTATAACAACTGATTTTATGCGGATATCGTCTTTGAATTTTATCGACTTTGCTGATTAGACTTATTTGTGTGGAATTCCATACGACAGAGCCAAATTCTATGGTTGAATGAATTTAGGTGAAATATAAAACTTGTAGAAATATATATATATTTATCGTATCATAATACGAACTACGAGTATTACCGTATTGTGTGTATAATATTATACACAATTATATTTTTGTGTAGGTCAATCCATGACCAACGGATTGATAAAAGCATAGTTACTAGCTAGTACATAATAAACCATTACCCTATACACACACACACACACACACACATATATATATTTGTCTTGGAATGGGCTTGTCTAGAAGGGACTACAGGGAGAATCTGAATTCATTCTACCCCTCAAGAAACTCTTCAAATTTCTTTATCACATGTTTTAGAAAAATGTAAATATGTTAAAAATGCACGAAATAAATACATGTAAATATGCTGACCAAGTATATTGTAAACAGTTATTATTTATAATTGAATAATAGGTAAGTCACACGACAATTTATGTTCATAATATTTATTTCTATTAATTATTCAAGTATACTATTATTAATTTTAAGTTATGCTAAATTATAATAATTGCACAACGAAGTATATACCTAATTTGTCGACAAATGATAAAACAATTTAATATTAATAATACGAATTACGAAATACCAAGATATCGCCAAAACCTTTTAAAAACACTCTCATCCCAACATATCAAACCACCGTAATCTACTTACATCCAATTTCTCCATTCACATCGTGCCAAGTGACCCCGAAAGACGTGACGTCACGAAAATGTGACATTTTAAGCGACTAAAATCAACCACTAAACTCCGTGAAGTCCCGTTAATGGATGGATTTATCACTTAAGAACATTCTTAGTTACGTAATATAATAAAATTAATCATGATTAAAACAGTTATTACAGGTTGTTTAAAATGTTTAAATTGTATTTCATAATAATTCTACTAATTATAAAAAGAAAAATTATTATGCACTTGTTTTGCACCAGCTTCCTGTATGCTAACTACCCGGCATTTAAAAAAATGATAGGCATATACCACGTGCATATTTTATATTATAATATTATAAGTGGTTATTGATCACGGATTGAAATTATTTGCATGTTTTTTTTTTTATATGTATAATGCATTTATGCATAATATGGTAAAGTATAACATATATATATATATATATATATATAGTTAAATTACGGTTAGTACTAGACTAACCGTTCTGCATTCGTAACAACATCTGAAAAACGAAGCATAATGATACATTTTATTGGCATTTTAATCATCAATAATGGTATTCCCCTTTGAAGTCTTTGACGTATAATACAAATGTAACACGGTCGTATATGTTTATGTATTATGTATAATTATCATATTTACATAATACTTATGCAGGCTCGTCGTTCATTCAAAATAACTAATAACACCACTGTTAAACATGAAAAACTATAGTTTATAGATTTATATATTCAATTGTTCGATGTAAATTCAGAACGTATTGTATAATTAAATAAATTACCATGATTGAATACGTATTATATGCTGTTTAGTGTTGAGTGTCAAAGAATTTGTGGCACTGTATTTTATTGTGTACTTTTGTTTTTATGCATTTACTCGGAGTTATTTTTAATATTGTACATACCATACACATACCGGTTACTTCTTGAATGGATTAATAATTAAAACCTTAAATGCTGTGTTGTTATTTGTATTTGTTTACGTAGCTATAATACGAAAAATGCATTTGTCACGGAATTATCTTTTTATGTTTCCATTGGGTTAAATATTTCAGTAGCATTCTAAGCTAAAATTAATTAACATTTAGACGTAAATATTAGTGCACATAACTACATAGGTGAAGTAATTCCGTTTTATAAATTAAATCAAAACTGAAATATGCCAGTAATATCGTGCGTGTCTTAAAGAAAACAAAATTGTTGAATGAACGTAAAATAATATGCTTGTTTATTCATTTCTTATTATTTGTTAACGATAAACAGAATTATTATTCATTATAATATCTACAACTTTTTAACAATATGCATGCATATTTAGTTGTAATACTTCATATTCACGAAGCGCAATAGAACCGAAATAAAGGCCCATTAAAAAAAAAAAAAACTTATTGTATAAACTGTTGTTTTAATTATATTAAGTTCATAATAATAACGCAATAAATGTTGTGATCATAATATTATAGTGTTAAACATATATCAACTCGTACGTATAAACGAGTGTACGATATTTATAGGTTAGGTTACTCCACTGACATATTATTATTGTGTTCATATATTCGATGTTATTTTTGTTAAAAATACATCTAACAGTAGAATACTGTAACAATTATTAACAGTGAGTGTAAAGTGCAGTACTGTTGATGTATAATATCAATATTATAACGACTACGTGCGATTTGATGTTGTAATGAGTAAAATAATTACAAAAGTTTATATGTTTGACAGCATAATATTGTAAAGTCATAAACAAATGATTATTTTAATCTGATTGGTGAATACTTAGAATACTTTAAAGTTTGATTGTATCCTAAGAAACTATGTTAATATATATACTGGTTAGTGTATCTAATATAATTTTGTTATTTTTTCTCATGGCTGGGCAAGTTAACACATTGATGTAACTCGTTAATTTAATACATAAAATGTAAGTTTAAAGTTAAAAGTAATTTTTTTCTTTTTAGTTTGCAAAATAAAATAGAAAAAAATAACTTAGTTAAAAATCAGTTACATTTTTTTTTTTAGCTTGCTATTAATATCTACTTCAAAGCACAATAAATACAGTTGATAAAAAAAAAAAAAATACAAAAGACAGAAATTTATAAATATTTAAAATATATATAAAATTATGTATAATATATATATATATATACATATTTATACATAATATATTACATTAATAATTAACAGAAATGATGAAAGATGGTAAGCCATCCAATTCTACTAGTTGTCACTTATCAATTAAGTTTAATTGTTGGTAGGTTATTTTTAAAGAGATCGCAACGACAACGTTATCTAACCGTTAATTATCTCTAGAATAGTGGAATTTGAAAATTTATCAAATAACTCTGATCCTATTGATAGTGTAAATAGTGTTATTGTTAAGAAATATGAAATTATGTGTTTGGGTAAGACTATAATTTTTTATGAAAATGTTTATAAAGTTGTATTTATATATTATGGTATTTTGATCCTTTTAAATCCAGGAATGTAGGATACTCGATACACTGTTGGTTTACAAATATGATATTTACAATATACATTTATAATATTATAAATAATAATACCTTTTTCAGAATTTTATTTTTTTCCACAAAAACTGTAATTTGCACAAAACAAAATATATTCTAAATCTATGGCCCTATATGGGGTATATTGAGCTAATAGTACAACTAGTAGATTGGTAGTACATTGGAATAAAATTAACATAACTACGTGACTACAAAATGTTTGAATGTCTTGATAAATATATCATGAAATACATTTTAACTCACTTAATTAGAAGTGTTTCTTAAAAAAAGTAACTTCTGTTGTAACTTAACGTTAACTTTTTAAAACGTTAAACGTTAACTCGTTTATGCTCAGCCTTATTTTTCGTGGTTTGCTTTACCTTGATTACATCTCATTACCTACTCGAAATACATGATTTAATCACACTTTAATAATATTATATTATTTTGAAGGTATAACATTAAAAAAATATATATCTTTCCGTCACTAGTGTTTGTTAATCTAATGTGTGAACACACTTTACTTGGTTACTTGTACAAGCGAACTACATTAAAATGCATATTTGTCAAACACATACAAGTCGTGATTGAAGGCCCGTCTTAAGAGAATGGGTAGTCGCCAGACCGGTATAACACGTTCATAATTTCTATACGTGTCCAATAGAATAATATATTATAAAACAGAATAATATAATATGGATGATGTCGACTAGTGAAATTTATCGTGTTCAAATATCGAAATTATTATTATTTTATTTTATTGTGCCTTAACTAAAGGCGATTCGCATTCAGATATGCATTACTATTTTATACAATTTATAAGTAATCTAATTCAATAATGATTAGGTAATAGGCAGAATTAGATTGGTAAACTGATGAAATCGTACAAAAGTGCTTACGTTTATCCGGGGACGTATTTATGTTTATGTGTGAGTGTTCACGGTTAATGACAAAATATATAGTTGTCTCCTCCCCAGTTGCGCCGATGAAGTATCTATGTTAGAGTTACTGTGACTTATTCTCACCATTATTATAAAATATAGTTATGGTAATATTAATGTCCTATTGAACGACAAAGAGCTACTGAGTTGTGGTCAACCCTTGACATCGATAGTTATAAAATAAAATGTAAAACAATTTTTTCCCATGAGGTACATTTCGGAACCTGCATGGCTGCATCATGTACAAAATTATACGCAAATTTAGCTAACTCAGCAAGTGCTTGCCGTGTTTATACAAGTAAATAGTTGTCTGTAGGTTATAGCTGAAAGTTAAATGATACGAGTTACGCGACATCTTCTGGAAGAGATGATTATGACATTTTATTTATTTATTATTATACAAATAACATGGTAAACATGACGTACTATATTGGTTATACGAAAAACAATAGTTAACGTGCGTGGAAATGACGCGTTCCAGAGACTTGGTTGATGTTGAGGAGGGGGGGGGGGGGTTAAGTCATAATATTTATAATAATATCATACCATAATTTATTTTATGTATTATTATTATTTATTTATACTTCATAATATATATAATAGGTATATATACACCTAACTACACACTTGTACGCGTCAACGGTATAATGTGTTATTTTTATATTTAATTTAATTTTTGATAATATACAATTTTTTAAAAATACGGGTTTGGGGCAGACCTAGCCCACCCTTCTTGGAGGCGCCCTTGAAATGACGGCAGCGAAGATTTAATCATAATTCGATGTCGGTAATAACCGACAATTACTTAACTATGATAACGCAATATATACCTACAGTGACACACTATAAGTAAAATACGTATAATATAATATTATCATAGGGACCTATATAAATAATAAATAAAATCACTAACGCGGTATCGATGACGGGGTAAGATGCGTACAACTGCAGAGAACGTTCTCGGCTATAATCAGTTGCGGCGTATTGGATATATGTTTACAACGATAATACGACCATCGCGATGATGATTGGTGCTATTATGATGCGGGAGCGTTTCAATCAACCGTTTCGCGTTTTTACGGCTGCTACCTATTATATAGGCGCTATATTCTATTCCTCTCTACATCGCATAATAAGAGGTTTCTAATATATATAATAATGTATAATGCGTCGTAGTTACGTATTAATAACACCGCCATGTGTGCATAGATTTTATTATTGCTGTAGCTGTGATATCATTTTATTTTTCGAGGGGGTGGGGGTGGGGGGGGGTGTGAGATTATTGAGCGCATGGCCGCGGAACTCGTGGAAAGAAAATAACATTATAATCTATTGACCTCGAAGAAAATCAATGTTTTAGGACCAACCTCAATAGCATTTCTCAAAACTGAAGCATTACTTATGGGTGAAAATATTCTGATTCATTTAAACAAATGCTAAATCGCCATTTATTGTACACCGGATTCGTTTACTAGATCAGTGACAATCCTTGAAAAATTCCCGGTAAGGGAGGTGAAATATTTTTCACATAAAGTACAATCCTCAAAAAAGAAGTCATAAAAAGAATGATGTAAAACATAGATATATTATAAGGTTTTTGTTGTAGGCCAAGGGGAGATCCACCTATCCCCCTCCCTCGGTTGTACCAGATAGTACTTACTTAACTAGGTATATGTTGACGAAATTTGATAATCAATTGCATGGTCACCGATCCACCGCGATAACAAATCGTAACCCAAACGAAAAATATGGATTTTAGATAGCATAAATCGTGTTGTACGATTATGATATAAAATAAGTGGGAATATTTTTGGTTTTAAAATCATGTAATTTAAATTTTTTTAAATATACATATTCATCTATATCACGGATATTATGATATAAAATAAGTGGGAATATTTTTGGTTTTAAAATCATATAATTTAAATTTTTTTAAATATACGTATTCATCTATATCACGGATTTGAAACATATTAATTTGCTTACCGCAATAATAAATGTGGTTTATTTTTTATTATGAGACTGATATAAATTATGCATTTACTGTAATTGATTAATGCGTCATTAATTATAATAAAACTATTGTAGTGCGCATTTGGTGATGTTATTATACATTTTCCATCGATATTTTAAACAAAACTATTACAGTGGTATTATGAATAAAAAGCAAAAAACTGCCACACAGGCATAATACAGAATGATATAGTTTTATAGTGTACATCATTTATATTTTATTCTGTGAGAAAAATATTAGTACTAAATTTTAAATTATACAAAATATTATTGAATAAATCGGGAAACTGTGGAAGTGGATAATTTTTTGGTTCTTGGATTTTTTCTTATGACCAGATTATATTCCATATATATAGTATGAGAGAACGAAAAAACTACATTCAAGTTTATTGTTTTTAAGACATCTTTTATTTACCTAAATTATAAGTTTTTATTTTACTATCATAAAAATACTTAAATAAACAGACGATTTAATATAGTTTGAAATTGAATTATGATCGTTTTAACTTGGGTAGGTATTTAAAGAGAAAGAGGTTATGGAAAAATTATGCTTGGCAAACTTAAACTTATTATTTCAACATTGAGTTGAACGAAAAGTTTCTTCATTTTAATATTTATTTATAACTAATTAAGTAATTGTGTTCTGGTATAATAAAGAAATATAATTCAGTTAGATGTACCTTTACCTCAATACTGTAAGGTAGATAGTCTGTCGGCTCGTGATAAAATATCCACAACTTATTAAATAAAATACAATAAATTAAACAATTTTTAATTATTGATATATCTGCTAGTTTCATTATATTCAGAAAAGTTAATTTTACGAAATTTGTTAAGCTATTTTCACTCTTTTAGTTATTTTAAAGTAAACCCATTATTCGATATTAAAAGTAAAAAGTGAATATATTACTGTACATTTTGAAAGTAAGTAAACTTTGTGGTACATTAATAATAATTATTAATGCATGGATGTTTTGTAAATAATTAAATTTATTGAATGCATATTTCAAAATTATAATAAAAAATGAGGATGTTTCATAACACACCAAATAAAACAAAAAGTATTTATTTTTCTACAGTACTGTAACACATATTTTTATTAATTTTTTGTATATTTTGAAGTAAATGCATTTTCTTAAATATTTTAGATGATAAGTACTATAATATTTCGTATTTTTGTATCTAGCAAGTAGTTGTTATGGTTTGTTCGTTTGCTTGTCTGTTTAATGATTTTTTTCTTTTATAAAATTAAAATTTTAAAAATTTACACTTTTTTGTTAAATATTTTATGTTTTTTTTTTAATACTTACATATTTTTACAAAAATAACAACAAAACTATTTTTATAATTTCACTTTTTATCACATAAAAGTCCACACCTGTAACTATATTATTATAGGGTTTTATTTATTATTATGTAGAATATATATCTAATATTATATGGATGATAATCATTAGTGTTCACGTGTTTTCACGGTTGATATTTAATAAAAATATTATGTGAGCCGTAATTTATAATATTATCCGAGACCGGGAAGCAGGAAATTGCAATACCACACGACACATTGTTTAACAAAATCACATGTAGCAAAGGTATATCACGACGACATAACTTTCCCGGTTTTTGTCAGGATGAATCCAATAAGATAATAATTTATAATTTGCTAAAATAAATACTCACCGCAGTATGCCAAGAGAAGAATTTCGGCCAGTAAAAGCAATGTAAGCAATATTATTTATTTGAATGCCAAACGGAGAATAACCAAGTGGTTTTCCAATTATGATTTTCCACGACGTGAGAGAATGTTAAAACCTTATGGCTATTTGTTTGACGTCCCTCCGATATTATAGTAGTCCGCAAACGTGCTAGGAAGAGTGGATCGGTCTTTAAGTTAATGTGACATAAGCCATTTTAACGACCCTTCAGAATTTTCGTACCAGAATATTATCATATGATTCAGAGGCACACGACCGGCGTCGGTTAATGATTAGTATTCAAATTTAGGGATATTGGTATTTGGAATTGTTTAACGAGATATGCGCATATAAATTTATTGTGCTCTAGTTCCTTCAATAATTTGCATAACTCCAAATACATAAAGTTTATATTTTTTTTTTGTGTATGTTTTCTAAGCTCGAACAGAACATAAGTGTTTGCGTGCGTGTAGGGTGTTTGAGTTTTCGCATTGAATTATAATTTAATAAATTAAAAAAAATAGTCAATGCGGATCAACGTACTCGTAAAAAATATACTTTTGATGTAATTAAAATAGTGAGACTACTATAACACTTAAAATATCCATGGGTATTTTAAATACCTCTTACCTATTTATATTAATGGGGAGTTTTAAAAAAAAACATTTTTATAATATTTTCGAAAAAAATGTATGTTATTTTACTTTAAGCTTGTTATTTAAAATATTTTAAAATGAGTTAAAATGTAAAATGTATGTACATTTTTTTTGTCGGTGAACTTTGAGTATGACATTGAAACGTTGAAATTCTTCTTTGCTTTGTTGATAATTAATATTTGTAACATGAGATGTTAATGGCATTATAAACAGCAACTCTTATATTACGTATATTTTAATTAGGCATTATTATTATTTTGTATTCTGATAAAAGTGAGGTATATATTGATTTTGTTTTATATTGTGCAGTGCAGTACTCCTCTAAAAGCTTGAATACAATTTAGGTACTTGAAACATAAAAAAAGTATCTTTTTGAAAATATGCTTTCTATAATTTCTACATAATAATGTTGAATAAATGAAGTCACAAGCAATTTTAGATATTATGCAATAGAATATAAATACTTTCAAACCTTATAATATTACAAATCTACGACACAAGTGTCGCACGCACCCAATCTAATAGCTCATCTGCAATAAAAATTAAAGTGGTAGATTGGACTTGATTTTATTGAAAGGAACAACATTAAATTGATTACATATTACAACAAAATGTTATCCTTTTTTTTTTTATATATAAATCAATGTTCTTATTTTTGATAATATTTGAAAGTTAGTCTATGCTATTTTAAATGTCTATATTATTACTCTGTGGTCTATATTTATGTATAAAAGCATATCTGAATTATTTAGGCATTTGTCATATTTTTAATCTACATAAAAAGTAAGTGAAGTAAACTAAAATTTAGGCATAGAAGATAATACAGAGGATGCTTATAAGACTCACGAATATAAGGTCCAGTCGTTTATTCGCCTCAAATCGTCTGGAACGGTCGGGACGTATCCAATTATATTATAAACAATTCAGTCATAAGACTGACTATATCGTTTATAACACTCAAATTTCGTAAAAAAAATTAGTAAAAAATAAATATTTTTGGTTAAAATTTAGAAATAAATTGGTTTTCAAAAATTACATATTTTTTTAGTTTATTTGTGGTTTCGATTCATGCTTTATAATATGTGTGTGTACAACAAATTTTATCACATTTCACATTTTTCCCAATTATCGTTATTTTAATATGAGTACGAAAAATATATTTTCGGAATATTAGTTAATAACTCAAAACAAACAAAAATTACAATTTTTTTTCATAAATAATAAATACATCATACATCTTTTATAATTTTTTATTAATATGTAATAATTTTTATAATATTATATATTATGTTAATTTTTTTATCAGAGTTTTTAAATTTATTCAATAATAAGTATGTAATATGTAATATTATGTATTAAAGTAAATTAAAATTAAAGTAAAATATGTAGTAAAATAAAATTCATAAATAGGTTATTGAATTTTTTTTTCCCACTTCGCCTATAAGATTCATTCGGTTATAATACTCACTTTTTGCTGGTCCCTAAGTGAGTCTTATAAGCGGCGTCCACTGTATATTATTGCAGTACAACTTTATAAACAAATATGATAGTATCCAGTGTCCAGTTATTTAAACTATTATTCACCAAAATATTTCTGGCCAATGTCATTTATGGCTTTTAGTATAATTAGCAAATAAAGATTAACTTTTCAGCTAAATATGTATACTATATAATATATGCGTGTATCGTGTTTGTGTAATATATACTAGTTCTTTTTCACGGTGCGAAATTATGTGGTCATTAGTGATGTAAAGTTATTATGGACGTGACAAAATATCATAAAAATATTTTCCTCACATCTATATATCAATAATATACTATTATATAATACAAATAAATGTGTATAAATAAAAAAACAATTACATTTCTTTTTTTTTAGTGGGAGAGATGTTGGGGCGTTTGCTCTCATGACGACCCCTTAAATTTGCTACTTCATCGGCGGGAAATGATTTTAATTTTTTTTTTTAAACTATTATTTAAATAAAGAATATTTGGTAAATTGTTTTAATATATATATATATATATTTTTTAAAGCTCATAAAAATTCCAAGTCATATTTAATATTAATACATATATTTTAACCATATGCACGCAGTTTATTACCATGTCACATAGTTACATAATTGTATAAAATTACAAAAGTATGTTATCTACAAAAAATAAATATTTTATAGTGATACTAACTTAAGCGCACAAGTATCATCATAAAAATCTTATGTCGGCGATACTATGCTATACTATACGCACTACAATTTCTTTTTCTAATTTTAACGAAGAGTGGGTAGAAATAAATATATTTATTTGACTGCGACAATAATATTTATGAATACTACCCACACAATAAAATATACGATTTCTTAATCATTGAAACGCTGTGCTACGTGTATTCTATATATGAACAACAAAAACCATCTCATTCAAATATTTGCAAAAACGTCTGCGCTGCACACTACGTCATAGTCGTAGAACGACGGTGCCTTAAATATTTATTGTCATAGAAACTTGAAAATTTGCGGTTAACTAGCAAAAAGGACGAGCTCGTTTCAACCGTCTAGTTCGTTAAAAATAACGAGATCACTGCAGTAAAATACGTGAAATGGCGTAGTGTGTTTTGCACACCAGTAAGGTTGAGATAATGAGACAAAAATATCTCTAAATATATATATATATATTATTATTATAAGATAACAAATGAATCGAAAAAAATTGATCGATATCTGCAGTTTTTATGGCATTATATTAGTATATTACTCATTTGTGTGCGCTTTTAATTGATTATGTTATTAGTTAAATTAGTAAATTATACGGGTCTTTATGGGCTTAAAGTTAAAATTTTTAAATAGGAACCTGTTTATATACATAGTATATAATAATATGTTAAGAAATATTTAATCGTATTAAAAGAAGGAAAAATTATCACTAAATTTCGTATTAGTCATTTAAATTGTTTGATTTTGTTACTTTATCAGAACGATAAAAGATTTCTTCACAAACAAACAACGTACGAGTAGTATAAAAAAATAAAATTTTGGTTGCGCTTTTAACGCTGTTTCATATTGAAGGTATAAACGAGCTGAGGACACAGTTACAAAACTATAAATTGTGGCTTCTAATGGACTTTGTCACAGAAAAATAACGGTGATTATATTAATAAAAAAACACATTTATTTACCCACAATTATACATCTTATATATTTGTTATGTACCCTAACGCTGTGACTTATTTGGCGCACAAGATAATTATACCACTGGCGCGTTTTTAATTGGTACCAAATGTCTGCGAGACCAGATACACGTGCCGGAAATGTATGTTTTTTTTTATTTTAACAATAAATAAATCATCATAATTATTGTTGTCATTCTGCTCAGTAGTATAGTGTGATAAGACTTATTATTATTTAAATTAAACCACCATTCGTTATGTAGAGCGCATAGTATATATGCGTACTATCCACGCGTATTTGAATAAAAAATATACGATATAAATAACGCGAATATTTTGCACAAAACCAAATAAGTTTATTTACAATATTTCGACACAGAATATCAAAAAATAACGTTTATTATTTTGGAATAGGTTAAATCACATTGTTGTTTGTTTCGTAATCACGCGGCGCTGTTCTAACATAAACTTTTATACAATGATTTAAACCTCGGATCGTGAAACACCGAGTGGTGAAATTAATTTAAGTTCGAAGTTAATAATTACATTGTTACCGTGTGTTGATTTATAAATCTCTCGGTTAGTTGATTATCAGTTGAATATTAGAATCAAAATATCTAACCCATTTTCATCCTAACACCGAACAGCACATATTTTTTGAAAGATATCAGAAAATCCTATACTTACATATTGTATAATATCTATATTTTTCTGTAATGCACGTCTATTGTTTTAATGTACTATTAATCGTAGTTATTACATTCATTTACTTACCTCGATTTTATTAATAACATTAAAAAAAATACATTGATTATGCATTTGTTTGGTCTTCACTGAATGAAATTAGGTATATTAATTATTTTTTTAGCAATAACCCTATCCATTGTAATGGTATATTATTATCTATAAAATCAGTTTATCGTTTTAAATTGAAACATACCGCGAATTATGCTATAGTATATCATTTCTATTATGACTGAATATATAAGTGGAAATTTAAATTAATAACTGTTTTATTGTAGGTATTTATGCTATTGAAACATTTTGAATCATTTGATCTACCTACATCTAAAAGCATTGTTTGTATCGTCAACAGCACCTGTTTTATGCAGATATTAGAAATTCATCTATAAATAACGTTTTAACTAAATATACAGATGTACAGTATTAATATAAACCTTTTATAGTTTCACAACTGAAATGTATAGTCATTTAATATGGAATATTATTAATTGTATTGTTGAATATTATAGGTTTATAGTATATTATAAACTGTAAATGTAATTAATATTTAATTAAAACGTCAAGTCGGAAGTTATAATTTTATTTTGTATCCACTTTTATTATTAAGTCAATGTGAACGCGGAATTAATGTAAATAATAATTTACGATAATTGTATAACATAAGATTTAGTCGTATTCTTGTAAAATACCTAAGACACAATTGTAAATTTTCCTTATATTAATTAACTGTTTTTGGATCAAAGGCGTATGTCGAGTTTGTGTATTCCGTGAAAACATCTACTTAAATATTATACACATATTATTCAGTAACATATAATTGGGAGTTTGACAATATTCTGAAATAATCGAAACGTCATCTGCATTTAATTTTCAATTTCTACGTCTTATTTATTAAACTTATAAAGCAAAAATAAGAAAGTATTATTGTTTAAACATATTCGTGTTACGTTTCACACAGATGAACCTACTACCTATTTTAAACTGTTTCACTTGGTGGTTCTTAATATATATGAGCAACAGTAAATAAACTTCAGCACATTGAACTTTAATCCGTAACAACACACTGAAATTCCCATCATTATCAATGGACCGTTCAAATACCCAGAATCTCTGTGTACCTATTCTAAGAGAAAGACCTACACCGGCCTACTTTATATACCAAAATTATATAGTTTCAATAATGGACGATTGCTATGCGCCGCGTTTATCTTTAATTTGTTGATTTACAACTGAATCCAATTTAATCTTCGAGTGAATTTTGTTTTTTTTTTTTTAACACAATTAATCTGTTATCACACATATAGTAATATAATATTTTGTGATATACTCTACCACTATGTATTACAATTTATGAAAAACCATATCGCGTATACTTGGGCTAAGTTATAGGCTAGCTAATAAATAGCACATAGCAATTATAAGTAATAATAATTTTTTTCACCTTTTTTTTTTTCAAATTGATATTCTTAAAATGAATGAATTAAATAGTTAATTGATAATTAAAATTTACTAATTCGTTAAAAATTTTAAAGCGTATGATTTAAAAACTCTATTTTTTGAATTGTATTGCAAGGTTTAACAATGGTAATATGTTTTTATTTTTGTGTCGTAGAAAACTTTTCGGGATATGAATACACTTCAATCTCGAGGATAACTTCTGGTAAAAAATATTTGATCCCCGTGGATATTTTGGTTAGTAAAAAACAGAAGATTTCCAGTACTTTTAAATTACTGTGAAAAACTAAAAAAAAAAAACCAACAGGAAACCATAAATATTACCCAACACGCGTTTTTAACAGAATAAAATAAAAATAACGTTATACAATATGTTATAACAATAATATTATGTGTTATGTTTTTGGCAAAGATACCACTGTGTATTATTAATAGAAATTGAATGACTAATATAAATATAAATATTATTGAAAAATATACTTAAAAACAGGCTGATACATTGCTTCTAGATGTGATCGTTATTTTTCGCATACAATGACTAATCATTTAATTCAAATCTAATTGTGCAGAGAACACATTGTTAAATAAAACGCCATAACTCATAAGATAAAAATCAAAAGTCGCAATTTTTTTACCAGCAGTATTGCCGTGATTTTATAAACCTGCAGGTATTGAACAATTTTGTTTCCAAGGTTAAAACGATGGTAAAAGGATTTGAGAATTAAATGGGGTTACAGTAACATTAAAATAACTAGAGGAAATCAGTAGTTATAATATACTAAATGGTGAAAAATGTAGAGTCTTCACTCAGGAGCAATAAACCATATTGTATAAGCTTAGGAACGCTTAATGTATAAAGTATATTTGTATTGAAAAAAATATATTTTAGTTAAGCGAAATAATTAACTGAGCGCATTTTATTTGAAAAATAATACACTTTCTAATGTCGCAAATTCAACTTGTTAGGAAATATATCATGTAGATATTTATGTGAATAAAAATATTTACTTTACATATACTATCAATTTATGGTTAGTTTTCAAGAGTTACAGACGAAAGAATATATTACTATTAACTATTTTACTTTTATTCAATAAGTTGGAGAAAAAATCCAATACAAAACGTTTGTATAGAATTTTGAATAGAAGTATAATCGACGTATACGAGAGCATATTTGTGTAAATAAAAACCAATCGTTCAAATAACGTTTATGTTATTGTTGTTTTGATGTTCCATTACTAAAATTTGTTCCTACAATATAATATATATAGTCGATTTTTTTTTTTTTTTTGCTACACAAAGCTACAATAATACGATAAAGAAAAAAATATTCACACCGTTTCACTTTATTGACGTACATATTATACTTTATTTCGCTTATATTTTTTAATAATATTTCCTGAAATATAAATTCGATTAAATCACAACATCACAGATGGTTTTCAATTTCTTTGCGGCGTTCGCGTGTTAAACAGCAGACGCGTTCGCATAATAAATGGTCGTTCGATTTTTAATCTTCCGTATCACACATAGGTAATAGCGTTATAGAAGTTAATTGGTTTTAGCGGTGTCGTACATACTATACAGTCGTGATCAAACGGGTGTAATTCTTTTCGATGGCCATATACTGATGGCAGATGATCGGTGTGCGCGTGCGATATATTATAAATAATAATAATATAAATGTTTTATATTTCTATATCGATAGAATAGAAATCTTAGAATTATGAATATAATAACGATGTGAAGTAGACTGGATGACGCGAGTCACAAGTGCACGTGTCTGTGTGTACACACGTGACTAGTAAAACGGCGGCAGATTAATGTCGTACATAAATCATCGCGTAGATCCGGACAATTGATTTCAGCGGTTTCAAAACGGACAATCTGCCGTGTAGAAAATTTGGGGAAAAACATGGCTATTGCACAGTTTACGCGATTCTTGTGCAGCGACTGGCCCCTACACGTCCGCCTACCCTCTATAATTCCGTTAGCAGGAGATTATTTACACGATCGTCGTGGCACCCATTCATCCTGCGTTATTAATGGATACTCTATTCACATGGGGTTTTAGTTATTGTCTGGTTTCGTGTGAGTCCGGGTGTGTGTTTTTTGGTAAACAAAAAATTACAAAAATCATTTTTATATTACAAAAAACAGTACATGATGGTTACCTGAAACAATGGGCTGTACGCGTCATGTTATAAGTAGGGTTATGAGTGTGAAATATTTCAAGTGAAATTTTTACTTTGAAATATTTCAAACCTGAAATTGTCATTCTTCTTGAAATATTGAAAAATATATTTTTTATGATTATTGAGTTTTTTGGTATGTTTCATGAAGTAAACACTAAATGTCACACTGATTTCATACCCTATTTACTATATTAATACGTATAATCATGTGATAAACTGATAGATAATAATAAATAATAATTATAATACAAATTATACTATATTATAAAAATTTATAAATTTTATATTTCTATTTTATTTGAATTCAAATAAGCAATAGCAAAACTATATAAATGTTAAATAATATCGATAAGGATAAATATAATAGTGCATTTGGTTATAAGTTATAAATATTTAATATATTTAGTTTTTTATATATTTTTAATCTCTCTCATTTTTTTTTATTTTTCATAAAAATTAAATATTTTAAATAAATTTCATGAAATTTTAGAACCCTGGTTATAAGAGAAATAACTGCACGAACGTTAAATAAAAATAAGTCTCTCGGGATGTTTTTGAATTACAATTTTATAACAATCAGTGTATAGCTTTAGTGTTTTAGCTCGACTCATATTATAGATTCGAATTATTACAAGTGTTGAAGCGACGTAATGTTGAAAAAAATAATTCTTCTTTACAAACTATTGTCGTGTACTATTATTTAGATAATTTGTAAATAAAAAAAAAAAAAAACGAGTCAAAGAAATACGATAATTTAGCTCTACGAAACTCATAGTGCAATACACGTATAGAAATATTTATTATGATGTCACTTGAAATAAAATTATTACATTCTACTATCTATAAACTTTAAAAAAAAAAAAAAATAGTATTAAATGAAAAATAAACTCACAATCTATAACCGATATATTTTATTCTTGTTTAAAAAAGAATTTAAAAAACATAGTTTGTGTTTTATATTGTCTACCACAGTTGTTTAATTCATAAATAATAATACTAATTAATTAAGTTTTTTTTAAAGCTGAAAGTTTTCTTTTTTATTGCAAACTCAAGGGGAACTATATTATATTTTCAATATAATAATATATACTCATTTAAACATATTGTTATTGACATTTGTTTTGTTTGTTTCTTAGATCATTGTTTAAAAATAATTGTGTATTACTTCGTTTGTTATTACATTTTCTAAGAAATCACAAAAATCCGACAAATATGCTGCGCACGTTGAATTTTTCATACCGCGGCGCCTCTGTTTCAATTTTTCTTTGTCGAAGAGTTTTCCGTTGTAAACCAAAGTTTTTTTTATTCTCAGATTTATACGTATTTTGACGGTTCACCGAGCAGAAGAGCAAAAAAAAATAAAAATACATATACACGTACGTATATAGAAACTTTTTCCAACCAAGGGACTCAACCCGAATGGTCATTTTTTTTTCTTCGTAACAATGTGGAAAAGTAAAATATGCATACATACGTGTATACATATATACATAGATGTCTTCTTCGGACCCCTATCAGCGGGACACCTATAATATTTCCCAATAAAAAGTAAATATTATAATGCACATTTATTTTATTATTCGACGGGTATATTTCTTTCTGTTCGAGTTGGTACGAGATCGTCCGGGTTTAAAACTACAAATAAAATAAATAATATTATTGTGTTGGGAACACTCTGTTTTGTCGTAAATATGTCAAGTGAAAAAGGCACCCTTCGAATATTTTATACCACGCTCCGTACGACCGTACATGGACATTTACATTTTCCCTCTCAATCTTAGCTTATCTGTAAAGCGTCATGCATAAATATTAATAATTCATATTTTTTCGTTTTGGTATTTTGGATTAAAATAATGTTTTCGTTTAGATGTTTTATTCACTTACAAGTTTTATCGGAGAGTTTTTAACCAATTGTAATTTCTGTATTAAATTAGTAAGAATACCTAGCGTTTTACCGTCGTGCGCACCGAGTATTCAAGTTGATAGTTTTATAAAAAATGAACATATCATAAATATAATAACATTCGTTCAAAATAAATAAATATATAAACAATTACATTATTTTTATATTACAATTTCTATTGTTATAAATACATATATACATACAATAAAATATAACATAGATTAGCCACATTATAAAATAAAAAAAACAGGTCTAAAACCATCACGCTAATTCAAATTTAATTTTTCAAAAAATTCAACAATTTACACACACATATATTTTAATAAAATAAAAATTTAAAATGTTTTCAAAAACTCACTTCGTGTATTCTTCAATTGTATGTCACTTTAGACTATAACTGACACTCAAAATGCATAATTTCACTAAACTTGCAATTAACTTGCATGTACGTGATTTGTTTATTTGTCTTTAGTAATAGTGAATAAAAAGTAAATAGTAAATACGTTACATTTCTTTGGTAGATCTAAAATCTGGTCTAAAACAGGATTGTAGTATATTGTTTATTGTCATCGAAATTAATTTTTAGTTTATTGGATATTTTATTGTAGTGTCAACAATTTTTTTAATATAGTTAATTTTCATTAAATTTTGTTATCATGCAGTTATATATTTTATTTATTTATTTTTATTTAATCTTAAAAAAGAAAGATAATGGGTCCCACTGAACAGTTTGTGTGAGAGCCCATGGTTTTCACATTTTAAATTATCCATTTAATAAATAGATAGTACAATTAATAAAATGAAAAATTACAATTCATTTTATTTATATATAACTAAAAAAATTAATTTAATTTAATGTATATTTATTTATTTATTATTCATATTTAATGTAACATTGTTTATAAAACCGTACAGTAAAATAATACAATAAAAAATAACAGATATTAACAATTACCAAAATAATTCTTTGTTATTGTAATTTAGTAATTTTGTTAACCTGTTATATTATTACTATATTTTGTACTTGTAGAAGCCATAGTGTAATTTTTTTTTTTTATTAATTTTGTATGAATGCCCATGTTTAAATTCTAATGGTAGCTTGTTGTAAATTGTTAGACGAATATATAAGAATGTGAACTGTGTTAATTTTTTATGTATGGTTGGTACTTTGATGTTTAATATTTGTCGAGTGTTATGACCGTATTCAGTTTTAAAAGTAAGGTTATTTTTGATTATATAAAGAACCGGAGCTTTGTAAAATAATTTTCTTACTGGTAGTATATTCAAATATTATTATAAATTATTATTATGTGGCTAAGTATTTAAAAGATGAAAGTTTGACAATTACATTTATTTTTATCTAAATAATTATCTCATGTAAACATAGTTTTTTTGTATTTTGGTTGATTTTAATTAATTATATGATGTGATAAAATGTAAGTTTTTTCGAAATTAAGAAACAAATTATTTTCACATAGGTAACCATTTTCGGATTTGTCTCATATATAATACAGAGTTTAAAAAATATTATATTATGTGTATTATAATACATAGAATAATTTCATAGTAGGTATTTATATTGTATTATTGCTGTAGTTATTAAATCAGTGGTACTACATAATTTTGAGAATAATAATTTCAAACATTAAATAAAAATTAAAAATGTTTGTATAAGGGATCGTACAAAGAATTTATTTTAATTTGTATGTCACTTGTAGGTAGGTATCTACTGTACCTATACATAAATACTATACCACTTATATTAATTATAAATTATGGTTGTGCATTTAACGTGCATTTTAAACATAAAAGCCTGATAAAATGTATCGAACTATTGTATTTATAGACATTATATTTTAAATATTTTATGTAGCTATGGAGATATTACGATGTTAAAAAAATAGTGAATTTTCTTAAATTAACACAGTAAACGAAATATCGTCCTAATAACACTTTTATCCATTGTCATCGTCATAATGAGAAAGCAATATTTGTTTTGGCGTTTATATTGTTTGGTAAATTAACATTGTATAGTATAAATACGAACGCATAACGTCAACCCCTTCTGGAACTAATCGCGTAATGTGTTGTGTAGGGTGCACCGACGCGAATATTGGGTCGTAAAAATAAATCACAGATTTGTACGATTTTTCGGTTAATCTTTTTCTTCGATTTCATTCGTGCTTAAAAAGGGTAGATTCCAATTTGCCAGCCACTGATTTCGTGGCAGCGACCGAATTCCCTTTGTCAAAATCTCTAGATTATGCAAATGAATCTAGAGCAAGACAAGTTTAATACAATACGGAATCGAAAGAAGTAAAATATGAATTGAGTTGATTTCCATTAATAAAACATTAAACAAAACAAAAATCTATTTTAAATATTACTAATTATTGTTCATAAGCTGTACTGTGTCGTGAGCTTATTATTTTTTATTCGTAAGTAATATATGAAAACTCGTTGTCAAAGTTCGTCGAATAATACACAAGCATAATATTTTATAGCGTCTCAACTATAAATAATATTAATTTATCGTTAAAAAATCTGGAGCTCGTTATGATCGTTATTTTAATTCCGCGTAAACTGTTGCAATGTATGAAAATATTCATAAAATAATAATATAACAATGCAATTATTGTAAAAGATATTTCATTATTTATTTACTACCAACTGCTTAGCTCGAAGGGTGAATCTCAAATGCATGAAATTAGAGTAATTGAAATTTAATTCCACGAACAATAATTCCTCGTGAACTAAATTAATGAAATTTCTTACTGATTACGTCAATCATGTTTTAATCAACACAAGAATCTCCAAGACTACTTGAAAAATGTTAAAAACAAAAGGATTTGGTTTGTTAAAAATTCTAATTTTTTTTTTCAACTAATTTCTTGTTGTACCTACCTATCTATATTTGGAGATTATTTTTTTTCGACTTATAATTTAAATTTAATTATATAATTTTTTTATTTTTTTTGTTTTACTTATTTATTACGATTATAGAGATGATATAAATGTAATTTAGAATGTTGATTAGACAAAGGCCTAATGTTATTATTATTATAAAAAATATTATAGTCGTGGACACTAATATTATGTATAACTTTTGATAGTACCTACGAGTACTTATTTCATTTTGTTATAAATGTGTATGAGATTTTATTATGTGTGTGATGAATTTAAAATTGTTCATTATTTATTTAATTATACACCTAACATGTATGCTCGTTGACTTGTCTTAAGTGTTATCATTATGTGCGTTTTTACTTTTTTGTAATACTAATATCAGTACAATAAATACTTTTTCTTGTGTTAAATTTAGTGTTAACGAAAAAATATTAATAATCCCTATATAGTATACTTTATACTTTATTTAAATATAAATTATAGCTTTGACAACATGCTGAATATTATTGGGAAATGGTCTGAATAAAAAATAAACAATAAATGATCTATAATCACATTTGCCGAGTTTTATCGAAGACATTTCTCTACTAAATTATTGTCAGCTAAAATAGCATATTAGTATAACAGAGATAGGTGCATTTTTAGTAGTAAATAAGTTTAACCGGTACACTTAGCAAGGTGACATCCGTGATAAATTAAGGTAATAACTAATAATTAAGTTTTTCCACGTGACTTGTGACTTCCCTCTGAGTAGTTACTTTTTGATTCAGTATATTATATTATATACATTATACATAATACGTTCATATTATACACAGGTATTTACATATTATTAAAATACACATCTGTAAATATTAATCATAATATACAATAATATAATAACCAATTAATGATTTAATTAATTTAATGATAAGCGAAATTTGTTAGTTTCCTCTTTACAGTTTGTTTTTTTTTTTTGATAAATTAATTTCAAAACAAAAAAACAATTCATACTTCCTAATACCTACAATTCAAATACCTAATGACATATTTAATACATTTTAATAACATTTACCTTTTTGAAAAATTAAGAAGTTAAAAGTTGTTTCTCCAAACAACTAAGATACATATTGATATTAAGTAGGCAGGTTAGGTTAGGTAAGGTCAGTATGCTGTTTGAATGGATCGGAAAAGTTTCTCTATCCAACAAAATGTACACATACACACAACAATAAGAAAAAAAAAGAGTACCGTCATAAAACCAATAGCTAAATCATTTTTTATTTTTATCCCGAGTTGATAAATTTATAAGTCAAAGTTAGACCCTTCTATAAAAAGCATTTCTAATGTGTTTCGGTTTGACAGTCGTCTAATCGTTCTTCTTCTATTCACATCCAGTAAATCATAATGTTTTACGATCAATATAACTTATTTAAAATTCACTGTTCCCCCGTTTTACTTTTTTTTTTTAAATATTTTATTTTCATATTAGGGTGAAAAAGTAAAGAAAGTTTTCAAGTGTAGAACGGCATTTGGATGTCCCCCATGATACGCTGACACCAAATACACATCCGTCGTGCTTCCGGAGCTGTATAATAAATAACAGTTTTTTTTTTTTACTGCGATATGCTTAATAGATTTTCCCAGGTCGTTTTGCAAACAAATATTACCATCGAATAATACTGTAACAGTCTATTCAAATAACAATGAGATAACTCTCATAATAACTTGTGTATTGTTATCGCGTTTGCACGTAAGTAACTTACTCAGTCGGATATGAGTTTTTACAATAAAATAATATTACAATATTTTAGGTGTATTAAATCTGAAGCATAGGCAAATGATTCCAAAAATCAATGTGGAATATAGAAATATTGTCGTATTGACAATTAATTGCCGATATTATAATGTTGACTCATAAAAATATAATTTTTTTTTATCTTTGGTATTTTTGAGTAAGATGTTTAAATATATTTATGATTTATTATTTAATTAATATAATTATTAATTATTTATTATTTATTTCGATTTCAAAAGATTACTGGCCCTCACCGAGAATAGCTTGCGTGGAGGTTTAGGGATATTTTAGTTTACAAATGTTTGTTTATTAATATAAATCAATATATGATAACACAATTTTATAATAATGAAATTCCTATTACAGATATTTAAATATAGTATATATTTTTGTTTTCATTGAAACCATTTCGGAGCCAGTGTGATACGTATTTTTATACAAGAGTGATGGCGTATGGTCCACATCACTATCCATTAAATAAAATATCTAATTTTCTAAGAAATCGAACACCTTTTGCAAATAGTTATTTTTTTGGCCAATGTAAAGATAAATTATTAATTGATCCATAGTTATTTTCTTCCAGTAAAGAATTAAGAATGTAATAAATATATTTTTAAGCCATAATGTACGTATTAACATAGAAAAAAAATTACTAACGATTATATTTTATTATAACTATAGAATATTTCAGCAATACATAAATACTTGTCGAAAGAAAAAAAATGTTAGACAAATAATTATTTTACTTTTTTAAATTTTCTAAAAATGTTCTTCGTTTATCTGTGGATTTATGACCTAACCTAACCAGGTTGGAATTGACAACTGATAAAACATATAGTGTGGCCCTAGCTCCTTTAGTTTTATTCTCCCTTTATAACTTGATTCACAACATTACAAACTTGGTGTAGGCTAAAATATCAGATAAATATTTTAATATTACGGAGAATGGACATTTTTTTAGTTTAAAAAAATGTTTGTAGGAAAATGAACCCATCTATTGATTACTTATCTTGTATTGGCATTGGAGTTTATTATTGTAAACAATAGTTTATGTTTTTCTATATGTATGGTGGTAAGAGTCTTGAGATATAGGTTAATTATATTGATGACACTCAAATCTTTTTATTTTAAAATATCCAATCTCGTTTACTTGTGATCATAATTGTATTTTGACATTTTTTAAGTTGTATGACAACAGTATCACCCCACTCAACTCAATTATACAATATTCAATTTAAGATTTAAAGAGTGTCAAGTACAGTTTATATGTTCTAATGTTCTTGAATGTTAATATCTTATGTAGTTGTTTCAAAATGTATAATACGATCTTTAACTTGTTAGAAATATATGTTATTTGTTTTTTCCATTCCATGTCAGAAGATATTTCTATCTATATATGGATAGTTTTGAAGCTTTTATTAAAATTAAAATAATATAATGTATGAAGATACTTGACATTTTAATTCAATTTACTTGCAATTATAATTGTAATAATAATTTGGATTTTGATATAAATTGAAATAATGAAAATAATAACATAATTTATTTAAATGGGAATAATTGATTTATTTTTTATTATTTGCATTACAATTTCTAGCTTATATTATATTCTATGATTTTTTTTTCAATTAATAAAATACTTTTTAGGGACCAGAAAAAAAATATTTTGGATATTCCTCAGATTAATATAGAAATACAAATAGTCAACAAAAAATAAATCAAGCGACTAAAAAACATTTTTTTTTTTTACACACGTGTAATCTTATTATGCAGTTATATATACATATATATAATATATAAGTTATGATAATAATATGGTGATTTCATATTTAAAATTAACTGTACTAGACAAATAAATTTCTAGAAAAATAGGTATTAATAAGAAATACATATTACAAGATTGTTTATTACAAAGTAATCTATGCCCCAAAAAATAAAAAATAATTTAAATTATATTTAAAAAAAATAGGTACCAGTCAATATGTTGTGATTTAAACGAATTATATTAAAATATTTAAATTACACTAAATACAGTTATAAATAAAACATGTTTACAAATAATACATTTAAGTAATTATAAAAGCAGAAAAGATATACATTATACATATAATTGATGACTAGCTTTCTAAATTAGATTTACAATTTCAATTTTAGCTTTATATAGTTTTGCACCTTTAGTGTTGTGTTATTATTATGTAATTAAAATTGCAGTGCCAATGAACTATTACAATTTAGTAGAAATTCGTTTAATTTAGAGTTCGTGCCATTTGTATAAGTTGATATTAAAATAAGTACAATAAGTTAAAAACCAAAATGTAATAAATTGTTTTTTATCTTTCAGATGGCTGTAAGAAATTATCTGAAATTTTTTACTTTTTTACTCGATCAAAATAATATTAAAGTCTAAGATCTAATCGATTGAATATAAAAAGAAAAGGGGAAAGCATTGTATAAATTTTGGCACTGATCCATAAAAGGATTAAAAAAAAAAATAAAAATAGTCAATCTCATTAAAACTAAACTAATAGCACACTTTGTATAATAAACAAATATGGGACTTACATGCTAAATGTTGGCGGTGTCCATATGCGATTTATAAGTCACGATATAAATAAATACAATCATTTAAGTTTATTACCTATATTATACAATTAACATTTGGTTAATATAATAAATTATTTACTATCATTACTTTATAGATAGCATGGTATATAACGTAAGTCACAAAATATTGAGAGTTGAAATAATGTATGTAGAATGTGTTATCTATGAACAGACTCATCATCTGTGTGAAATTAAAAAAAAATATCATATTTTAAAATGGTGGGACTAAATAATAATTAATAAAATTAGTTTATTACAGTAATCTTCAACTCATTTTTGTCGTATCATTAAAGAAAAATTAAAATAATATTATTTTATAGGTATAATTGGAGTTTGGACCTATGGTAATTCAGCCGCGCATTTATAACACGGAAAATCGTGTGTTATAGAAAGGACATGAGTCCAGAAACTCACCATGCACCTCCTCCAGGCCAAAAGTATTTTATTTTCAAATTGTGTATTTCGCCGAGTTCTTTCCATTAGACCTTTTGATTTTCCCACCATACGTAACTGGTAGCGTAGAAATAGTTTTTTTTATTGTTTTCTTCCAATTACCTTTTATTGACATACGTCGTTCTGAAATAGGTGGTTAATTTATAATTTATAATCAGTCTAAATTGTATTCAAAAGTCATCACAGTTGTAAAATATAAAATAAAATAATAACTATATAAATATAGTAAACAGTTAAACTATCTAGAATTACAGTGAACCAATCAAAATCAATATTATTAAAAACGATTGTGCTGTAAATTTTCCACTATTCTTAGTTTAAAAAAAAAATATAAAGAAATGTACTAAGAAATAAAATATCTTTAAAGTTTAAAGTCAATATATCTCCAGTCAATATATTCAATTTCGTATTTATAAATAAAGGTTAAATGAAACTTTAAAACTACATAAAAAAAGTGTTTACTATTAGAAAAAAATACGTTTTTAAAATAAATCATCACTTAGAACCTTTGAATAACTCAGAATTTTAAACTCCGTTATGATTCAACCTTTAAATACTTTATTATTTTTTAATCTATAATAAATTTAATATATTATATTAGATTTTAAATATTATATATATATATATATATACTTTAAAATGTTAATACAGTTTTTAAATATCAGAATTTTAAATGTAACATGGTAGGTATTATTATACAGAGAAAATTATGTTAAATAAGACCTTACTTAAATACTCAAAGCGAATCTTTTGTATGCAAATGAATTATACACATACTTTTAATAATGTGATAAATATGTTTAATGTAGCCAATCAGATACATTACGTTTAATATCATTATAAATTTGATGTAATGCATGCGATTAGTTTCACTCTGATAACCATTGAAGTAAATATTGTAATGGTGAAATAAGAGTATTAAATATTAAATAATGCAATCGAACAATATTATAATAATCACATCAATTCAACAACCAAAAATAATATTATAAACACGAATATTATTATACTAAATAATATTATGCTGTATTTATGATTAAATGTTGATTAATGGCTCCACTATTGAGTTTTTCATATGTGTTTTCTTCATAAACATCAGTTTAACATAATATCTCAATAGTTATATAACATTGTATAATAAATTATACAAAAGTAATGAACGAATATATCTGTTAAATGTTCATTCAGTTAACAAAATTCAATATTATACTACGAATTTTTGATGTAACTAAACGACACAAATGTATTTTTATTAACAGATCAATATCTAAGTAAAATAGCTGAAAAAAAATTTTTCGTCAAATCTAGAATCTAAAAGTAGGATTATAAATAGAAATTGATTATAAACTATTAAATCAGGAATTTATAAATTAAATTTGACGATATTCTATATTTATACTTATATGGTTTTCTTTGTTATTCGCTGGGTTATAATAGTTTGGTAATGATCAGATAAAAATTACAAGCTGGGCAAAATCAAAATGTGTAAAATTTAATTTAGTATATCAAGAACATACTACAATTATATAAACATAATATTTTATAATATACAATAGGTACATATTATTTTGTATGAAAGTATTCAAATAACCACACATAGGCTATGTTAGGCACGGTTAGAACTTTACCTACTTTATTATTTTGTTTGATATATTATGTAACTACAATACACATCGTAATATTACATAACTGTAATTCTGTAACTGCAAAAGTTTCTGTATGAGCAGATAACGAAGTGGGGCATGCATATTACACTAATTTTTACATCGAAATTGTACACCACATACCATGTACTACCATACTGTACCTCATATTGGTAAATAGCCAAATGGACTTTTAGGTCATGTGGTAATATGGTAATGTTTCATTTGCTATTAGTCATTTGGGAGTACAGAAAAGCGTGTGCAAATAATAACGTATTAAATTTGGTGACCGAAGAAAATACACTAAAATTTATTGTCGTGAATTTTATACACTGTTTGAAAACTAAACGTAGCAGGTACTACGTACTATATTTGTCAGTCAGGATAATTGTTTTTATTTTAAAAGTTTCTTGTAAGTTTAAAATAATAAAAACATTCAATTTCGTAACCAACGTTCGTATAATAGTTGTGTAAGACTTAATAGTGCAGTTGTGAAATTGACTAAAAGATTATAAACTTTGGTCTTTGATAACAATAGATTTGAATCATACCTCGCGGTAAAACGTCACACAAAGTGGAGAATTTATACTCAACTTTAAGGTATTATACCAATGTATATTATAGTCAAGATGTCTACAATTAACTATATATATTTGGTACACATTTTTGTACTCGAATATAATTGAATAACTACAAACAAATATTTTCTTATACTTTTAGTTCTTAAATTAATTTTGATTAATTTTATAAAAATTTTATTTGTAACAATTCTAGTAACTCTTTTGTCAAATACCTTGGCTGTAGGAACACTTAAATAATTTCTTTTTAAAATGAAATTGAATTTTATTTTGTGTCGTTTGACAACCAGGACAATCATTTTGCTGGGGTTTACTCTCATTTTAAGACTTTTTTCTTTGACATTTTGAACGTCTATTTTGTAATACACATTTTATTTACAAAGTTTTGTTTTATTTGATCAAATTCCAATTAAACCAAACTAAAAATTAAATGCTATTGTTAAAAATTGTATAAAATATTTGTTACAACTAACTTATAAGTTCGAATAAATATAACTTAGCCTTGTTATTTTTCTACATTGTGACATTTTCAAGGATAAATTAGTAAAAATATTTTAGATTTATCACAAAGTAGAAATGATTGTACTCGTGGAGCTTTATGATATTATTTATATTTATTTTTGATTTATATTATATATGTAGGTATGTTATTTTATGCAATTTGTATTTTGTTGTTTCATTTGGCCACTCAAGTAATGATTCCACGAACAGTATAAACATCGGAAATTACTCGCGGATCATACTTTTACTAGCTGATAAAATATACAGTAAAACATTGATTAATCGTCAGTTTTGGGACTAGAACTCTGACGGATAACCGAAAATACGGTTTAATGAAGACGAATACTTTTTTTAACATTTAACATACATATTATTATTATGTTTTCAATAATTATGTTTTTTCAATACAAAGACACGTCCGACTATTTTTATTTCATCCATCAAATGTATTTATCACTTATCTATTTGATATTGACGGAAAGTTTCGGATAAACCAGCTCACATATAAGGCGATAAAATTTTACTTAAGAGCGTGAGTAGTGGTGGTTAATTTGGTGAACGGCTAATAGGTTCTACTATATGATTTTTGGAATAAACACAGTTATACATATAAAACAAAAATGTTCTATATACTGTTTAAAAGTTCCTTTACTACTACTTAGTCAGTACCTAAGATTTATTGTAACTTTCGAATATTTTATTATGTGCTGTTTATTTATGAAGTTCACATTTTTACGACATTAGATCATATAATCACTATTTTTTCTTAAAAAATTGTTGATATTTTATTGTAATTTAAAAATAAATAACTATAGACTTGAAATTATATAAAAAAAATTGAGTTACACTGTTACACATTTGAAATTGTCAATTTGTTTTAGTTTTCATTCTATAAAATATATTAATAATAATTTTTTTTGTTTGGTCAAAAAGCACGAAAATTTAATACAAGGTTTAACATAAATTTTTCTTATAACTATATAAAAATATTTAAATACATAGGCACAGTTAATTGTTAAAAGCATTTGGATTCAAATTTTGAGAAAATTCGTCAAAATCACGACAGTTTTAAAACTATTTCGCTGTTTAAAATCTTCTTTCTGTTTTCCCCAATTTATTTTTATTTTTTGAATGTTTTATTTTGACTCCCTAAAAGTAGATAACTTGCTTACTACGTATACAATAGATATTTAAATTGAATAAATAGTCATTTTTACTTCTCCAAAAGATGATTTCAGATACACAAATATAAAATAAAAACCCATATCATTATGAAATCAATAGTTTGATTTTGTTATTAAATTAAAATAAATTATTAATATATATATATATTTAGCAATATTTGTTTATTCAATTATTATTGTATGGATATAGTTATTTAAAAATAATTATGTAAGTATATAAAAATTATAGTGAAAAACAGATAATAATAGTTTGGTATAAAAAAATAATGAGTAGGTAGACTTTGAATTTATCTTTATTTTTATTTTTTCAAAATTTTTACGTGGTTTTAATATGAGATACAAAATAGTGAAATAAGTTATAACAAGATAAAATATGACCTTAAATCTGTAAATATTACTATAAAAATTTAAAGTGTTGAAGTATGCAGAAATATGGTCTAAAAGAAATTGCATTTTTAATCACGTAGTCATAAAATAATTGTGTACTTATTTAACTAATATAATACGATAAACCAGCCAAAATATGCGAATACAAAACCGAGCCTAAGGAAAATAATGAACCGTTATTATTATTATAGTTTTTTCTCTTTTATTTCATAAAAATGATAATAAATAAGTAATAATTAAATTAAAACAAAACAAATTCAAAATAGGAGTATTTACTTTATTTAGATAATACAGATTTGAAGAAAAATGCTATGATGTTATAAACTTATAATCTCATCATTCATATCGATAAGTCTTACAGGGTTGTTATTAGCGAATGACTTCTTCTTTATCAGAATTCTATTTGGTGTATGCTTATTGTATATTTTTTTTTTTTATTGAAAGAAACAAATATTATTTTTATAATAGAGTATTTTTACTGCACATTTTTGTGTAAAAAATATAATATTAAATTCTAGAACTATCTTGACTTATTTTTAATAATTTAGTTTACTTATGTCATTGACTTTTATTTAGAAGTCTATGATTTTTTTACCGTTTCCTACATTTAGAGCTTCACCTAGATTGATTTTAATAATACAAATATTGTATTTGATTTAATACTCTAAGTATCATTGTATTGTGTTTATCAGTATAATATGTGGTGAGATAAACTTGATATTTGTTAGATTAGGTAAAGAAGTTAGGAAGGAGTGTGTAAAGTTGGAATTTATTATTGATTTATATTTATATTATTTATTTTTAAATTTTCGATAAAACATTTTAACAATTATTACTAAAATGTTTATATTTTTTTAATGTATAGGGATTTTGATTTTTTCTGATATTCTACCTTTAAATTTTAATAATAATAAATATTTTTATCGTATTTTCTTCATAAAACAATATTTTATAGAAAGCAATAATATGTTATACAGAATATTCTGTAATATTATAGTTTTAAGAAAAATAATATTTAGACATCAAACAACTTTAAAAACAACGTTGGAGCATAACAAAGGTTAAGAAATGTTTTTATTGACAAATATATATATATATATCCTTTGGTGGTCAATGCATTGAGAATAGCTAAATAGTAAATACTGCAGTATTATATTATATTCATACGCCTTTTTTATTTTAGATTATCTTATAAATATATGAATTATTCTATTATAATTATAATAGATACTTTTGCAATAAATTAAGATATTAGTTAATTTTTTAAAGCAATTTACGTTTACTGGAGAAATGAATAAATATTATTTTTTTATAATTCTGGCCCAAGAGCTTTGAAATCGTTAGATATTTAGTTATCGTTAATTCGTTCTTATAGTTTTACAGTAAGAGTCACATTTGGTGTGTATGAATTTGACTAAAATGAAACACAATACACATAATGAAGGTGCTAGGTATAAGGTTTTGGGTAGTTGAAGAAAAAGTATTCAGATTTTTGTTTCAGGAGCATTGGTGAAAATACTGAATATTTTTACGTATACCACAAAAACAATATTTTAAAAAATTTGGTGTAAAAAAATATATACTTAGATCATAATTAAAAATAAATATATTGAATACATAAAGGTATCTTAAAGGAGTAATAAAAAATGGTTTTGTTGAACATTTTTGAAAATTTTTATTCTAGGAATTTTGATTTTTTTCTTATAATATTATAAAATAATAATGACGTTTTTTAGACAAAATTAGAAAATATTTTTAAATTTCTCTTTTATATTTTCAAAAATTTAATTTTGACAGTAACTTAAAATATATACTTAAAAAATATACATTTTATAGCTTTTAAGTCTATTTTGTCAAACTGGTAAACTTGAAGATGCAAACAACATCGCGTGAATGAGTTAACAGTTTTACCCGAAAATTAAATTTCACACAATTATTTAAATTTCCTTTAATTTTACAAAATATTGGAGATAAGTTACGAATAAAATTAATAGGTACATTAAGTCATATTATGAATTTAAAATCAGCGATATGACATATTGTATTGTACATTGTATGATAAATGATAAAGTGTGTTATATAACAAACACTGTATTGATTTGAAATGTAATAGCTTGCTTCCGATGAGATGGTATATTATTGCATTATATTATATCGGACAAACTTCTAGTCCATTTTTTTTCCAGGAAAATAGTTTTAACGGATAATATAATAATGGTCGAAAAAATATTGCAATAGGTACCAATGCATATTATCGAACACTGGATTTCAAAAATGTCCCTAGTAATTTCGGGTGATTATTTGAGCGACCATCGGTACCTCTATAAATACGTTCCTGCGTAAGTTAGTCTCGCATGTCTCCATTTTTCTTCAGAGATTGTTTATTACTTATTATGCCAGTACGGAATAGTTTGTTTTACTTAATTTCCAGATGTTTATCAAGTATTGACGATTAATAACTTTTAATAGTTGTTCTAAGTATAGCTATTGGCACATGCGTTTCAAAATGATATACAGTTATGCAATTCAACTATGACAGTAAAATACATTAATTTAGTTCTATTATTATTTATATTTTATCACCAATACAAATGTGATCAAGTGGAAATATTACACACATAAAGCAAGTTGCTGAATACTTATAATATCATTAATTATTATCGTAAACGCAATGTGAAAAATACGTATGGTTAACTATATAGTTTAATATGTCGGTGATGACCAAGTACGGCCCGCGATCATATTTTATTAACCAACTCGTCAAAGTAATTACAATTTAAAATTAAATATTCTAAAAATATGACGTTTATAAAATATTTCCCATTTCTTATCGTGTTATCATCAATTACGTATATTTATATTTAGTTTTATAACAAGCAATTTATAATAAATAATTACATTTATTAATATACCTATGTAAAGATGTGCCTAAAATAAAATATAATATTCAATTTAAAGAAAAAGTTAAAATTCTTGGCCCACCGAAAATTGTATTATTTTTTTATGGCCCCCGGTAAAAAAAGGTTGGTTACCACTGGTTTATCCAATGAAATATTAAATTTATTTCAACGAATATTATGAAATGAGTAATGAGTTGAAGTATAAGTCATTGTTTTGGATTGAACAAACCGCATAGTTATTTAAATAAAAAAAAACTGAACGAATTTAATGTACCTACCATAATTTTTTTATGTTTTATTATTATTATTATTGTGAAGGTAAAATATGATTTTCACAAAAAATATACCTTCTAGGAACTAGATAATAAAAGTACTATGACAATGTATAGTTCTGCATTATTTTTAGTTATACTCAGGTAGACATAAAACAAAAAAAATCCATGTACACGGAATCATAATAATTTAATTGCAAATTTATACCATCAACAATTTAATATGTAAGCCATATTTTAGTAATGTTAACACTAAATCATACGGGTCAACATATTTAAATAATTAAATGGCTTTGTAACCCCATAACACCCACAAAAATTTACTCATGCACTTCCAAGAAGTTGATAGTATACTGATTTAAATAATTGAAATCTAGTAACGTAAATATGTATGATACAATTTTGCTCACTAACAAGAACTAGGTACTACAATAACGGGTGTTCAAAAATTAATTTTACTTTATAATAATGTTCAAGTCCAACAATAAACCATTTTTGACTTTAAAGATGCAAAATATGAAACTATTTTATTATTTTATCTTATGAGCATTTTTTTTTACAAGCAACTACATTTATACATTTGAAAATGATTTTTATAGCTTGTAATAATAAAAAATTATTATTTATAAAGTACACAATAATTCACAAAAATTCACAAAAATAATACAAGATAATTTGATGGGTGGTTCACTGTTTAAATAAACAAAAATCGGTAGGTATCTAAAACATTTATTTTTGCTAACATTCTCCACATTTACTTTTATTTGTACTGTTCAAAATCTTCTTTTAATGTATTATGTCAACAAGATTTAATACATTTGTATTGCATGTATTTTTAAATAAATAAAAGAAAATATTGAACTTATCATTTAGTATGAAGTATATATCGGTATATATTTGATTTTTAAACGGCAACTTATATTTTAAATTGCATTAAGTTTTTTTATATTAACAATACATTGAATAAAACCGTGCATCGTTCATTTCAAACGGTATCTACCACCTTTGAAATATCAATTTCTATTCACATCGTATTTAAACTTTTTAAATGTTTAATAATAATAAAAAAAAAAAAAATAGTTTGAGGTTTAAAAACATACAATAAATCATCATAAAAATCTTGTTTTATACGTTTTAATGTTTAGTTATACAATGAAAAAAATCAAAATAAAACCACATGGCACTGTTGTAGCTCGTAGGGATAGAGCAATGGGTATTTGATTGATAGGTACACCTATACGTATTTTCAACAATTTAATAGCAGTTGTAGTTGTATGTATACTGCGCGCGATGACGTCAGTGTTATCGATGAAATTACGAAAAGAAATTAAATCATCGTTAATACATAGTATACGATTGTGCTGTAATAATTTCTAATAATAATACTTGTAATAATAAGCTACATCCATCTGAGCGTGCGGGCGACCCCATAGAGTTGCCGTAGCAAATACACGTTTCTCGGTATTCGGACAACGCGATTCCCCGCGGATGACGGTATATATCATAATAATTTATGATGATTTTATTATTATCGCCACGAATCGAACGCACAACTTCTCGTTTCGCGTGTAGGTAGATGGGTGTACGTACCGCACGTACCTATAGGGTTTTAATAACAACAAAACTAACGCAAAATAATATAATAATATTATATATAAACGCCGCCGCCGTTCGTCTACCCACGGCGCATGTTGTGATGTTGTGTATTAGATTGTTATAAAATAGGTATCTATTCGAATATAATAATAATAATATATCTAACAGACTCGCGGAAGTCGCGTACACAACACCGCGGCGTATTTTCCCGGAAGTGCAAAACAGGGTTCCTTCCCCTCCCATCGCGCCACACGCGTCTTCCCGCCGCCAACACCCGCCGACAAACGCATCCCGCAAACAACACCGCCCCGTGCACCCCTCGCCAGGCCGAATGTTTTTGATCGACGTATTATATAATTATTCGGGGCGAGTGTACTATGTGTCTGGTGCAGAGGACGACAACGATTACGGCGGCGGTTGCGACGGCGCGGGGATACGAGGTGCACACTCGAGTCGCGGCGATACACGACGACGACGCGCAGTATGACAGGTAATACAGTTAATTAAACACCGGAGGATATCGTACTACAATTTATATTTATATTTATATATATATATATATATATAAATGAATATAATAATAAAACGTTATATATACCGCAACGCATGCGCCGCCGCGTGAGAGTGGAGGAGACTTATACGGATAATAATAATAATATGATGCATATTATATTGTGCGGCAGCAGCAGCGGCGTGGGGGGGGGGTTAAGACGATGCGCTATGGAAGGGCAGAGTGAGAGAGGGGTGGCGAGAGAGCGGAAATCAACGCCAAACTACTACTGCTGCTGCTGTTGGTGCTGCTGTAGCCAGGCCCCCCCATATATACGCGCGCGCCGCTGTTCGAGTGACTTCTCTCGTCAAATTACATTCTTAACTATTTACCCTCAGGATGCTGTGCTGATAATAGACGTTTAATAAAACTTTTGCCGCACGCGCACGCAGTGAGAATATATACGCTAATTATTATTACGACATGTCTGAATGTACGCTAATTATTATTACATAGCGAGACGTCTCGGTTTCTGCGGCTGCGGCGACGGTGGTGGCGGTGGTGGTGGCGGTGGTGGTGGCAGTGGCGGTGGCGTCGCGCCGTCACATCAAAGAGATGATCAACAAACTTCAAAGTTTTAATTGCACGACGATAACTGTGCCACTTATATTATATATACGCGAAAGAGTCAAAGTTAAATATTAGCCGCAAGGATGCTGCGGGGTTGGGAGACGGAGACGGCTTGAAATCTGACCGGGCCTCCCTTCATCGCTTCTTTGCCGATCACGTCGGAGTAATAACAACAATAGTATTATATAATAATATTGTCTTATTCGTCCGAGCCGTAACTCCAGTGCGTTTTAAAACGACCGACACGCTCTCTCGATATATGTATGTACGATAGGATAGATATCCCGTAGCAGAAGTATAATAATAACATTAAACGCCAAACAGAGAGTGACACAAACTTTGCGAATAACAATAGTTGTATTAACTAACAAAGATTTTAATTTCATTTCTCCATTCTATATTCTGTCGAATATACAATTACACGAATCTTCTTACATGCAGAGTAAAAAAAAAAAAAATAAGGCAACCGCTGTGTGACGTTTGTAAGTGGTCAATGTACTTCGTCAAAGTCACTGTGATTTACGCGATAAATAAGAATTCATTTTTAATCGTTGCAGATTAAAAAGTTTCAAAACGAAAACAAAGTCTCTTTATCTATAGAATTTGTTAATATGAATATTTTATAATTACTCTAAGTATCTATTTTAAGCTATACTAAAAAACCAAATTGATTTTGCATAAAAGTATAAGTGTTTTGCTAAATGTTTGATTTAGTTTTTCCTGGTATTTTTAAAATAACCAGCTAGAAATAAATCTTATCAAAATAACAAAGAAAAACTGTGATTTAATGTAAAACCAGTTTTCAATAAAAGCAATTTTGTCTTTTTGTTGTTAGTAAAAAATGATTAACTGTAGATACTTGACTTTCAATGAACACATTATGGTTATATATTGTATAGGTACTCCTTACTAATTATAAGCTACATATATATATAGGTATTGCGTAATGGATGTTATTTATTTGTTTTAATGAAAATAATTAATAATTATAGATATTTATGATTCATTTTTGTTTTTAAGTTTGTAAGATTTTAAAGTAAACAATTTAATAAATAATAAAATGACAGCGTCACAGGGAATAACATACGTCATTACGTCATATAAAACAGACCGAATTTAAAGTAATTTATACAGGTTCACAATAGAATACTTAATTTTTGTACAGTTAATTAATGCTTAGTAAGAAATTAAAATTTAATTACATTTTAAATAATAACTGTAAATGAAGAATATAATTTTTATAGTGAATCTCTTAATTTAATGAAATATTTCATTATATTTTATAAAATAGCAATGCATATTAAATACAGTGTAGAAAATGTATTTGTATACTTAGGAACATTTTTATTTTGGGAAACATAAAATCACTACAGATTAATAACGAATGATGCAATATTTAAAATACCTTAAGCACTTTAATATTCAACACGCTATAACGGGATTTGGGGAAATAATTTTTTTAAACAAAAATAATTGATGATATGATAATATTAAAGCATTCCAAATTTATAGGATTTGTTGTTCCCAGTAGATTTATTAAATTTGTACTTTTTTTTTAATAACTAAAAGGTCTTTAGTCACTACACATTCCTGGATGTCCATTCAACCATAATTTAACCGTCCTCTGGGACTCACGGAAAATATTCAGGATTCAAATTCAACGTGTAGCTCACCTTAATCAACTGTTCCTTTGCGTATTTGGGAATGTATCACTTTAAATAAAAATTTGATTAAAATGAGAAATTGTATGATTGTTTGTACTAACTACAATTTTTACATACGTGACATAGTAAAATTCGCATACTTTACGAATTTGTTATGTCCGTAATAATCATTTAAATATTATTAATATCTTAATTTAAAGCGGTGGAAAAATTACATTTGTTGATAAAATATTGAAATAAATTAAAAATTGCCACTAAAACGAATGTATATTTTAATATTCAAAGCAATTTAAATCAATTCATTTCAAATAATTATATTGCTATACATTTTGAAATGAAAATTACACAGTTTGTTGTCAAAATGTCAAGTATAATTTTATTGAGCCAAAAATAAATTCTAGAGATTATTACGTGTATCCGGCATTTAAGAAACTAAATGTATAGCAAATATTATAGTTCTGATAAATTAATTTTAGTTAAAATATTGTGTATCGACATTATACAATTGTTATTATAATAACTGATAAGTAGGTAGGTACTTAAATTATATTACGTTAAAACTGTAAAAAATACAATTTACTAAGGAATTGTGTAGAACTTCGTTGATGGTCAATTTTTTAACAAGACGTTTATCATAAATATTTCATATTATTTTTAAATAATTTAATAAAGTTTCAAAATTAAACTTTTATTTTTCTGTATATTTTTGATTGAAACGCAATATTATATTAGTAAAAGCGTCTTTTTGAAAAAGAAAATGTTATTTTAATTATTATTATTATTATTAATATCATCTATTGCAATATTTTCATAAAAAAAACTACGTCAAATGGAGTATAAAATGTGAAATTCGTAGTTATTATTCATAGAAATTTTATTTTCTCGTTATGGAAATATACTACTAAATAGAATGATTAATACATTTGAAAAACATCCATTATAGTTTAACTTTCAATCTTATAACAAATTACTTATTTGATTATTTCCTGACATAAGATAATATAGCAAAATATGTAGAAACTGTATAAGCTAAATAATAAATGCTTTTATTTTTATTTGTGTATTATAAATTGTTATTAAAATCCAGTTGATAAATAAACAATAAAATGTATAGCTTCTAGATTGTTTTTTTTTTTTTAGGAACTACTATAATAATATAAAATATATATTGTGTTGTTTTTATTAATTTACTACGTTCCTTATAATTTTGAAATAATAAAATTCAATGTATGTACTGACTTGTATATTTTGTAAATATTTAAGTGTGAGGATCATTTTAAAATATTATGAACATGTTTTATTTCTAAAAAAAACTTCAAAATTATTTTATGTAATGTTTTAAGACCCTTATATACATATATACAACTGGCGACTTCTCTTAATAATTGCCAGAGGAATGATAGTATATATAATGGCCATTTAGGTTGTTTTCTACCTTTTAAACAACGCACAGGAACAAATCCAGGAATTTGAATCGGACCGCATGAAATATGAAAGAAAAAACAATGTGTTCATATAATCACAGTTTTATACATGAGAAAATAATTTCATAAGATATTTCCTTACGTTTTGATTAAGAAATAAAAATAAATTGTTTAAACGTAATGATATCACGAGAAAAATTAAGATTTTACAGCCAAATAATATTTCACTCGAGATATTGTACACTTGAACATAATTTTTTTTTTAATGGTTATTAGTTGTATGTTAACATTTAATACTCTCTAATACCTAAGGTATATAAAAAAAAAATCATGTTTTACTGTGTCAGATTTTAAAAGAAAAGTTCAGTCTCAAAATTTATGCATTTTTAAAATTTACATGCGATGTTCATATTATTATGTATTACTTGTATTATAAAACAACTTTTACTTTATATTATTTGAACATTATATTTAGCTTCGTGAATTTTAGAAATTATTAGTCGGGTTATATGACATATATAGTAGTTTATTGTTTCGTATAGATTAAAAAAGGGGACTTTCAAACGGGGCCTAGGTGGCCACAGTTCATTATTTTCTCGTTAAATCTACCACTGATGTTCATATAATAGAAGTTTATGTAAGAGATTACGTGATGACAAAACACGTGTGTAAAGAGAATTACGTATCTCAATTGCATTAATTCCTGTGCATGTTAATTCTGTAGTACAAATAAGTTTTCATATTAAGGCATCAGATGCGTGTTTATTTCGAATGAATAAACCAAATTTTCGGCGAACAAACAACTATTTGTGAATTTATTGTGAAGTACTGATATACTACAAAACGAAGAATCTCAGAATGCTGTCTGACAGCATTAGGGAGCAATGAAAATTAATTGACAATCGAATTTATGTACGCCGATTCTTATAAACACAAATATGTACCATGAATAATACGTGACTTAAGTCGGGTACTTGTAGTGACAGTAAAAAGCGCTAGTTGCCATCGTGAGAGTGACATTGTAGAAACGGGGCAATAGGTAACAATAAAACCATTGCGATATCGAATCATCGTACATGATAGTGTGAGAGTCACTATCACGAAAGTCTCAGTGTATATCTGACTATAGTAATGCTGTGTATTATAAAAAAATATTGTCATACGATAATCACTAGTATTATTTTTTTGTTTGTAGAGTGCTTAAACAGTTTTGGTTGCATATTATTATTCATATAAAAATAGATTGACTTAATTATAGGTACTTGGAAGTAGTAAGATTAATTTATATTTCACGGAATACAAACATTTTGTCAAATCATAGATTATAATTATTTTAAGTTTCTTATATTATAAGTATATATAATAATATGTATTATTCATTATTGTTATGTATTGTTTAGTTGAAAAATATTTAAAAACCATTTGATAATAATATTAAACGTAATTTATATTAAATTCAATTTTCAAGTAGGTACCTACCTATTATTTAAAAAAATATGCTAATAATTTTACATTCAATTGTTTAACATGTGTCACCCTAAATTCTAAGGATTTCGTTTGCACAGTAGTTATTCAATGATAGTGCAAGATTTTAATCAAATAAATTACCTAGAAAAATTAATTTTAGTATTTAAAATTGTTTAATACTGCTCAGTGTAATTTATAAAAATAAATTTCTGTTTGAACTTGGATACCTAAACTAAAAAATATAATTAAATATGAATGGATTGGACCATTACAAGTCGTCAAGTCATAAAGGTCGAAGTCCTACTTTAATGGTTGTTTACAATCATATGTAAAAAAAACAAAAATATCAAGCTCAATAGTTTTAGAATCTATGCATACAACGGATATGTTATAAACGCTTATGAATGAATACGCGACCTTACCAATATAACAGTATTATACTATAATAAAGTGATGAATTGATAAATTACCGGGTATATGAAAAACACGTTCTGTCCCACGATTAGGTTAAATTACATAATGAGAAAAAAATGATATATTATTATTACTCACTGATGAGCTTGAATGTACATTAAAAAGTGTTGTAGTGATTTTGTATAAAAGTATTAAAATATCTAACTACCACACTTCTAGTCGTCGGATAAAAATATATTTCGATTTTAATTTTGTTTAATATTAAACTGTGTAAATATTAAATTGAATCATATCATAATAAAATATTATTATAATATCCATATAACATTATAGAAGTCGAGAGATTATGGCTTTTCTAATAATAATGATTAATCGGATTTGATTAATATGAGACGATAAATAATAAATACTGCCATTGATAAATGTGTATTTTGATGATGAATATTCAATAATATAAGGTTATGAAAATCTAGGTCTATATATATGGCCTATAATCTATAAATATTAAAAATATTATTGAAAACGCGATATTATGCATTGCACGGGAATCTTATAAAATATCTTACAACAGTATTTGGTAGAAAGCAGGTTAAAAAATGTAAAAAGAACATATATTATAGATTGTAATAATTAGAACGAATAATCAGTTGTTCAGCGATATGTGTTTTGATTAACTTATTTTGTCTAAAAACACTTTTTCTATAAGATTTAGTGTTCAAAAAGTGTTTTATGTAAATATTAAACAGTGAACAAATGAATATTGATGAAACATGGAATTGTAATTTCTAACTATACATACCTATTATAATTTCGCTGTAGCTGTAATAACAAATTATACGTTTTAATATTTTTGACATTTAGTTGCAACTACTTGCCAGAATACATATCTCATAATATTTATTGTAACCATAAATATTATAATGTATAACCGAAGAATCATTAATATTGTTCAACGTACCTGTCTGGTGTATTTTTTTCTCATCGCGAGCACCCCTGCTACGACCACGTTAGAGAATTCCCAACAGTAAGCGTGCCATAACTTCGAGACACCGATGATGATAGTCTGACATATCAAAATCAAATAATATAATCAGTTTGGTATTATAAAATATGATATACCATATACATCGATAAACTGAAAATAAATAAATATTAATGGATCGAAAAACCACGAAAAGCTATATAGTAACGTATTTACAAATACATTTTTAACTAAATTGTGAATAAAATAAGTTATAACTTTTACATTTTAAAATATCCTTCACTTGAAGTTAACTAAACTTAGTGATAGAAATAAATAGTTAACTCTTTCGGGCTCAAAAATGTATTATAGAATTAAAAATTAAAGAATGATTTTATTTTGTGTGGAAGTAGAAATGTACGTACCTATAATATAGTCTAAGTCTAATAGCAGATTAGGTATAATTGGTATTTATTTAAAAATATTTGGACTCATTTTATATCCATGTTCAGTTTTTTTTTTTTTTTTTTTTTATAAAATTCGACAAATCAAAATAAGTTTTTATTGTAACTATTTAAAAATATTAAAGATCACGGTTTTTTTTATTAGCATTTGAAGTTAAAGTTTTGATAATGATTCATCATTGAATTTAAATTACATTCTTTAAATTGACCTATTTAATGATGAATTATACTCAATTCCTACTATATTAGTAAAGGAGTTACTTAATTGCTTCTTTTCTTTTTTTATTTAGATTTGCTCAAAATACATTTAAAAAAATATATAAAAAAAAACTTCATTACGAAAACTATTATAACAACTTTTTTTTTATTCAAGTGTTAATTAATTTAATAATAGTAAATATTGATTAAATGAAAATGTTTTCATTCAAAAATATTTTAACAGTTATGTTTGTTATATTAAGACATATATTTTAATATTATTATGAACAACTAGAATTTATGTAAAAACTACCATAAAGACTAGGTATTTGGTTATATCTAAACACGGTTAAAAAATAAAATTGCATAAATTTTATTATAGTATTATTTTCATTTTACTCACTCAGTTTTTGAATACTAATTAATAATATGTTTTCCTTATAAATTATTATATATTATTCAGTCTTGGGTTGTATATAATCAATGTAATCAGAAGTCAAAATGGATGATTACTATTTACACAATCTAATAGATTCTAACGGCCATAAAGGACTATGAATTTCATTAACAGTGTCCTGTCACAAGTACTCACAACTATCGGTATTGTGGCTAATATTTGAATACAAAGACCGAATACTATATGGTATCAAAATGAACAATTCTCTGAGTAGTATAACTAGACAAATTCTCTGGCGTAAGTCTCGTGGTAATCAACTTGATCATTAGGTCTATGTTAATTTATATTGAAGTAATACTAAATAAATAATCTTCGAAGGTTAATTAGCACTTTAATGGATATTCATAATAGGGCTATACATGCAAAATTTTAGTAAAAGCACCAGATAGTAGGTACACGGTGAGTTGTATCTTGTATTTTCCAAGCGCCTTTTGAAATGACACTTTGATAAAGCTCCTAGAGGTGAGGTGTAATCATTTGCGCTCAGTAGTGGTTTTTGACGTTTAAAAATGTAATAGTTATCATCAACCAAATCTACCAATTGCCTTTATATAAAAGCATTTTTTCTTGTTGCCAAAACAGAAAAATATATGATTGGTTATTAATGACAAGTAACTATATTCTCAATAAAGAACAATAATTAGATTTAATAACAATACGCTTATTATTATTACAATTATTAAAATTGTTTTCGTAATATAATAAACACTATTAGGTACATTTTAATAGTTGAAAATAGAAAATATCTAACGTCAATAATATGATGAAACACACTATACGTTTTATAAAGATCAAATTACTTTAGTCGGTGTTAAATGAAAATCTGCAGTTGAAGTCACTTCAAACCTCTTTATAAGTTAATATGAAAAATTATTTTTATTTTAAAACAGCTATCGAACATAAATATTCGTCTCGTAAAAAATTTAACGAAAAAAAATCTAATCGCTTAAAATTGAAAGCTGTCTTTGAGAAATATAAAACGCTTCCTCCAATTCCAAAAATTTATTTCTAAAATGTACTTTATATTAAAAATAATTGAGTGACATAATTATAAAGACGATAATATTTTATTATATAATGACTCAGAAAATATATTATATTTTGCAATACTATCAATTTTAAAACTATCAAGTTCCCAAGATCAAATGTTCATAAATGAAACCTTTGACTACCTACTGTGTAATATTTTTGCAAATTTTTACAATACTACCACGTAAAAAAAGACATTATAAATATCCTGTAAGGGTTTTCATTACTACCTATCTAATCATAAAAACTTATAAATGTATTATTTAATATTTTGAAAGAATAGGGTACTAACTTTGAGCTTGCATTAATCCTAAAATAATCTGATTTCAAACAATATATTTATTTAGCTTCCAAAGCTCCCTTTCACATCATGTATAAATTTGCATTTTCTTAATGTATATGCGCTATTTAAATAGTGCAGAAAAAAATAAGTTAAACTTTGTTGATAGGTTATAGCATAAAACCACTTCACTGTGACTTTGATTTTTTGAAAATAAATGTTTATTTTGTTTTTAAGCTTAAATATGGTTGAGATAGTTTTAGTAAATGTGTGTAATTACGGAGACATTCTTAGTTAAAATTCCGTCCAAATAAGAATAGCAATAGAATAAACATTATAATCGTTAAAAAAATAGGTAGAGACCTATGTGGTATACTTTGTCTACTACTATCCATCCATAGTGTAATCCAAATTGTATAACCCATATTCTGTGATACCATGAACTTCCACATAGTTATGAAGCTATAATGATATTTAAAAATTAAGCTAAAATTTTAGGATCTGATAAAGTGATTTAACTTTAGTAGTGCCTGTCAAAAGAGATCAAGAAATAAATAACGATAAGTTATTTAATTCATGTATTCTAAGCTCTGGCTATATTAAAAATATGAAAATATTTTTTCTTCAATTTTATTCTAGGATAACTCTGATGGATAAATTTACCAATCTAAAATCTCGTTGTCGGCGACGATATAAATGTTGATTGTCAAAAAAAAACGGAGCTAGAACCTATGGAACATAATTTGATCGTCCGTGAGTGTTTGATTTGTTTAATAACAACGAAAGACAAAGAATAATATTATACTTAAAAAAAAAGGACAAGACAACATTTAACGAAATTATATGAAGAGAGGTTATATACAGTTAAAAGGTATACGATATACTGAGATTAGTAGTGAGGGTATAGAATGGACTTTCGAACCACGTTCTTACATATATAATGTTGTAAACTATAACGATAATTTTGTGGATCCGGAGTCAAACATACTCGGAAAAGGGAAAGTTTGTGTAAGTCTTATTTGAGGTTAAAATTTGTAAACGATACGTGTGGTACAACTTTTGATACACTTCCAAAGTAATTAATAAATTACCTGTATTATAGTTTATAATATACATATAATATTATATCAACTATTACAGGTATTGTATTGAAATTTTGTGGATAAGACTTAATAAAATAGATATGTTTAATACATTTAGAAGGAAATAGTTTAAGATTTTTATATCTAACCATATTTATGTTAATAGTAACTCTTTATTTAAATTATATTTTTTGAAAAAATATTTTTCATTAGTGAAAATGATGTTCGGGTTTTATACCCTAGTTAATATAATTATTGATACTATTAATTTCTGTGTATTCATATTAAAGAACTTAAAAAAAAAATTCTAAAATATAAATATTATACAAAAAATATGAATTGAACATGTTTTGAGTATTTCTAGGTAAAGCGCACATTGCAATTACACCGATGACGATAGAGCGCAAAATAATATGTTAAGATAGCTTTTAAAATGTATCATAACAGAGTGGTGGAATACAAAACGATAACAGGAAAAAATTAAAATGTTGTTAAATGTTGTAAGAGTGCCTCCTATAAGTAGATATTTTTCGTATAACTAAATTACAATTACCAGTGATATTGTTGATACAAATCCATACTGATTGTATTATTATAGGTACTAAGGGATGCATATACCAACAAATATAGTTATTTTAAGTCATACTGATGTGTATAAATTATATCCTGTAAATCATATATTTTTATACTTATTCATTTTTACTATACCGTATACATGTAGATATAGAAATATAAAAATATCATGAATAAATTATTCGAATATATTTTTTAAATAAAGTAAAGATTTCCTTTCTGGTAAGTATATTTGTCATGTAAACATTTTAACCAACTTTTCACATAAAATATTCAGCGATTACTGCACTAAAAAACATAAGACCAAAGTAATATTAATTGTTATTCCAGTTCGCAATTAACGTTAATTCTGTCGTTGCAAAATTCATGATGCTCTCACACCGTTTGCATATTTGAATACACTGACAGCCGCGCACAGTTTATGTAAAAATTATTATTATTATTATCATCGTTCCTACTGGCGCCCCGTTTGTAATGCGCACTATGACTACCTAAGACGTGTAGTCAGACAGCAGAAGTGTCATTATACCCGTACACTTATATAATATCTATCTTTATTATACCCGGTGACGTTAGCATTGGTACCACAGCTTTGTTTGTACAACGTGTATAATGTATATGCATGTATTATAATATAGGAATGTGTGGGTATGTGTTTAACAAAGCTGAATACGAAAAGCTTTGAAGAGTTAAGGTTATTCCCACAGCATTCAAATTATTATAACAATAATCGGTTATGGTAAGAACACGAAAAGCGTAGTTTTGCCATGAAAATGTACGGTATTAATATTTCATAATATTAATAAGAAGAAGAATGAACGAGATTCTGACCAGAAATTAAATTATTATTATACATCACAGGATAATAATATATACCTTTGTATCGTTTACATATTCAAGTTTTCCCATAAGTATATCATGTATATTAAACACACACAGATATATATATATAGACTATACACAAATGCGTATACCTATATGTCAAAAATCCGTAAATTGAACGGCGGTAGGTGGTTGCAGTTGTGCTCCGATGCACATTTGGTTTGTTTTTGCATATTTATCCAATGTAAAATGGTCTCTGTACGTGATGTATATCCACACCACAGTGTTTTAGATGCAGTTGAATGACGTGAGCACACCGATCGAAATACGTTTTTTGCCTGATTGAAACTATTCATCAACGAAACGTGTACATTTGAGCAGGCGATGCGTTGCTTATTTAGTAGCTAAATTTATTGTGAATTCCGTTCACCCTCACAAATATTTAATGTTTAATTAAAAAAAAAAACAGGTTTAGTTACACTGGAATAATTCTAATTATTTACCCCAATAAACAATCTGAAAACGCAATCGTTATGGTAATTCATACAGTTCAAATATTATATTGTACTAATTATTTAAAATTTAACAAATTAAATTTAGTTGGTACTTAAGAAGGTTTAAAGTAGACAATTTTTAGTAAATTTATAAATAATTGGGAATAGTTTTCGATACAATTGATTTGTTTTTTTTTTTTTATTCGCTTTAGTCATAATCTATAACTGCAGTCCATATATTTTTAGAATATATTATATATTTATAATTGTCTATATCATATAAAGAGCTATTTTCTCAATTGTTTCTGTATTGGTTTTATCGTTTATTTTTATTTTATCGATTTTGTATACCCGTGGTGGTAATGTAATTTTTATACGTCCTCAAAAATGCATAAGTTAAAAATATTTAAATTTTTATTACGAATTTCAATGAATTTATTTACGATGTTTGTATTATGAATTAGGTGAAATTGTAAATTATTACCTTTTATACGAGCAACCATTTCTGTTGTGTTAACAAATTTATTACAATAATATATTATTTATTTATTGATTAAAAAAAAAAAACTGTTAAAGTATTAATTAATGTTGTAAAGCTAAATTGTTTGTTGATTGGTGTCAAATCGCATAAAATCTGTCTATTTAGAGCACTGGGATGGAAAAAAAAACTGTAGTTTCACCACTGATGCTCATAAAGATGTTGACACATTTAATGAACTGTCAAATAAAAAAACTTCGTCTTGTTATATTGATGAGATCATATGGCAATATTATTACGGATAGTATAATCGTACCTGAAAATATATGATTGCATAACGCTGTTAAAACATACCATCGTTAATGTTTGAATAGTTATCACGCCAAAAAATTTACTCATATTTCACATAGAGCTGTACAATAATAAATTGTCATTATAATATATACTTACCCAAAACATCACAAATATTTCCTAGTGAAATATTAATATATTATTATGTGTAGCTTATTAGATATAATCATCTTGACATTGTACATACATTCTTATTTTTGACACACCGAGTAACATGTTAAGGTTTTAAAATAGTTTCAAAAATAATTATAATACTTGTATACATAAGTAAATTATCTTAGGGAAAAAATATGTACATGAAATTAGCTCATCCACTTTGGTATAGTGATTTGAAATCTTCAATAACATTTTGTAAGTTAATTGTATGAATTTATGAGTTAAATTTCAAAATTTTCTAAATAGCCATTTACAAGTGGCATGCAAAATAAGAATCGAGGACTCAGTTGCACATAACTCTAAAATGTCAAAATATATAGGTACCAAAATATGTGTTAAGATTTGTGAGCCAATTTAAAAAATTTGCGAATTTACCTTTTACTCACTAAACTAGTGCGTTAGAATAATACAAAGTACATATTCACAATTCTTTCTTATAATGAATTATTGAATCTTTTTAAATAATTATAGAAACAATTTATAACTGTCTTAAATGTCTCCAAGTCCAGACCCATATAAAAAACAAACATATATCATTGTAAAACCAGTATAGTTTTTTGAAATTTTGTTTTAAATAATGTATAATAGTAATTTATTTAAATGTTTGAAATGCTTAACATTGTCTAGGTATCGAATTAAATATATAAACAATGTTATTTAAATAATACATATTGCACACGACAATCTACGTGGAATTTATGATTATTTTATTTAAATAGCGTCAGATTTGTGTGAATAAACATATTATATGCATACACATACAAGTTCATTCAACACGAGTAGGATTTAATGGTTGTTTAGGATATAATAATATAAATTCTGTATATTCCATTAAACAAATTGTCATTTGATTCATACTATGGATGCGTTTCAGCGATATATGCATTTTAATGTATACAATATTTTCAAATATGATGTATTGAGTGTTGAAAATAACTAATAACTATAATACATATACTTAAAATTTAAATTTATGTGTTATCATATTTCTGTTAAATAATATTTTATTAAAAGTCTTATAGGTTCTATGCAAATTAATTAAAACTATCATCAAGTATTTTAAAACTTTCTAAAATTACAATATATACGTAATGTAGATATATTTTGTGTTTATTAATTATTATATTTATGGAATATTGAATTAATTAACAACAATAGTATAATATGTATTTAGTATTTAATTGCTGACTAAAGTCTTTTTTTAAATGTATGAATACTATTACCCACTTGGTTTTATTATTTATGAATATAAATTGACAACAATTTCAAATTATTCCTAATAAAGTGATGAATCGACATTTGGAAAAGGTTTCACTGTCACATTATACTACGACAAAAATAATTAAACATTTTGAACATTAATTAAAGAGAAGAAAAATGTGGGTATTATTTGAAAATACTGTATTAAAGATCACAATGAAACGCTACAATATTTTCGTAAGAATTTTGAAATTATTTGGTACTGAGAACAATAATTATACTGCATGTATTATCATGTAAAATAAGTTTGTCAAATACTATTTATTTTTGGTTCAAATTTTTTTATAGAAATCTATGACATATAAGTGATAGCAATTTATAAAAAAGTTTTGTAAATTTAAATATGGTAAAAAAATATAATAATTCCTAAAACAATAAAAACAAATATATAATACTAATTTAAAAGAAGTATTTATTATAAAACAATTGTGTATCAATGAATTATGTATATTATGTGCAGTTTTAATAATTTGAAATGACGGAATTCAAAAATTATGTTAGACTCAGCACATTAGGTATTTAACTACTAAGGTATTAATCATGTATTAAAAGTTATTGTTTTTTTTTTTTTCAAAAACGTTTAAAATTCGATGCAAAATGTTTTCGAAGATTAAAATTTAACGGGGTAGTGTTAACTATAAATTAATCTTGTGTCATTCAATCTTTAGCTTACTTATTTGAATGTTAAAATATAAAAATATGTTATAAACGTATTTAAACAATACAATTTTAACGATAGAATTTTCAAAGGACAAGTTAAAGTAAATCTAATCAACTTTCTCAAAATTATAAACATATTTATGTAATTCAAAAGAACATTAACAAAAAAAATATTTTTAAAACAAAGTGTGATTTAATACATAATAATATATTCTAATATAACACTTATAAAGCACGCTCATATAAATAACCTTAGTCATTAATCCCTACCTCATAAAAAAAAAAAAAAAAATAATAATAATTATACTAATAAAAACGAATACATTGTTGTTGTGATCTAATTATTATTATTTACTAGCTTGCTCTCTTATTCAGTTATATTGCATAGTTTTTATTTTTTAAAACATATTGCATGTTATATTCAAAGTTACATTATATATTGGTTTTAAAATAATGGTTTTTTTTCCCACACCTGGCTTTAAGCAGAACAATTCATTAAAAAACTTTACAGTAACTTTAGATAAGAAAAATATAATCTAGTTGATGTATAAAATATATAATTTATAGTACTAATTTATTAGGTAATGAGTATATAATAATAGTATGTATACAATTAATTAATAATATTAATAAAAGTAACACTGTTTAATTTTAGTTGTAAATGAAATCTCTTAGTTAATTTTTACCTAAAAATGTTTGATTTACTTTGAGAAAAAACTTAGTATTAAAATAACAGTCAATTAGAAATTAAATTAAAAGTACTAACTAGACAAGTATAACAAATTAAAAAATTAAAGTACTGGTAAAATTTAATTAAACTCATGGAAATTGCACGGACTAAAAGTTTATTCCTAGATATTAGGTTCTCGTGTAACTACGAGTTAGTTGAATTATCGCCCAGTTGGCCAGAAAATGAAATATAATCACAACACGATTCTCCATTTAGCCCAAAGTCAAGCAGTTAACAACTTTAGTCCGTTCAACAAGGTATTGCATTTTATTTAATGCCATTATCTATAATGCAAATACACTGGGAACAAAACAACAACATACGAAGAAACGTGTGACGTAATATTTTAATTCGTCTAAAATGATGATTTATAAAACATTAATTTATACTTACACGAAGTTATTCTTGTATATAATATAATTGATTGATAAATTACAGTACGAATTTGTATTTCATTATATAAAAATTCTGGCAATGAAAAATTTCCAAGATAAAATAATTTATTTTGTTATTTTTAAGATAATTTACAGGACACTGTATTGAGATTATAATATAACTTAAAGATAATTTTTTATTTACAAATCGTCTTAATTAATAATTTATAATATAAATATGATTTTTTTATAGTTGTTGTAGTGCTTAAAAAAAAAAAAATATATTAATTTATTAAAGAATTGTAATGGCATTTTAAGATTGGAAACTTCGATTAAAAATGTTTTCATTAAGTACTTGTAATATAATAAAACCATCTTTAGGGTATTACATTTAGAATTTGGTCTTACTATAATAATAATAATAATAATAATTACTTTGATATAAATTAATTACCTGTGATTATGTATTATAGCCAACGCCTATTATAATTATAATAGTATTTTGTATAGTGATGTACATATTACATGCATCAAAATTTATGTAAATAAATATTAAAATATTGAGGTACAAATTATTAAGAGTTGAGACACATAGTTAATAAATTTGGTAAGAATGGTTATGTTTTATTTCCTAAAGCACAAAACTTGGCATAAAATAACTAAAAATATAGTACTTACTTATTATTTTTTTACAGTTGACAGATGAAAAACTAACATATTATATAGGTTTTGTAGTATATACGTTTATGAACCTACTAAAGAAATGTTTTGAATCTTTTGCACCCCAGTGTTTTAACTTCTATAGCGGTAGTTGGAGAACTTTTTAACTTTTTGATCCTAAACTCTTTCGCTGTACTTTTATTTTTCTGGGCGATAAAATTTTCTAATACAGTTTAGTATATAATATACTTGACTGCGTGAAATACTGAAAAATAAAAAATAAAATGCCATTTATTAAATTTATCAGTCTTTTTTCAATATCAATACATATAGGTACCATCTAAAACAATTTCGAGTGAATATGGATTTACCAATTTTAAAAAAATGTTTTTTTAAATGCTATTGGGGAATAACAAGAAATAAAAGATTTTATGGTTAATTTTTATACATGGACAAGATTAATGTATATATGTATCGTGCATATAATATATTTATTATTCACAGTTATCTTTTTACAACATGTAAAATTAAAATATAAAATCTAATACAATAAAATGTTTATTTAAAAGAAGAACTACTCGAATTATATACGTATACGTATATATTAAAATAGTCAAAGATGTGTATAGAGCAAATTTATGAAACCAATTGTGAATGGGCACTAGATAAAATAGAACTTAAGCATTAGTTAAGTCACTGCGTATAACTCGTTTCTATTGATAAAATCTTTAATATGAAACGGTGTAAAAGATATTTATTGTTTGGACGAAAAACGAATTGCGTACTCTTAAAATGTGAATATTTCAATAAAGTTGAAACACTGCGTTGGTGTGGTGTAAAAGTTGCATTTATTTTATTTAGTGTGAAAACAGGCATGATTATTTACTTTAAACATATCTATAGAGATGTTTTTATCTACGCTAAACAAATTTCAGCCTTAAATTAACGTTAAACATGTTCAACGCACTTAACGCGCGTTCTCTCAAATAGTTTTAAAAATTGAAAAATCCGTTTGTTGAGTACTGAATCGTCATAAGCCCGTGTTCGACAAAAGTAGAGGAATTCGTACGTTTCAGTAGTAGGTATTTCGTTTGAAACGATTGCGGGAAACCTAGAATCCTAGGTATAATGCGCCAAGAATATTATTAGAAATATTTATAGCTGAATGTATAAAATAATTCATGTGCTTTACAGATATTTCTACCATTTACACGTGTATTCTGCCTTGCTACTGCTATACCGGAACTACCATGGTAAATCCTTTGTGTTACAGTCGCTGCCAGTTCAAAGTATGTAATAGTAACAAATTTAATATTGAAACCCAAAATATACAATGGTTTATTGTGAAAAGCACATAATATTATATTGTAAACCTACACATGATTGGTGTATTATAAATACATGGCATTAAATGCGTTTGAACTACGGGTCCAGCGGCGTACATTTCGAACGGTTGACCGAAAAAATACGACGTTACCCAAATAGCTAAACACAAATATATCACGGTGACTTTCAATCGTGATGTTATAAATTATTACGATTATTTTAGTTTATTTTTTCATTAGAAAAAAAAAAACTACTCAAATATGTGACCAAAAACTCGAATTCTTCCTGTAAACATGTAATATAGTGTTTCCTGGTAAAATAGCATACTTACTTATTTTATAAACTATTAAAGGTTTGTTTTTCAACGTACCTCTGCAGTTATTGAAGCCAGTTTAATGTATTTTAAATGTTTATATCACAGTATTATATAACTCTATAGCTGTGTGTATTGAATCGTACCACGATGAAAATTGGCACGACGCTTTACTGTATTTGATTGCAAATATAGCAAATTAATTCATTATTTCGTTTTTATAAATGTAATTTCTTTAATATTATAGCTTCTTGAACTCTAATTTATATACGTTTTCGCAGAAGTAAATTGTATAAATTGTGTTCTGCTCCTGCATAGTGATTAATTTGTTATCAAACCATAACAATCATTTACATATTACATTACTAACATACTGGTATAGTTATATATTACCAAATATTAATTAAATAAATGTTACTGTTGTTAGTGATGTGATGTGAGTCTCGTAAATTTACGCAATAAAATTTTACAGGTAAGGTAAATTTATAAAAAAAAAAATTATGATTTACATTTTTTTACCGTTCAATAAGTTGATAGATTACTTTATTTGTATGTTTTTTTTATTTTTTTTCAAGATATTAGGATTATAATGCAAACCAGGAGTTTTATAAAATGATACCGATAAAATGACCGATAAGATGTTTTACTACTTTCTTGATTTTTAATCAAGTAAATATGGTAATTGAAATGAAAATAAGTCTAAATTTTCAATACTTCAAGAATTTGTGTTAAAATGATAAGAATGTGATTTAGTTGTAATGAGTAGATGGATAATTAGCTAGCTTTAACATAAAATATTAATGAGAGAGATTCGATATCACACCTTAGCGGTATAACGATTTGAATCTACAAAGGTGTTGGTGTGAACAGTCCCAAAATTTCTATTTTTTTTTTTAACTTTTCTCCAAAACTATTATAGCTAAAAAGTTGGTTAATAGCTCATTAAAAAGGGATTATCAAGTAGATTAAAATTATGAAATTAAAAATGTTCAAAAAAAAGTATTTAGTTTTTCACAGTTAAAATATTAGTTAATTTTTGATAGATTTTCATTTAACGTGGTAGATTACCGAAATTGGAGATCGGATTTTGTTATTTGGTGTCTTGTTAGATTTACATTTGCTAGGAGAAGTGCAGTGAAGATTTAGAACTTTATCTTCAATCGTTAACTCACTACAAAGCTATAGAACTCAAAAACATAAAAAACACCCAATAAAATGTGTATTAATTTATTTTTTTAGGCTTTGTAGTGAATTAATTATAAAAGATAAAGTTCTGAAAATCTTCATTGCACTTTTCTTAGCCAATGTGAATCGAACAAGACCCAAACAACAAAATCCGCTCATCGGTTTCGGAGATCTATCTCACTAAATGAAAATAAAATACATTATACATACATATTACATGCAATTAATAAATTTCTAAAAATTGAAAATCAATGAAGTTTAACATGCCAATTATTTACTTGACAAGCGATTTTATTTATTATACGTATTTATTAACTATTTCTATTTAAACAAAGAATAGAAAACTATTATTATTAATTTGTATTTTTAATAAAAGAATTAGATACTAATGCTTTATTTTATACTTGTTTTGCCTTTTTTAAATAATACTGAGAAAAAATTCAATAGGTACACTATAAATTAAATTTTTATAAAAATTTACCAATTTTACCGTAAATTTGATAAATTTATCAGTAAAATTACTTGTTAATTACTAAAAATTTGTTTTACGTAAAATCCACAACATTAACTGTTGTAAATTTATATCGATACAAATATTACAGCATAACATGTAATTTACAATTATAATTTCTGTATAAAAAATATATATTTTATTTATTCGACTGAATTTAATTTTCTAATCATAAGAAGCTAAATAAGAAAAATATTAAAATAGAATGGAGAATTATTTCGATTCTAGGTCATAGTGTTTAAACTTAAATAACACTGATATTTCGTTACAAGGGTTTAGTATAGTCATTAGATGAAATATATGATATTGATTTTTAATTAGCATTTCCTTATTCCATATTAAATATCTAAAAGTAAATAAACATCGTTATAATTTTACGTTGTGGTTTTTCGTAAAACGCAATAAAAAACTTAGGTACAATATTAGAATTTAATTTGGTGATATAATTTAGAAACATACTTACCTCACTAATAACTCGTTAATAATTACATTAAATTTAATTGTAATTTTAACTTTTAGTTTGCAATTAAATGTAATTATACATTGTAATGTATGAATTTTGTTACTTTTAATATTCACGGTGCCTAAAGTTGGCGTGTTGTGCTGTCGTGTTAATTTATAGTAATTCAAGTTCGTTTCAACGTAGCAAAAGAGTGGGATTTCCCCTATTCCGACTATTTATGAGTGTAACCACTAACCTTTACTATGTAAATCAAGCTGGATAAATCTTGACGGCCTAATGGGAACGAAAAAGTATGAGGGAGAAGGGTCCTAGGCAAATTAAAATTAACCCTGCTATTTTTTTAATTTTATTTTTTGCTTATTACTTTTGTGTATTTTCAAACCTCATTAACCATGCAGTACGCGAGTGTTTCACTGGGATTAAGTTTTTGTTATTATTATTATTTTTTATTAATTGAAAAAAAAAATAAATGTTTAACAGATTACATAATAACATAACAGTTTTATAACTACCTACTAATAATACAAAATAACGATAAATATTATCCGATTACTGAATTATTGGTAAACAACATGCAAAACGAAACAAATATGTCAGAAAAAAATAGTATTAGTTACCCAATAAAATGTAATTACTTCTAATACAAGCACATCATTCAATCATTATGTTCTTGATTATTTTTCCCCGTTAATAAGTTAATCTGACTTGTCATATTTTTGTATTTAAAAACTCAAGCAAATAACTGTTATTTTATTTAAAAAAATATTTAATAATGTAATATATTTTTTTTTGTTTTATATTTTTGAAATATCTTCATTTTACTGCCCTAAATTTAATTCAATTTTGCATAATCATGTTTAAATTGTACATAATTTCAAAAATGTTTACGTACAAAAATTATATTAATAACATATTTTATTATATGTAATATCAATATTATATAAGTTTATTTAGATCAATTTAATTACTTATCATCTCAATATAGTTAACCTTAAAGTAATTTTACTATTCTTAGTGTTTGAAATCTCTATGCTGTTCCATAGCCATCGGCTCTTGATAAGATGCGTCATTAGTAATAGTAATTAAATATTATTTACTTTGGAATTCTTGTTTGTTTGATAGAATAAATATTATTATTATTAATATGGTTACAAATTATAAAACAGAAAGCAATTACGTCAATCCTGTACGAAGTGTGATTATTTTATTTTATGTAACTCGAAATTGCACATACGTACACACACATACACGTAAAATATAGTTTAAACAGAAGACATCCAAAATTACTTTTGTAGAGTGTACGAAATATACGAGAAAATAAGGTGGTTAAACACTATCAAAGCTACAGATTTCCTAAAAGCCTATAGGTCCAAACCAAACGTCAACGAAATTCAAACTGTTAATGTATATATACGAGTAAGCATGAGAAAAAACATTCTGTACAAATAATATTCCTAACTCATTACTAACGAAAATAAAAGTTGTTATTAAATTGTAAACATTGTATGAGCAATTCATCGAATCGTTAGACCATTAATAATAAGTAATAGAAATAATAATTGCTTTTAAATAAACAATATCTAATACAGTAAAATAGTAAAAGAAATCATCTAAAATTAAAATCAAATTTTCTTAAATCAAGAATTAAAATTCGGGAGACTAGCTTTATTGCACAATAGGCGTCGAGTGTGTACCTTGTAATTGAGTAAATAAATGTAATGGCTGTGTTAAATTTGAATAAAATGATAAATTATTGCATACGAAAAACGATACTGAGCGGAAGTGGTCTGATAACCTATATTTCTGAGGATATTTCATTATATATTATTATATTAATAATATATTATAACTAATTTATTTTTCTAATACGATAAGTGGAATTATTTTTACAAAAAATATATATAGTATGATATTACTTGATATTACACAATTATAATGTATAAAGCAGTATCGATATATTATATATCAGTATGAATATGTTTGTATTATAAATAGCTTATAATTAATCTAAGCATTGAAACCATTGATTATTTGCCAAAAGAATTTCGGGACAGAATATGATGTAGTCAGCTGTAACTTTAGGCAAGGTTATCAATTACAAGTCAAGTCCCGAAATGACGGTGCGTCGTATATTTTGGAATTAGCTTGTGAACATACAAAAATTAATAGGTGGCAATAATAACAATCAAATAAAATTAATAACACAATAATGGGTAGAAGAAATAAATATGTATATTAAATACAAGTTAATTTAATGTCAAAAAATCAAAACGGACGAAGAAATTGGTCAGAAAACAATAGATTAAGAAGTAATAATAATACAATTTAGAATGACAAGACAAAAAGGCGGTCTCGTCATGACAAGTTTGACGATTTAATAAATACATAATATGTAATCTAAAAACACCAATGGCTACTCTGGACAGAGCCCGGTTAATAAATTATAATGATAATTCATACGTACTTTGTATCGGTCAGATACTTAACTGATAATAATAATATAGCATTGTAACAATAATACATACATTATACAGTAGATAAAAAGACCAAACACCTGTTGGTATTCAATGGACCCTCACATTATCGTTCTTCCCACAGACATCGCAGGGAAAATTTTAGCTGGTCCGTGTTGATGAAAATAAAAATGGTATTGAAAAAAAAAACTATTGTCCAGATGTTTTCGGTGAATGGTCGAAAAGGAAGAAAGAGAAGACAAAAAGTGATAGCTGATCAAAGTCTGTTGAAAAAATGTTTGAGAGGCCGGTAATATAAAGAAAAAATATAGTTAAAATATGTGATTATAGGCAAAAGTGGTGGTTGGAAGTAGGAGTGTGCGAGTGGTAGCGCAATGAGACTTTGAAAATACTATCGCACGGTAAAAGTAATTGTTATAATAATAATATTATTTAATGTATATTACATTATGATAAACGAAGATGCAATACCATCATACATTATTATATCAATAATAGTAAAAAAACGAATAAATCCGTGTTACACCAAATCTGAATTAATAATTTTTTTGGAAATTGTATTGTAAATTACTTTAGTAAAACAATTTTCAAGTCCTAGTGAATAATATTTATGGAATTACAGTGAAATTACTAAAATCATTATTTATTTATTTTTAAAAATTTGAGCTTTAAATAAAATAACATGCGCATTTTAATCCGACTGTATTTTTAACATTTTTAGATTTTTATAGTATTATCTTATGCTGAAATTTGTGATAAATTATCAAATATTTTTACCGATGTTTAAAATTGTTATCAACATTCATGAAAATAAAAAACTAAACAAATTTAAAATTTAAGATAACATATATTTTGAAAATCGTATCATGTCTAGGAAATAATAATACAAATAATTGATGAAAAATGCAAGTCTCTAAAAATTAATTTTTGAATTGCAACAAATTAACAAAATCTATTTTGTCAAAAACTAGTTTTACGTAAATATCCCAATATTTCCTTGTTTTATATTTTACAAGATTTTTTTTATAAATACTTTAATTTTTAAAGGATTGAAATTATAGCAGTTTAACTACTCCATTAATTATTGATGATTTGTTATAAAAAAAAATATTAAAAAATACAAACAACACATCATTTTAAAATTAATATATTCATTGCTTTGTTAAGAATCTAAGTGTTTATTTTTTTTATTATACAGTAAAAAATAATGATTAGTGGGTAATAAGCAGAATAAACAAATGTAAATACACATATAAATATATATCTAAAAATATTAATATTTTTGATAGGTATTTATTAAATGCATAAAATAATTGAGCTTAAGTAGGATTCATATTGTACAATGAGATTAAATATTTTTTTTTCATGAATAATATTATATAATTATTGGTAGAAAATAATCAATATTATTGTGTTCAGTGTTATAAGCTTTGTACATTTTATCAATACATATAAATATTAAACTAACCCACTGATACATTAAATGACTGAAAATAAACTAATAAATTAATAATGTGATATAAATCCTTAAAAAGAAACCTATTTTGTCCTAAATCTATCGAACAATATTTATCCATTAAAAATCAAAAAAATCCTAAGTGTACAAAATATGGTCTTAGGAGGTTAAAAACTGAAGACCAACTACAAAGGTGGAAAATGTGATTTTATCAAAATCGTAAACAAAAAATATTATTTTGTTAACCTATCCGTTTAAATGTTTGCTTATCTATTGATAATACATGATAAATATTAGATATTTTTTACATTATACTAATAATATAAAAAAATATTTTAATATAAACTATAATTTATAAATTATATTGAAACAATTTAATTTGAAAGCAATTAAAAATATGAGTGGCAAATATCTATTATCTTTTAGATAAAAGAAATAAAAATTAAAATGAAGAAATATAAAATAAATAAATAACTGAATTATAAAAATACATTGAATAATTACTTAGAATTACTATAAGCTAATAATATTTTTTTTATTGAACAATATTTGCATTTTTTTTAAATAATGAATGTTTATTACAGTTGAATTTCCTGTTATTTCAATTGTACCTATATCATTGGTTTTTGTTTTAAAAAAATATATATATTTGAGCTATTTTTCAAAAGTTGCTTATTTATAATTATACTTATACTTAATTCACAATCTATAGAAAAGTTATTTTAAAAATCAATTTAGTTGAAGAAAAATAATAATAGTATTTACTAAAAATAATAAATCAATTTCATATTATAATGACGTAATGAAAAATAAATCTTATATTTGTATGTGTGACTCTAAAAACCAAATAATAAAATATTTATTCATTAAAATATTCTATAGAAGTGTATTACCTATATAGTAAGGCAAAGGTTGGTTTTAAACAAGAAAAACTTTTTAAAAAGCTAAAAATGTATTCATATTAATTTTCAGCAAAAAATGAATTGTTCCGTAACTCAAAATACATTTATCATATATTCATCTGAAATACAAATCACAAAATTTGATAGCATTTTACTTGTCACTAAACCAATCATATTTTCCTTCGTATGCTTATTATAATGAAAAAGCAAATGTGACGTTTATCACATTTGAAATGACTGTTCACATTTTCTGTGCTTATTCTGATATTTTTTATAGGTTCCTATTTAAAATACTTTGGTTACCTATTATAAATAATAATTCAAATAATAGTTTATTTTTAATATCAATATTTTAAACATTGGAATTCAGTAACAAACATATATTTATATATATTTTATTATATACACTGGGGTTTTGAATAAATGTATGTATGTATGTATAATATATTATTATTATTACAATCTAATAAAAAAATATTATTTGATAAACTGACATTTATTTTACGTTTCACTGTTAATACATTTTCTAGTTACATTTTTTAAAAGGCTAAAGTGAAAAGCTCATAATTTATCTTTTTCTTATCGCCATTTTAAAAGCAAATTACAAACCCTTGAAAACTTTTAACTAAATAAGTATACCGATCATATACTATGTTCTTTGTTGCAAAAACTGTATACTTAAATGGGAATTACGAATTTTATTTTTAAAATTAAATTTTCTATGAATAATACTAGCACGTATTTCATGAAATCATTATTATACATTTTAAAAATATTGAATATATTATATAACATTATTGTTATAAACTCAAAATTATGAATATTTTTTAAATTATTCTCTATGGGTTATAATGTAATAATATTTTATACTTATATTATAAAACTATAAGTATAATATGTATTAAAAAATTATTTCACGGTATAATTTATACTTTATACGTTTTTTTTTAATAATTAGTCTATGTTGAAAATACCTAATGTAAGTATCTAATTTAATAACTGTGGAACTTGAGACATAACGAGATCATGAGGCAAAATAAGAATATTTATTAAGTAAAGATACATATGTATATTAAGTAGGTATATGTACAGAATTTACATTATTAACAAGTTAAAGATTATATATTTTATTTATCACAATAGATAATTTAACTTTTAGAGCACTCTTTTATGTTATTTTAAAATTATTATATTAATTTAGAGTAATTAATAATAATAATAATGCGTGTATCAACTAAGCTAACTTCTTGTTTCTTTTACGTATGCCATTACAAATACAAATTTATGTGTCACTATTATAAATCATTGATTTTTAACATTTTAATACGGATCTTAATTATATCATAGTCATTTCTCAAAAATGTTTAGTTGATCTATAGTAACTTAATTAAGATACGATGCATGTGTGAGACACAGAGATAATAGACCTTTGTCTGGTATAACTGTAAATTATCATTTATTTATGATTATTTCTAAGTTATATGATACAATATATTTAGGATAAATTTAGTATAATTCATAATGATCAATCATTGTACCTAATAACTAATCTGTGCAAGCATTTTCAACATTAAATTGTATGATTATATAATATAAAATATAATGTTAATATATTTATATATTTTATACATACTTTATGAAATTTATTAGTACATAAAATATTGACTTTTATATGTTTGGGTCAAACATCTTTATTATAAATGCACGATTAAATAAAATAAACATAAACTATTTTCCCATGTAAAATACAAAATTAAGATTTCATATTATTTATCATTTTCCGTAATAATGTAAGCCTCACTTTATTTATTTCGCTTTTTATTTTCTATATATTTTTTATTTATATGATATTCGTGACTAGTAATATAAATGTGAATGTTTTCAGACGGAAAATCGAAATTAGCAACTACAGAAAAATAAATATAACTAAAAAGTACGTGCTGTGTCGAATGAATACTTTTTGGAGTCAGTTCATACGTCACGTCTCTAGCTTCGAAAAAAATCTATTGCTAAATAAGTTTTCTTCGCTTTACTGCGAGTCCTTTGACGTTCTGACAATTTGTTTTGCAAATAATTTGTAGAAATGTGTTTTGGGACGTTACCAGATTAAAGGGGAAAAATCAAATGTATTCTGAATAGGTATTTTTCATCATTCAGTCGAATTGCAAAAGAAACAATAAAAATAAATAAACACAAAAAACAATTTAAATTTCTATTTCCATTTAGTAATATTGTGTTCAGTTAGACATTTCCAAAGTTTTAAGCAAATCAAAAACAGTTATTTTGTTTTCATTTATAATTTGTAATTTTGAATAATGAATGGTATATTTTATAGTATTAAAATGATCTATAGACAACTGCTTTAAGTTGTATACGACGAAGAAAGAATACTATTTTTAATTTGTTTTTAATTAAAAAAATATGAATAACTTGTTCCTTAAAAATAAAGTACAGCTTGATAAAATAATAGACGTGATAAACAAAAATAATATAATATTTCCAATACTTATAATAACATCTTTATAAATGGGAAAATCGATGTTCCAATTCTACTATACATTATTTTTATTTTTATATTTAATATTCTTGCATTGCTTTTTTTTTTACTTCACGCATAGCTAGGTTTAAGATAGTCGCAAAAATAAAGAGATTTGGTTAAATGTGGAATTTTGGAGAAAAAAAAAGGAAAGTAGAATTAATGTCAAATCGACCGAACCTCATTGATGAGTAGAGGGAGTTCTTTTTAACGAGAAAAATAAAAAGATAAGGGTTTTGAGACCATTAGTATGGGCTCGAAATGTTTCTTCTTCTTATGTATATATATATAAACTGTTAAGTTATTTAGATTTTATTTTTTATATTTAAAATTTATTCGCACAGTTCACGCTTTGAATGACAAAACTTAAATAAATTTATAAGGTGTCAAGGTATAACTGAATCCAATTGATGAATAATTGAACCAATAAGACACGTATAATACGTATATATTGGTGTATACTAATAAGAAAAAAACGAAGATTGTGACTAAAAATACGGTTAAAACACTACAACAACCACTGATTGGTTTATTTGAATTATATTTGGTTAAATATGCGTTGACATTTAACGGTGAATCAAATTCTATTAAATATTTATATTTAAATCACTTGCGGTTCCAATGTTTTATGTGCTATTTTATGTGTAGTACACTCGATGGTAATTACAATTTTAAAAAACGTAACACATTTTTAGGTTATCAAATAAAAAAATTAAATTATTGAATATAATTCACATAATTATTTGTTAATATTTATTTTTAAAATTATTTTAACCATCGTTTAGTATAGATCGAGTTATCTCGGAAGACTTTTGCAACGAAAGAACATATAATAAAGGTAGACAAGTGGGTACCAATCTACTGTACATTACACGTTGAGTGGGTCTCTATTACGGGTGTGTTATAATTGAATTCAATGGTAAATAATTGTATACGAAAAACGATTCTGAGCAGAGACAGACTGTCAGGATTAATAACTTAGTAATTAATGATATGGTTTTTTTATATATTTAACTATTCCCTCTTATTTTACTTTTAGTTTAATATGGTAGGTTGATATAACCTTTTACCAAAAATATTATATTTATTATATTATTAGTATTTAATTAATATAATAAAATATTGTATTTATATTATATTGTTTCAATTTATAATACCTTTCTGTAAATACTATAAAACTCTAAAAATGGGCACATAATATAAATAGAAAATATCTTAAAATAAACCAAAAATGTCATTGCGTATAGTAAAATAAATAATATATTATACGTATAAGTTTTAAGTTATTACGAATAATGTTTTTAAATTATAAAAAAATAACTAACATCATTAAGATATATTATTTAAATAAGTAATTTCGTTCAAATATTTACTTAAAATATCTGACAAAATAATTGTATACGAATACTTTTTAAATTGTATGATTCTAATATGAATTACCTATGAGGAATCATATACTACATTTTAAAAACTTTGATATAAAAATAAAACATTTTTAGGAATTCCTAACAAAAAAATAATTTGTGATTTTTTAAGATTTTGACAAATTTCATCAAAATTCTTACTTCATATGCATATAAAAAAAACTGTAATTGTATTTTTAATATTTTTATACATGTATATAAGGACAACTCAAATAGAATTTTGTATTAAATTAAATAGAAATATTGATCTAATGAATAATTTTTTATCGACCATAACAGAAAAAAACTTGAAAAATTGTCACGTTTATAAATAACTTAAAAAAAGTTAAAAATGTTGAACATTTTATTATGTAATGAAAATGATAATATAAACATTTATTTCAACTACTGTTATTTTAATATAATATAATATCAAGTATTTTTTGAGGAGAAATAATTAATTTACGGATAAATATCTATCGTTGTAAATATTTATATAAAATATAAGGAAAAATTTAAAATTAGTAAATTTAATTTTTAAAAGCTATTTAAAAATTGACATAAGTACTAGGTATGTAAATTATTGAGATTAAACTTATTGTGATTTACAATAATTGAAAATGTTAAAATAATTTTTCTTAGTAATATATGATAATATGTAGGCATGCAATCAATAACAGTACCCATGTAATATTATGTTAACAAAATCGGACACTAAATATATATATAACTTATAAAACTATAAAACTTCATTCAATGATAGAATAATGAAATTATCACTAGATAAAGATTTATTAAAAATGTTTTAGATTATAAAAATTGTAATTAACATAAAATACAAAGAAAATCATAAATTAGGATGTTTATACTTGACAAAGTATTATATTTAAACGTCGTGTCATCATACATGTAACATCAATATTGTTGAAAAGAAAAATCATTAATCAACAATAATTTATAAGTATTATAATACAAATAACATACAAAATGTCATTCAAGAATGTCAGTCAAGAACCTGATAAGTTTGAAATATACATTATTAGCTAACATTAGATAATATCGCACAACGGAATTTGTATAATAATGTAACAAAATTAATCAAAAAAAAAAATGTATTGTAAATCTAAGCGCATGATATTTATTTTTCTAGTGAATATATAATTATATTTACATTATGTACACTAATAACTATATGAAAATTATACATATCAAAGCAGAAAACAATATTGTATATTTGTATTATTTGAGTGCATTGTATTATAATTTATTTAAATTAGTTTTACCATGTAAAAGTTAAGTTGAAATTTAGTAAACATTTACGCGTTTTTAATCACCTATAGTATAAAAATATTTGAAAATTTAACTAAGTACATTCAAAATCATTTTAAAATATCCGAAATCAGTTTAGAAAATTTAAATACTACTTTCATATTCATACTATGTGTTACTACACAATATTTAATTATGTGTGTATAGGTAATTATAGGGAGTATAGAGAAAGTATAAATAGATATGAGGAATTTACAATTTCGAAATGACTCAATATATTTATATATATTTAGCATTATAAATTAAAATAAATTTAATCAGAATATTGTATGAAACTAAATAAAAAAGCACAGAAAAAGTATTTATAAGCACAGTTAGAATCCGAAAAAATTGATAGATAGATATGAATAGATTGAGGGAGGAAGTGCTAACCGGCCTAAATAGGTAACTTAAAAAAACCACTCAATTCTTAATCACATTTCATTTTACTTTTTTTTGTCGAATTTTTTTTGCCTCAAAATATTACATATTTTATAATTTAGATAATCTTTCTCTGATCTTTACAATGAAACATTATATATATATATATATATATTATAGTTAACAATTGCAAGATTATAACCTCGCTACAAAGTATTGCTATAAGATTTTTAATTTGAACGTGACAATTTTATGTTAGTAAAAAGCTAAACATGGTTTACATAAAACCATCTAAATTTTCTTAAAATCAATTTCATGTTCAGATTTTTATCAATATTTATTGTAATTTTAAATTAACACAGAAAAATTGAAAAATGATCTTTTAAATATTTTGTATTAAATAATTCGACCAATATATATCAAAGGTGAAGCGAGAAACATACAAATTTCGCACTTACCACTTCACCCAAAAAAATGCTGAGAGTAATTTTTATTGTACTTTTTATAATGCTGGCTAATAGTCGAATAGTTCACCTTAACTGTTTTATGCATATTATTATATTATTAATTGTATTGCTTTTAGTAACGCTGTTTTCAAGTATTTTACTACATTATTTATGATTAAAAATATCGACTGGCTAATTTGTATATATATTTTGTTTAATGTTGGAGTATACTGTCGTTTTATTATTCAATCGATATATTCTAACATTGGTACTTATAGTAATTATATCTATAGGAGTTTTGTTCTCCTCATGTTTTCTTTGTATGATTTATGCCCACGGTACAAGCGCACAAGGATAATTAAAAAACTTTAAAGAATTAATATGACGCCGTGTATATTAATATTGGGTTGTGAATAAATATGTCAAATGAGATATTGACATAATGAAATAGTCGACGTGGAAATAATATTCTCGTTTGACTTTGCTGTAAGCGATGAAAAGTGTTAAACATCGAGTCGATCAATTAAATAATAATATTCATCATTATAAAATAATAATATAGTATAATACAATCTATGTATTACATGATGTACCTATTATATATACTACATTCAGTATAATTCCGTATAAAGATAATTAAATTTATATGAGAAGATCAAAAACCCTGTATTTGTTCACGGAGCATAATATTACGTTTCTTTACTTTATGTTATTAAGATATTTACAACGAATTCAAGTAAATTATCTATCGATGAAATATAATATGGGACTCAGTTACAATTCCATTTAAGTAATGATGTTTGAATGAAACTTACATCACAAATAAACATATATGTATAAATTAACACTTGTATTTGATTTCCTACATCTTTATTTTTGGAAGACTTCAATAACACTCCCTTAATAAACATTACACAACTGGCTGCCTTTCAAAATGTATTTTATTTTTAAAGGTTTTGCAAATTTATTAGAAAACTAACCCAAGTGTTAATTAAGTAAAATTTGTTTAACTGTTTTAGCTTTCTGCCATCAAATGATAAATTATGTAAAAGTTAACCTATATAGAAAGATATCAACGGAGCGATGAGGGCTTTTTGTGATGTGATATTCAGGAGGTAAGTAGGTAGGTAAGGTAGCTAGGCAGATATACGCGTCAGGTTCTAATTATAATATTACTATGGTAGTTGTTACTATTAACTATTTAAACGTTTTAAAATTCCTCGTGGATCGTTAAAATGGTTTATTTTGTCAAGTTATAATATGTATAATATGTTATAAAAACCGCTGCACATGTACACTGTACAGCGGTGATTCTAGTTTTACAATAAACCGTTTAAATACATTACATTTATAATTCATAAAAAAAAAAAAAAAACACTTCAAGAATTTATAAAAAATATTTTAAATAAATAAAGATGAATAATTTTGAGGGTTAGGGAAATTGATATGGAGGGGGGCTTCTAAAGCTAGTATTAAATACTACTAGATTAACGTATATTTAATGTCCCTTGTCTGTGTAAGCATGGCAGTACTTTTGCAAACGACCGTAAAATTGAAAGAGAAAAAAGATCCCCGTGGAATTTAAACATGGTAAACAAAAACCAGTCATCGGAGTTTGTCGAAGATTTGCTACGACGGATGCGATGAACTAAGAATACAAGTGAAACAAAGCTACCGTGGAATATTGTGAGGAGAATGCCCAAGGCTTTTTTCGCTTACCCATCACGGAAACAAACGGCTAACCGGCCACATAATGTAATAGCTTTTTTTTGCGTCAAATGTTATTTGGTATTGCTTATTGAACCAATACTTATGTAGGAGAAATATAGGAGACATTATATATATATATATATATTAATAATATAATATAAAAAAAATGTATAAATATAATAATAATAATAATATCGAACCTACATAGGATTCTCGGCGAGCTCCTCTTCCGGTCCGACTGACTTATAATGTTACCAGCGTTCGGTTTGCATTTACGTTCCAGTGCATTTTCATTAAGCGTTCTTGGTGCAAATCGAACTTCTGGATGAAAATGATGTCGGGTACGATTAACAAATGCTTACGCGATTCCAGTGGATACGAACGACATAATATGTATATATATACGCGTATGCAGATATGGAGATTGGAAAATCCATTATAACTTACTAATGTATTAAAATACCTACGCGAAACCTCGAAACAATTTAAATGAAATAATATCAAACAGCATACCTACCGCATACGTGCATGCTATTTTGAGTTATAGGTGAATTTCTGATACGGACAAAAGATTAATATTAACAATATTGTATTTTTATGAGCAATTTATAAGTTAAAATTGTTTTTAAATCACATAAATACCCACAATAAAACACTAAGACCTCTGAGAATCATTTTTTATTTTAATATTACTGCTTTTAATTTTAAAATAATTAGTTATCATTATGTTCTATCGATTTAAAAGAAAAAAAAACATGATACTTTATTCAGGCATCCCCTATTTGCGCCAAAAAAAATTAGTTCGTTTTGGGTACAGTCCATTTGCACCAAAATAAAAAAGGTATGTTTTTTCGATGACCCAATTGCGCCAAATTTACCTGTTATGATTATAATAAAGTAGTATATTTTTTCTCAAATAATGATAATAATAATTAATACAATTTTATTTAAATTTTTTTTTAAATAAGTAATCAAGTTAATCGTAATAAAATATAAATAAATACATCATACATATTATCCTAATCTTTATTGTACCTATCAAATTAAATACATAAAAGTATTTGTACATAAGTCGTTAATTTTTTGTTTTTATAATTGTCAATTGCTTTTAAAGTTTGTTTTAATCTTGTTTTAACTTGTACAATCACGCTATGAACGATCTTTCGACAAAGAACGTACCTATATCCGATAACTGAGTACCAACAGGTACAACATAATAAGACGGATTCTGTGGATCATTGAACATTTTTTAATAGAATATAATCTTAGTTGATTCTATATTCATTATATATTCTACTATCCCAAACATTTTTAAGTGCATTTTTCAACTTAAAGTTAGCAGCTAAATTCCAATATTGTTTTAATAACATTTTTGAAATATACGTTAAATTCTGTTGTAGATATCTGTATGATGAAATAATGTAAATGTGCTTAGTGCTGGATTTTGCCCTAAGCTTGTGAGGCCAGCGCCTAGATCAGTAAATTTTTGAACAAAACCAAATAATTTATTATTTTTTTTTTTTTTTTGGTAAGCGTCTTGAGGAGGGAGGTTTACAAATTAATCAAAATATAGGGTGACTTATTAATGGAGATCTACAGCGACGTTTGTTCTAAATCCGATTCAGACTGCGTTTAAGCTTATTAGTTGTAAATAGATATTTATGCAAGTTTAAGTTTAAGTGTATTATAAATTTAAAATACTTAACTATAAATTAATTAGCGACTTAAACAAGTGAATTTGTTTCAACAATTTAGCAAACAATAGCTATTATCGAATATAATGTTTGACTTTATATTATTTAATATAAATATCTAATTGTTGAACATCATATACATTCATAAATATTCATTAAATTATATTATAATATAAATATATAAATAAACTTCTTTTAAAATCCTAAATTCAAGTTCGTGAAGCTTAAAATATGTATCTTATTTAAATTTCTATTTTTACTAACGTTGTTGAATTTTTGTATAATTGAATTCTGATGATAATATTACAGTCTGTATTGAATTATCTTTATAAGCTACTAAAAACTACTCTAGCCCAAATGAATCTAAAATACGTTTTCATGCATTTTTAACTAGACCTACATGGATCGTTAATGTTTTGAATATTCTCTATAGTTGTTAATTGATTTAATTTAATCACTCGTTTGTTGACGAGTAAAGATAGATTTAATTTTTCATATTGATCCATAATATCCATAATAAATCAAGTTAAAACATATGTTTTTTTCTTAATTTCTAAAGAAATTTAGATGTACAAGGATGTATTTGTGTACATTAATATTTTACGTACGATATAAAGGATAAATTACATATTTAATTTTATACTATTACACAACATTAAATTTATCCTCTTATCAGAATAATTCGTATGACCAATAAGGTTAGGTTAAGTCGATAAGTGTTTAACCGCTTTATAATATATTGCTCAGGGTTGCATTTCAAGTATAACTACAATGTACCAATAACATTATGGAATCTTACTTTTTATACACAACGATTCATAAATTCATAAGTTGTTTATATTATTTTAATATGTAATATTTCGAGTTCTTAGTTATGGAACAAATAAATACTTGTGTTTCAATTTTTAATATTATTAGCTTTTAAAAGTTAAAATTTATAAAATACCAAAATAAAATCAATTCATATTCATAGAAAATAATGTTTAATATTCATATTATTAAAAAACAAAATACAATCTAAATACTGAATAAATTACGAATATATTATATAGTATATTGTATTTACCTTTACAAATATAATAAAACGTAAGTAAATTAAAATATGATTATTTTATAATAAGAGTTTGATATTAAAATATATTTTAATTCGAAAATATTAATAATACAAAATTATAATATGTTATTATTGCATACTATGTTTATATACAGTTTATATAAACAATAAAGAAAAACTTAGTGATGTTTTAAATTCTAAATGAAGCGATTAATGTACTATATAGCAGTTTTGCAATAATGTGTCTAACTTTATTTTATTGTTTGTGTTTGTATACACGTTTTATAAAAGGAAAAAAATATAACTTGGTTATCAACTTTAAGGGTAGTTTATGATAGAAAATTAGATGTAGTTGATATATTTTTTTGTAGGGGGACAAAAGTAAATTTCCTTTCACTTTTTTCAAAATATTTCGAGGAGGAGATGTAATTTTTATGCAAAACCAGATGTTGATGAAATAGAAATTGTTTATTTGTTGCAATTCAAATGTAAAAGCTTTTTTTCACCAAATATTAGCATTTTTTAGACATGCTAAATTGTTTAAGATATATTGTTAAGGACTAATGAATTTTATCACCAAACTTATTATTTTAATTTTAAATGCAAATATCTTGAATAAACTGTAGTAGAATGTTTTGCTTAATTATTTAAAGCATAAACATGTTATTTTAATATTAATTCTCATTTAGTTTTTTGGAATCAAGGGCTGAAATATTAAACTTAGATTTGATTTAAAATTAGATTGATTAGATTAAAAATTTTACGCAAAATAAAGCTACCGCAATTACAAAAACACAATAAAAATTTTGTTGGCTAAGTTATAAAACTTTTAGTCTAGAAGACGGATAATAGAAGATACTATACGGCAGGGTATTTGAATTAAAACAATTTATTATTTAGATATAACCACTGAATCTCAAGCACATTCCGCCAGTTTATTGTACTTACACAATTTTACTATATTAAACTTGTATTTAATTTAATATATTTATTATTATTTTATTTAACTGTGAAATTGACTTGATATATTAATTATTAACAAAAATTAACAAGCATCATCGTATATTGCGATTGCTTAATAATAAAATTGTATGCAAGTAAAAAAAAAAAATTAATTACACATGAGTAATTCTAACAGCGATTAAAAATATATGACCACAATTTCTATTTTACGGCCGTAAAATAGAAATGTAAAATTTGAACTTAAAAATGATTTTATGGTTAAAATTGATAAAATTTTTAATATTGAGGTTTGAAAATTTAATACTACATAAATTATACAATATATACATTAAACGATTTTTTTTATTGGAAATTATAAAAACAAAATTCATAAAACCATATATACTTTTTAGAAATGATTGGGATTAAAATATTGATACCATCCATCCTTCTGGTCAATTTCTCTTTGCCAAATAATATTTGCGCTATGATACGTCTCAAACTTCTCATTATACAAAAACTTAAAAATTGAAATAGTCTCTACTCCAGCTAAAAACTACTATAAAGAAATCCACACCAAATCAATCAACCACAAAATTCACTAGTAACTTAACCATGAATTCATCCAAAATAACCCCTTACGCAGATTAAAAAGACATTGCTGTCGAGATCTCTTGAATAAAAAATTATTTATCTCCATTCCCAAGCTATAGGGGTTTCACATTGTCCAGCCACTTTCATCACGTTATTCTTGTTGTTGTTATCTTTTGAAATCGAATCGACTTATTGTATATAAATATCAAAAATTATGAATATTTTTTTGTTTAAAAAATAAATACTATGTTGATGACATCGTAAAATATTTAAACGTATATTACAAGAGTGACCAACGTAAGAAAAAAAAAGAAACACATAATTATAATAGGTAAGTAATTTTTATCATTAACCACTGATACTCTAGCTATTATACAGCATAGCTACTTCTTATTTTTTTTTTCAACATAATATATGAATATTAACGAATATAGATAATATATTACACGACACACGACATTTATAAGAATGTGATAATTTTGAAATAAAAATTAAATGAGAAAACCATTTAAAAGTACATAAAGTATGATTTATCAAATTACACAAAATTAGCGTACCTATAATTTAATTATACAATTAATAAAATTTATGTTTTAGAAGTTAGTATAATATTTTTTAACAGATAATCTAACAATATTTTTATTTAATAATTTTAAAACATCACAGGAACTAACGGTATGCATATACAATATGGATATAATATATTAAAATAATATATGTAGACTATAAATTATCATAGCAATGAACATTGAAAAACTTTAGATGTAACTTCGAAATTACTAAACATAGAGTACCTACTGATGTTATTACGGTTATTAAAATTATAAATTATTCTCATCTATCAATATATTTGTAATGGTTATATATTAAACATAATTAAAAAAGGATACGTTTATTAAAATATTTAAAATAGAATATATTTTGTATTTTATTAATATTGTGATAGTGTAGTTACGCTAAAAATTTGAAATTTTTATTCAATTACTATTGAATCTGTAATAATCACGGTTAGACTCGAAAATTAACCAATAATTAAATCTTATTGATTTATTATCTACAGCTTAAAATTGATTCATACATATAAATATATTATAATTATATAGAATTTTCCAATATTTAAAAGTTAAGGATAAAGATGATGTATTATTAATGATAAACCAAATATACATAATGTATTGATGAAAAATAAGTTTATGAAATTAATCAAAACCTTTGATTAAAAAAATAATTATCGTCTATGTGTTAATCTTTATTAATTGTATTAATATTGTATTAATATTTTTATTTATTCCTTGTTAACTGTGGTCATTATATTTAAAATTACAAGCATAATTATTATAAGATAGTTTAAATCATAAAATTATTAAAATGTATATTATATATAGTTAGGTCTTAAATAAATTATAACTTTGAGTGAGTTCTATATTCTTATGAATACTATCAATAAATTATTTGAAGTTGCATAGTTTGAGGAATTTGGACAGAATGTTGAAATCTAGGTTTCCCGTATCTCCTTAGCGTTATATTATATTGATCCATATTATAGTTAATGACAAATTCCATAAATGTATATTTCATTTTAAATTATATTAATAATCCTTATAAACTATAATCATCAGTTAATCATATAGTTGTTTTGCCTTACACTAGGAATAACTACAATAATTGAGAATATATATGGAATTTCTAATTATTTTACAATAAAAGAAAGTCGATTAACCATATTTATGATGTACGTAACAAAGAATTCATAAGAATATATTGCTAAAAAATATGTATATATACATAAATTGCTAATATATGTTTATATATTATATATATTATACTAAGAACAATTTACTAAATATTTTCTTTGGATCATTAAAGGTAATATGCTACTATAGAAACCAAGTTAATGTTTGCATTCGTGTTATTATATTACTCAAAAATAGCTTAATGTTTTAAATTAAATTTAAATTAAAAATTAACAATAAAAAAAAAAATAACTATATATTTTAAGATTAATTAACTTTGACTATTAAGTTTGAAATTTGTAAAGCATGTAACGCTTGAACCAGGTTAAATCTGCAGTTAAAAATGGATCAATTAATCTAATATTAAACATTATACTGTAACATTTAATAAAAAATATTGCAATTTTTAAACTTTTTCTTGAAATCATTATTTAAAATTAATACAGTTTTATTGAACTACATAAATTTCAAAGCCATGGTCATATTTTTATTTACAGTATTCTTTGTAGAATTCCAAAAATTTTGTTTAATATTCAAGTTTTTCGTAAAAATAAATTTTAAACTCTAGTAATTGAATGTGTCATTAAATGTTTTGTATTATCCATTATATTAACTTTTGAAAGGTTAATTTAGAGAAATAAACTTGTCAACGGTAACACAAACATTTCAATTTATTATGGTACTTATATATGTGTATTATGGAGTTAAAGTTTGATGGTGTTTCATATTTGAGTTAATTGATACAAGTTCAAAGTCGGTTAAAATCACATTACCGTAACTGAAACTTTGACATCTCAAAATATTATTCTGTATTTTATAAGTTCTAACAAATCTCTTCCAACATATTACGCGATAATGACGAAAACTGCTAAATTATATTTGGTTGGTCTGTGAATAACATCGTAAGAAAATAATAACCTGTTTTAATAAAAATGCAAATCTTTTACGCAAGGGTCGCAAATAATAAATGTCGGTTTATCAGACCCTTTATCGTTCTTTCGTAGTACAAACACGCATAAATAAATAGTTCGCAATTGTCATTCCCTGCAAAATATTTAATTATAATCGCGATTATTATAAGATTGATTGCACCATGTGACAAGTAAGGGATTTTGAGGTATAATGTATTAAGACTCAGTGGGTTTTTATGCACATTGTTCAAATAGCAATTAATAAACAGAAGGAGGGAAGCTATCAATCATATATTAATTTTTTTTTGTTTTGTGATATGAAAATTGTTTACATTGCTTAGGAAATGCATATGGTTCCTTATAAATATATTATTCACGCTGTCCCATACATCATTTAATACTTAAAAGCTGTTTCACGCAAAAGTAATTGATGTGAATAATAATTATTTTTATAATTGCATCTCTCATATTACGTATGCGTAATTTAATGTGACCTTACCTAACATTTATTTCATGTGTACTTACAAGCTACAGCGTATAAAATATATTTTAATGAAGACCTTTAATCGTATTTACATAGGTGAGACCGCAGGAAATTTTATAAATAAAAAATGCTCAAAATATAATATTACAATTGTTACTACCGTTATTATTATTATTATACATTAATTTCATATTCATATTGGTGTGATGATGGTACATTGGCATTCATTGATTTTCATAATAATCAGAATAAAATAAAAAATGACATCGCAGTATCTTTAATTAATGTCGTCAAACTACATAGTGATTTTTATAAGAAAAAATGCTAGCTCGCTATTCGTCGGCTTATCTCGCAAATAAGATGACACGCGGAGTTCGAACGTAGCGAAAAAAAAATACGAAAACGTTTTCGAAAATAACATTCACGCGTCCCCCGAAGAGAATACCGACCTTTTGGCGTTTTCGTCATACTCACATCAGACAATAAAAAAAAAGAAATACTAATAATAATAGTAAAAAAAAAAAATCAAAATAACTTTGTGCAAAGGGCGGAACCGTGGAAGAACCGTGTCGTCTCGTAGTCGTCGACGCCACCGCGCCGGAAGCGTGTCACATAATAATATACGACGATGTCGTAGTCGAGCATTCGACGCGAATATATGCGTGCATATAGGGAGTGTCAGCGTCAAGATTAATGTTATACATCGCCGTCGGCGGATAAACGGTCAATATGGGGTGTCGAATGGGGAGAGCGAAACCCCGAGATGACTAGGTGATGACAAATCGAGGCCGTGGGTCGTGGGTCTCCGAACACTGTATCGCGTCGTCAACGAGTCTGTCAACCGCCGTTCGCCGCCGTCGCAGGCGCGTTTCATGTTTTATATTATATACACCTATATTAAACGTACACATTGGAATGTACCGAGATTTCAATTAAGATATAGTTGCGTGTTGCTCTTGAAGTTTCCGTAAAATATGTGCGTCGCATATAGATGGAAAAACACTATATACTATTATATACCTATCTAAAACATACGTATAATGTTTCCTCTGCTTGTGTGCTCACGAATCGTTGTTGTTGTGCGTGTATGTGTGTGCAGTATTTGCGTCTTGTAAAATAAAAAAAATACCAGCGTAATATACAAAGTGCAAGCAGTTCAGGATATTATTATATATTCGTTAGCGGTTCTCAAGAATTTGTATAATACATTTTTAAAATTTTTAAAATATAACATACTGGTTAGGTTATTATGATTTCTACACACTTAAAATAATAATAAATATAAAATTGTAATTATTTATTTTACATACCATATGTTGCTGTATCCTAACTCGGTTTTAGATCCGAAACATCTTTATTGGTAACTCGACCAAGTGGTCAAAAACAAAACTGTACAGTACTATTTGATAGATTATTAATATCATTTTAAACTATTGTAGCCTGTAGTCCTTGAAGTCCATAAATATAACAATAACCAAATATATTTTACTCTAAAATTGAAAAAAATCTAGTTGAGTTATTACTTACTAAAAATATAGTAGTAATTATGATTAAATTCAATACAAAAATTATTAAATATAGGCATTTATTAAGTAAAAGGCAGAAATATAATATATTATACGTATCTAAATTCTAAATAATTATAATGTACATTATTAATATTTATAGAAACTTTATTTTCACAACAGTAATTTTTTCTTATAAACAATTAATTGATCAGAAGCAAATTGATTTTAGGAATTAGGTGCTAAATATCATATTTACGTATCTTTGCATCAGAAAAACTAGGCATTAAACATTCTAAATAAGCATAATTTATAAATTTATAATATATTTTTTTGACAGACTTAAAAAAAATAGCTACCTATTTACTTTGTTATAATATTGTAATAATAATGAGTTTAAATTATAGCTACTTTAGTTTTTCTGATTTCTTTATCATATATATCAATAAGCCTACAAATAATGGTATATGAATCAGATAGGAATAAATTTTCTGGTTAAAGATTGTATTATTTATATTATTATTAAATGACTTGGCGTTCTCATTTATATAAATGGAATATTAAAAAAATAAAACATACCTACTTATAAATTATAATATTAGGTAGTAAAACAGAATGCATTTTTATAATGAAATGTTTTTAGGATAAAATTTGAATAGGTATAATATATACTTTTTCAAATTTTAAAATCATTAGAAAAATCATAACTAAATAACCACAAATCACAATCATTATTGTTGTTTATGAAATCACATTTGTTAATTGTCCTGAATAAAAAATTAAAACTCAATCAATAGTCAATGCACATTTAAGTTTTCATCAGACGAGTGTCGATATGTAACTACAAATGGAGTTAGGAATGTCAGATGCTAAATTTTAAAAATTATCGACGAGTGATCTTGAATCAATTAAACACTGTTTCGATTATTCTACTTTAAATATATACAAAACTAAAATATAACTAATAATAAATTTTAATTGTAAAAAATACAGAGATGTGGTATCACGAAGAAAACGGGGACGTTAAGGTTTGCATAATATGATAATTAAATTATTTATTTTGTTTATTTTTTTGTGGTATTTGTATATAAATACAAAATCTATAAGTATCTATGATTATAATAATATATAAATAAATATTATCATGAGTCAATTGTAATAATATTTGTTAAATATGAAAACGATAAAAAGTCAATTTTACCACATTTTGGATTTCAACATGTCATATTTATTTCACAAAAATATTAACGGCTTTTAGGTTTATATAGTTCAATTAAACGATTTTAACCTATTTGTATCGAAATAACTTGTACACCTATATGCAATATACAAGGTGTGGCAATTAAATAACCGAATAGACAAACAGCTAGCGCGCCACGCAAGTTTGAATATTGTTTTTGCCTATAGTATTTTATTACTATATGCCATAGTAATCGTTCAATCAAGTCTTTGCATTAATGTCTCTTCGAAAAAATGTAAAAAAGGTTCAGATGAAGTAACGAGTTTTGTCAAGTGTCTTGTAAAACTGGGAAAAACTGCTACATAAACTCAAGCTATATTTTAAAGGAAATGCACGGAAATGAATGATTATCACACACACAAATATTTGAGTAGCTTAAAAAGTTTAATAAGGGCCGTAAAATAATCGAAGACATCAAAACGGATAATATTAGGTATTAAAAAAATAAGTGTTCATCAAATTTTATGCAAATCATTCAATATGTATAAAGTTTGTGAAAAAATGGTGCTAAAACTATTCACCCCAAAGCAAAAGGAACCGAGAAAAACATTTAACATTGTACCACCGGGTTGGACCACCCATCATACTCACCCAAATTAGCTCCATGTGCAGACTTTATTTATTCCCTAAGGTCTGAGCTAAAGTGGATAAAATTTGGCAGTGTGGAAGCAATTAAAGCCAAAGCGAAGGAGGTTCTTAACAAACTAACAAAAGCATATTTCCTACATTATTTTGATTTGTGAAAAATTCATATGGAGCGCTGTAGAAGACGATTAAATTTCTGATATAATTAATGATTAATAAAATGTTTTCTAGTACCAGTCCGATTATTTAATTGCCAGACCCCGTGTATAGGAAAAATAATTGATATAATAATAAATTGGGAAATAACAAAGATAAATAAATTCTCGACTTAACAACTTAACTTGTTTTTACGTTCGTATTATGCATATACTTATATATATATTAAGTAATTCAAAAATATGTAAAATTAGATTCATAATATAAATTTTAGGATTCAAAATAAGAAAAAAAATGGTCTATGATCCCAAATCGACCATATCATACACTGTTTTGTAAATTTAACTACAGCTGCTGTTGATAAACATCACATTAATAGTTTTAAAATTTTTAATAATAAAATAAAATTAAGAACATTTTTGTATAGAGTATAAAAAACGAATATTACAGTAACAAATTACAGTCAAATTTAATGATAAAATAACAGTTAATTATAACTAACAACTGATAAGAAGGGCTTGTAAGGATTTTAATTTATCACTGATAAGACAAATGATATACGCACATGGAATTTTTACCACGTAATATCATAAGACTAATGATTTTAAATATCTAGTTTTTAAATCATTGTTACAAGTATAAGACATAAATATTAAAATGTCCCCATTTTACCCCATGACTCCATTATGTCCCACGTTCCCCTATAATTGAGTTTAAAAAAAAATGTCATCTGTAGTTGTATAATATGCATTATATATATACAACTATGATACAAGTGTAATCAAATGGTTTATATGTAACATCTATATTTTTTTTTCACAATTTAAAGTAGTTGTATGAATTGAAAAATATTACTTTTTATTTGTATAAATGTACTATATGTGAATAACAAAAAAAAAACAGCTTTCAAGATGTTCCTCAACTGTCTCTCACTTGTATACAATAAACATATTACACTGCAAAACATAATATATAATATGATCGGATTCATCTCCTATTTGCGAGGTCTTTTTAAATCTCGAAAAAATAAATATAACACGAAATGTTATCCTTTTTCAAATCTATGTACAGATGTGCGTACTGATATATTATAGTATAACTGATAGTGTATCTTTCAATAGATAATGTCCGTATAGCGAGCCAATGCAATATAAATAACGCTAAATTGATCAACTCTAAAATCTACCTTATTTAATATAATATTATATACACGTTATGCATATAAATTGTACAAACAACAATATAACCTATATTATTTGATCTTTATTAAAATGTATTAATATACTTTGTTACCGTAAAAATAGTTTGAAATATTCACAAAAAAGAACAAGTATGCTATTAGTATAATACGAATATAATATATATTAATTATGATGATGCGGTTTGTACAAGTTCTGTGATTTTGTTATTCAAAAATGGGTTTTAACCCATTTCATAATCTTTAATTTTATCAGGTTACAACATATTCTTACGTTTATAAAATTATAATAAAGTTCTCAATTTTATGAAATAAAGGAAAGTAAAAAAATATAATTGGATAAATAATGCATTGTGATTCAGAAAAACACATTTTTTGAAAATTTGATACAAGCCGCGATTGTAGTGTCAATGAAACTAAAACTAGTTAAATTGATTTCTGTGTTATTTTTATAAATTTTACTAAAAAATGTATTAAACATCTAATAATAAAATAAATAATTTAAAATGTAATTTAATTTTTTTATGTACAAACAATTGATAATTCACATTTATTTTATAATTATTTATTTGGAAATGTTTAAATAAAAATGTCGATATAAAAATTTTACAAGATAATTTTATTTTATTTCAATGAAAAATATTATAAACAATAAAGAATATTAATTTTGTACTATATTTCAAATATATAAAATAATTGACTAACACATTTTGTTTAATGCTTAAGACAAGATGAAGGAAACACAATGCATGTTAACATAATTGACAATACTTAATAAAATATAATTTATCATTTTAATGAATAATTAAACCCGGTAGGTATTGCATTAAAGTGAACAGATAAATTAATACCACGAAATGTAGTAGTATGCATCAGACATCCTTGCTAAAATGACTTAGTTCTGTTTTACGACAACGTTTATATAATCTATGTTCAAAGTATGTATACCCACATTATTGAATGCCTGTAAACAATTCACTTTTAAAAAACTAGTTTTAGCTTGCTCGGATATGTTTAATTTAAATAATATAAAACTATGCAATAGAGACCGCTGTAACCTATACAGTTTTAAATAAAGTATAGGTTGTGGGTATTATATAGACATGACTGAGGTCAAAATTAATCATATATTTACTAAAATAAAATAAAATATACTAGAAGCTAAAATACTTTAACTAAATCGTTCATGAGAACATTATCATTCGTAACAGATTTCAAATTAGATTATGTAATAATAAAAAGTGACGAATTTCGAACTCAAAAAGTAATCGTGGTGATAGGCCATTGCTTTAAAATGTTTATTAATCAATCATAATTATTTCGAATTCTATTATTGATATACTTTTTCAGTTGGCATCATTTTTAATCTACTTAAAAATCATTTAAAACTGAATAATTTGTTTAAAAAAAAAAAAAAAAATACCTAATTTACTATTTAAGTTTACATTTAATACTTTTTTCACTAAGTGACGATTATTAAATTATTTCATTGTCACTGTGTATCGGTAGCGACGAAATCTATTTATTTAATTTTTAATTGATAAGTAATGAAAAAATGTATTTATAAAACGTATACATGTTCTATTATATAACATACAATTGTTTTTTTTATTTTCTATAGGTAACGAGATAAAAAATTGTAAGAATAATTTTTATCACCCGATAATGCTATAATAAAATATACAGTAGGTACAAAAAAATGTCATTACACATTGTAGGTGTACAATATAGATGGTTTTTTCATGAATGAATGTATTCTTTTTTCCAAGAAATGAACGACGCCAAGAATGTAAAAATGTCTAGGTATATTTCCCGAGGGAAAACATTCATATCTCCTTAGTACTGGAAATAGTACCGGACACAATGGACTCAGCTATCATTCGTTTTCATGTGAATTCCTTCTCTGTGGGGAATAAAAACAAATCGAAATTTTAGGTTCCTGCCTAATAAACGAACGATAAAATATACTATATCATGGAGAGTTGACCGAAAGTGTTTATTGATATAACTGTATCATACTGATACTTAAATATTAAATTGGTCGTTAATAATTATTATGTTTATAAATATTACAGTATTTATAATTAATAAACAAATGTTGTATACTCGTAGTTCAATTTAAAATTTGAATTTACTACATACAATTGGTGGACATAAATATGTTTACTAAATTAAATTTTAATCAACTGATTAATGTAAAATATACTTACTCCATTCAAAGTGCTCTTATATATTTTAATTATTAAATATATGTAATCTATTTTGACTATAATTTTAAATTGTAACTATATGTCTTGCTCAATTAAAATAAATTTTATTTTATCCAGAGTCTTATGTACATATAACTTGTTGAATGTGTTAAGTTAGTTAACATTGAAATTCATAATAATTTTATATGGATAACAAAATAATTAGTTGTATCTATTATATTATCAAATAAATAAAGGAAATTTGCATTGACTTGAATTAATATTTTTTTTGAAAAGTTCTTTTAATTTTTTCAAAACAAGAGATTTTTAACTAGTATATACCTGTTATACATATTATATTTATTATATATTATTTAAATATTATGTTTCATTCATTACGTAATTCTGTGTTAATATTTGAAACGTTTTATTCGATATATTGTATATAATTATTATATCAAACAAAATATTACTTAGTCATAGTATCATAATAGTATAATGTATTTATGCATGTATCTGCCTTTAAAATATTTAATAAAATTTAATATTATTATGTATTTTATATAATATTAAAATACCAATCCCGTATACAAGAAGATAAATTTAGTTTGTTGTGAATTTTATCAACTATACCTAATTACGATTTTTTTGAACTAATCATGTAATTATTAATAATTTATACTATTTAAATACGTTATTTGTAATTTTTAATTGTTAAAAATAAGGTTTTTTTAAATATAGGTAATTCTTATATTTGCTCACAATATTACATAACGTTGAATAAGATAAATACTATATTTTGGAACAAATCCGACGTATAAATACATAAAAAATATTATTGCATACATACATTTTAAATAAATTCGTATTATGCATTCCAAACTATTAGGTTTTCCAATTCAAGCAATATATAATGACATTTTACAACACAATAATATCATTATTTTCTTCCAATTGTCTCAAAATATATTTTTTTGAAAAGTTAAAATGAAAAAACAATATCTACTAAAAAATATTTACTTGATATTGTTATTTGATAACAAATTATTAATTTTTTTTTACCATGATAAATTATTATTTATCCATTTATCAATAATAAATAATACCTATATTTATTATTATTAAAATAATAATAATTACCAAATTAATTTTTATTTTTGTAGATAATTTTAGACCTGTATTTTATATTTTTTCTAAACAATTCAAGTACCTGATTGTGTTAAATATCTGAGCAGTTTACATTTGATGAATTTTAAGCTGGGATAAATACTTTGGCATTTAATTTATCATGAACAACAATACCATGCATAATTAGATAGTAATTTATAATATTGATATTGATAACAATTATTTAGCAAGTTGTATTAAATTATGTCGTATATAAAACTGAAATAAACTCTTAACTAAAATGTACCCATGTAAATAATTGATTCAAATCAAATTATTATAAATATTTAATACTGTTTAAAAACCCCATGTACTGTTTTAAATGATTTTTTGAATGTATATAGTGAATATAATATAAGGTGTACATGTTTAAGTTTTAAAACAAATATTAAAAACATTATCAAGTAAATTAAAATCATTAAAACAATTTTCGTTTTCATATTTCATTTTGTTATTGGAAAATTAATTAAGTAAAGCTTATATAAAAGTAAACTAAAATCTTAAAAATAAATAAGAGATGAGGACTATATTAAATTTAATTCGAAACAGGAAAGAAAGATATGTAAGGATATTCATTACGGCACAAGGGACCAATTCAATGAGCCCCGGAATATAGTCTTTTGGATAAGCGTAGAAAAAGACAATTATGGAAGTTACTTGACATTATTATTATTTTAGGCGTATTCTTCTAGATTTATATTATATTCTTTGTGCTGCATTTTCTGGAGACGTATAAAGTTGATAATTTTTTTTTTAAACCAACTTACATTTCGTATTGTATGATAATACTTATCCCGAGACGTATCGGAAAATACCTGCAATAGGTAAGATATAGTTATTTTCGACGTCTGAACTAAATTATTTGTCGACTATAATACGTCTACACCGTAAGTAGAATCATTATTCGAACAAAGCTTTCGTCTACGTTAAGGTTTTTAACGATACAATGTTGTCAATATTAAATATACTTAGGTCGCTGAAGAGCGTATTGTTCAGAATAGGTACTATATATTATACTACGTATCTACGTTTCATGGTTTTAAAACATATTTCATGTCCGGGTGGTCTGTCAATCATCATGACGAGTTTTGTTGCGATTGTTCTCGTTACTTACTGACGTTGATTATTAAAATGATTTTTTTTTAAGCTAACAATATATTTTTGTAGATATAAATTTAATAGAAAAATAAAACAAAAAAAAGTCAATTGTAAGTAATAATATTGTTAACAATACGTAGTAAAATGTTTATAATTATTGCATTTGAGCGTTACAACACTATCTCTATTAATTCACTTCGGAGTTATCACACGGGATGGTGCATCTCAATACCTTAGTTTTCGTAATACTGGAATTGCTCATCGATGTCGGGACGAAAAAACAAAATGGAAAAAATAAATAAATAGATTCCATAAGAACGTGTAAGTCGGTGAAAAAAATGTTTTTCTGCGGTAAGTCGGGGGACAAAGACGAGCGACAGTAACTAAACACATAATATGATACTTTGGGTTAATAGGTCATTATACTACGTCGGAATTACTAGTCCGGTAATGCATCTCATTACCTATTATACTTCTTATAATTTCCTGTTAAACGTATAAGAACTCGAATCATTACTATCTCGACAACGGTATCAGGGGTAAGATTCGTAAGGGAAACAAAAAATAAATAAAGATCATATTATTATTATTACTATAGGAACCTAAGCGTTGCCGACAAAAGCGTTTCGTCCTCGTAAAACGGAGACAGAGACTAGCGACTCGCGTGGTATGTAGATATGTATAAGACTTATTCGGTTTGCAGCGGATAGCGAGCATACGTCGCGAGCTGATTGAATTCGTATGATTATTATTTGATAATAATATAATATAATACACCGCGTACGCTCTCGTATTATACATTCGGTACGTCATGCCATATATTTATAATATAAACTGATCGTATATATACAGCGTACCCATATTATGTCGTATATATATATATATATATATATATATATATATATGTGTGTGTGTGTGTGTGTGTGTGTGTGTGCGTGTACGGCAGTCATACTGATTACGAGCGTAACTGCGGCGCTGTGGCGTTATTGAATTATCCTCTTATTCGTTTACCACTTGCTCGTTGACTGTCAATTTATGGTGCTAATTTACGTTAAACGAATGATGTATGTGTGTGGTGTGATATTCGTAGGTATATTATAATAGAACGTGCACGTTTGGAAATCATTCGTGTTCGACGAAGTCGTCAAATATTTTAGTGTTGTGCGGTTCGAACCGCCGACGATCCACTATTATACAACCGGTGATATTATATCGTAATACATCGTCAGAATCATTACCGATATTATAATAATATAATATTAGGTCTTTGAAATCATCGTATCGGGTGCGCGCCGATTGCTGCGCGTGACGTACGCCGCACGGTTTATTTATCAAAATATTATGTCATTCGCGTGTGTAGCTCGTAAAGGTCTACATAGCTCCGAGTCATAATACGATAATAATAATAATAATAATAATAATAATAATAATAATATAGTACATACCTCTTATAATATGCCTATCGATTGAGTACACACGTTTAACACTCATCCATATAAGATGTCGACCGTTGTTAGCGCCACAGCAGATATGGAATAATTATTATTGCAGTGTTCGTCCGAAATTCAAACGTATCGATTACACGTTTTGGTATACATTATTGCTGTGATGTGGTTTGCGAAAAACAGGTAGGTATCGCCGAAATTTAAATTTCGCGTTCAGACCATAACCGTAAAGACGAAAAGTGTCGCAAAAACGATATACCGTACGGCGTAATATTCAACAATTCCCTGGAAAACACGATTATAATATTATAATATTATTATATCCGTACGCACAGTCGAATTCGTAGTACCTATTATTGTTTCCAGTATGCGCATATGGAGTCGTACCAACCTACTTCATAATTCATGCGATTATAAAATGCAACAATTTTATTTCGCAACACGCAATATCTAAGTTAACGTTAGGTTTATTAGGGTTGTGGTCTTACGCGTTTCGTTTTCATTTATTTACTTTTGAAACTTTACCCACCCGCGCCAACTAATTATAATCACGTGTCGGAAGGAAGTAAAAATCACTACTCACGAATCCCTGCAACAGCAACAACAACAACAACGGTTAAGTACGTACCTACCTACTTATATAATATATACATATATATATATAACTATAATCAAGTGTCGCGGTGCAATAATGCGTATTACATTTGTGTAGCGTATTCGCTATTACGACAACAATTTGCGATAACCGATTCGTAGTTATCTGTTATCACTCGTGTCGGTTTTCGCGGACGTCAAATCAAAATACCGCCCGGTCGTTAGAGTAATTATTTTCCGTTTTCTTTTTTTTATCTCGGCTATTATTATGCGCGTTGATACACCTACTTTAACGCGACGTTCTCGGCTCTTAAATCTAGCCGTGCTTATACGCGACACGATAATATTACGGCGTGGGTGTGGGCCGTTCGACTAACAGGCCCATAAAAATAACAACCATAGATACGCGTAATATCGCAGTTTTCTTGCGGCGCGTGGGCATAAAAAATAACTGTCGCATCACAGCGTCCTGCGCGGAATTGTAACGCCTGGCGTTAACGGACTCGGCGTTACGCAGACAAAAAAACTTTCAGAATATTATAAAACTTTAATGGCCACAGTATTCATAGATAAAGTTTATTTTTTATTTATTTATTTTTTTTTTTTTACGATTGCTAGTAAATTCGATTTTTGTAATGCTCACTAATAGAAACTGATTCGTTTGCGATTTGATGAACTTTTATAGAAACGGGCAGCGGTGGCGGCGACGAAACACGAAAACGGCATTTTTATTACCCGCGGGACATTAACACTTGAATTGCTCGGGTTTGTTTTCAATGCTTTTAATACACACACTGAGCGAGTACTGTACGTGCATTATGCACAATTTATACATATATGTCATCTCGATAGTGACGTATAACTTGCTACATTTGACACTTGAATGTAATAAATGCAATGCGTATAATATCTATGTATATCGGTTGTCACGGTGTTGCAGTGAATATTTCTGAAAAGCACTACCTGCACACATCCTCATACGTGTAATAATATGTAAACTAATTCGATGAAGTATAAAAAAGCACGAATTTATATTTCCATTGCTCGGAACACAAAAAAATGTTCAAACTTTAACACTCAATACATTTTAAAGGTACTTATATGCATACGTCATACGTGTTATTATGTGTGGTGGAAACATTTACAAACCTCTAGATCAGATTTACACGAGCGCCGTTATACAATTTTACTTATAGCGACGTCCAACATAGCCTTTATTTTTTTTTAATCGGTTCACGTATATTCCTGTCATTGCATAAAACTTGCTTTGTCCTAAACCTATAATAATCAGTATAGGTAAATCTTGGTAAGAAAGGTTTAGAAAAGATAATTTATGTATTATGTGCGTAATTTCTTAAATCGTGCCTTTTTACAACCTAGTCGTGTCTTTCCTATTGTCTTAACAATTGGTTTATATTTGTTTTATTAATACAAGTAAAATTGCATAAGACATATTTTTAAAGAACGTAAAAATATTATTGCTTATATTTCAAACGCAGCACACAAAATGCTTATACAATGATATAAATGTATTATCAGTAAAAAATTATTTTATAAAGCTTCAGTACTTTATATAATTAAAAATGACCTGACTTTTAAAATATGAATATAATACTCGACAAATATCTAATATTAAAGTACCGACTATGCACAAACAATTAATACAATCCATATACTTATATATCGGTTCAAAAATTTACAATATATTACCGTTAAAAATTAAACATCTCTTTCTAAGATTCTTAAAAAAAAAAAATACACTTTGGCTATTACAAGAACAAAATAAAGACAGACTCATAACAAATGTATAGGATATTAAGGTTATTGTATTATTTACTTAAATTAGTTAGATTATTTTAGTAATTATTGATAAATTTAGTATTATTATGTAAATAAAGACAAAATATGTATTTATTTATATTGATATTTTAACTATGTAAAAAACTTTTATTGCAAATTGTAATTTTTTAATTTTATATTAACTAACTAATGGATTTATATTTCAAATTGTGAACTCATGGGTCCCCACACGTAGGGTCCACTATCGTCTTAAAGAATAAATAATTAAAAAAATATACATACCTATATAATAATTATTTTTAATAAAATTGTCTTAATTTTTTATTTGTTAGTGCTTATATAATTATTAGAGTTTCCTAATAGGTACCATTGATCTGATGCATCAGTCACTTCCGCGTAACGATTCATTACTACTACGGGGAAACGACTTTTATAAATAAATCCCATACTTCCTTGCTACAGCTCAAAATATAAGAACCGAGTACAGTGCAACGGACGTGTTATTTTGTTAAATCGAATTCTTAGTTGGAAAGTAGGTTGTTTATAAGACTTCCGAGATGGTTCAATCCTATTTGCAAACGATTAAGACTGCCCGAGTGCTCACGTGATTTTCTTAGTCATAAGTCCGTATTACCTGTCTGATTATTCTGTAGTAGCTCACGTTCCCCGACCGTTTACATATATATTGTCGGTAAAGCGAACGGGTTTTATTTGATGTCACTATCATTTTGTGACCAACAAAATTATCTGCAAAGCTACTATTAAAATTACTGTTTGATCATACGAGAAAAAATATTACGAAGCCTAAATCTTCGTATTAAGTACATAAACAAAGTAAAAATGAGTAAATAATTGAAACAAAATGATAATATTGTAAACTCTTTAAATGATAGTTTTTTTTTATCAAAATATCATTTTAAAAGAATAAAAATTATGTATAAAGATATAAGTTATGTGGAATAGTGGGTATTTTTTTCATTCTATTTAAATCCACCTATATAAATAGTTATGGTTTATTCATAAGAAATGCTTATACGTTATGCATTTATAGTAACTTCCATAAGCAACTTATATACAAAATTAAACATAAGAAAATATTTAAGATATTTTTTAATTATAAAAACGTTGCAAGTATCTACTTGCTTCTGCGCAAAACAATAATATAGAGTTTTAGAATTAAAATAGTTTATTAAAAATTTATAGTAATAATAATAATACATAAAACAAGTGATTTATTTTTAAAAGACATTGTTGGCTGTAGTAAGCAACTATTGTTTAAAAGTTGTTTCATAATAATAATAAATATTAATAATAATTTCTTTATTAACTTGGGAAATAAATTCCAATAACATAAAATAAAATATATTAATGGTATACATATTTATATATATATATACTGTTATTATATATATAAGAAGTACCATTATATTAGTGAGAAATATATAGAAAGATAGGTAGATAAAAAGATATAAAAAATAACATATAAATATTAAATAACTATGTAAACTTAAAAATAAAAAAATATGATATGATATCAATAAAATAATTAAATATGAGTACAATAGAGTAAAAAACATAGGATGGAGAAAGAGAGAGAGAAGGAATAATATGATAGAAGATAAAATAAAAATAAAAGTTAATTAGATAAAATATTTGATAAATTGAAAAAGGTCGTATTAAAATATTAAATAAATCTAAATATTTAGTTGAATTATCTGCAGACGTAAGCATATTTGCAGAAGAATATAGTATATTATAATTTGAAGAAGCATAGGAAACATAAAATATTGAATTATTTCTGAAATTAGATTGGTTTATAATCTAAAATTAAGAATCGAACTAGTGCGAACAGAATTTTAAAGACCGATTCGTTGCAAAAATAAGCTTAGTTTTGTATATGATTTATTTCTTATATAATTAACGCGCAAATTGAAGGAATGTGTATACAGTAAAACCTCTGAATAGCAGACACTTTGGTCACCGAAATTTCGTCCACTATTCAAAGGGGATAAATTTTTGAAATTCATAAACAGTAAATGTTTTAAAAGAAAAATATATGCACGGTGTTAAATTTAATTATAGTGCTTTAATAATTGACAAATTAGTCAAATAAAATCTAAATTAATATTACTGTTAACATTTAAAATATAATATAACTTCAAAATAACACCCAGTTTACTTTTAAAGAAATCAAAATATAAAAAGTTGTACAGTGTCGAGTGGACCATTGTAATGAATGCGTTCAATATAAATTCATTTTTTTTAAATTTTGGTAAATAAACAACTTATAAAGAATCTTTTATTCAATTTTCAAACATTTTGAGCCAAAAAAATGTTATCATCATTTTTTTTATTTTCAATGTATACAGAAAAGCATAATAAATAAATTAGGTAATATAATAATAATATAAATATCTTAATTAACTTGGGGAATTAGGGGAATCATCCATTAGCAGTACATCCTGTTTAATTGATAGGTTCATATGAAGAAACTGTTTTTTTTGTTTGTTAGGTAAAACTTGTCTATTTTCTTTTTGATCTCCTTGGAAGGTTGCTAAGGATGGTTATAGAGGACATATGGGAAATAAGAGGGTTTTGGTTTAAATAGAGTTTTGATCGGAACTTTTTGCAGTGTCGAGTTGCTATTTTATTAACTGTTGAGATTTTAGATTTTTATGTAGTGCGTCATTGGTCATATACCATGGGGCTCCAGTTATTTGTCTAATACATATAGACTAGAAAACTTATGTATGGGACTTATATTAGATGGTTATGCTTGACCCTAGATTTGTAGCTATATAACTAAAGGATTAACATTAAAAAAAAAAGATTAAAAATTCCAAATTTCTATAAATAGCTTAAAAATAAAATATTTAGAAAGTTATTTCATATATTTAAAATACTAACATAAATAATTTGTGAAAATTTAAAATATCTACGATTATTCATTTTTGAGTTATACTAAAAAAGAAAATGGATTTTATAAAATACTAGTTTTGACGTAAAAATTCTCGTTATTCATGTTTTTTTTTTAATTAGATACCTGGCTATTGGGAGGTGTCCGTTAGGCGGAGGTTTCGCTATATTAACATAAAAAATCCCAATTACAAATGTATGTAAATTATGAACAAATTATTTAAGTTAATTTTAAATTTAATCATTTCAAAACAAAATGATTATATGTTAGGTAGGTTATATATAATTCTGGAAAAAATTCTAGTTGATTCTAACCACTAAACAAAATTTATTTGATGAATTTAGATAGTAATTATATTTCTGAATAAGTTAATAATGTAGACAATCAAATAGCTCACTGTTTTATTCTTTACATTTTGGAAATAATGATATTATGGAAAATAAATAATAATACGATGATTTAAGCTTATTATTGTAAATAAATATAAAAAACATAGATTTATTATTTTTAATTTTTATCCTAGAATATAGGATATAGGTACCTACTTTAATGAATATTTTAACAAAACAAGTGAATATGTGATTTAGTATACTATAATTATATTATTATAAAAGTAGGTAAAAGTACTAGCATAAGGTATGCTATAAGGTATTTTTGAGAAATGTAAGAGGAATCGTATATTATATACATTTTTTTAAATGATTTTAAATATGCATGATCCCTTAATCTAAATTATAATAAATTAATATAAATAAAATAGTTATTAAATAAATATCAATATTACTTTTAAACAACTAAACAAAAATTAGACGGGAAAATGATCTGTTTTAATTAAAATACCATTTGTCACGAAACCTGTTATAAAAATTAAAAACGAAAACTATATTAAACAAAAATAAAACGAATAATTTATTTGTCTTTAAAACATAAAATATAATGCTTCAGGCTATTTGTTATGGGATACATATATTGTTTGCAAGCACGGTACATAATTATGTGACGTTTGGGATGGATTCATTACATTAAATTTTAACACAGAACGCTAAAACTTCGAGTAACCGTATAGGTACACACATAATTTAGTATAAAATTTCTCGTTTAACAATATATATTTATATATTACAACCTAAAGTCGTGGTCGACAGTTTACAATAATAGATTAAAAATTTAAATTATAATATAATTAAACAGATTAAAATAGATAAAAAAATGTGTTTTATATCGTTTTGTGTAATGTTTATAATAATTATTAAAATAGATATTTGTATATATTTTATTTTATCTTAATCAAAGTTATTTATGTGACGTGAAAAAATAAAATTGTTATTTTAACAATGTTGGTGATACATTAAAAACATATTTATTGTTTTAAAAATATATATAATACTGAGATCGAAAAAAAAAATAATGAAATATCAATAATTAACATCAGAAAAAGACAACGATGGGTGTAAACCAATCTCGCGATGTTCATTGAGCTTTTAAAAATATCACAAAGCAAATCATTGTTTTGATTGTAAATATTTCCTGTCGAATGAACGAAATGTATTGTGAAAGTTAAACATAATAGCCGAGGGCGTGGCATTTTAACCCGAATTGTGGGTGTACCTATAATAATGAAATTTCCATCCTCAGGTTTCTGTTATCTGCAATGTAGGACTAGCGCATCGGTTGTAGCTGTAATATTTTTATCTCCGAGAAACGCTTTTGTAACAATATATCACGGAGGACCGCGTTTCTATGTATAGTGAAATCACTACCAGATATATATTTTGATGTTTTGATGCGCGAAGGCTGTAATAATGTAATATTCAAATATGGTCGGACCAATGTTCAAAAGTTTTTATCTTTTGAAGCCGAGTAAATAAAATTACACGTGTATCATTGTGGAGGCTGGTTATATTCGTTTGAGTGAGTTTAAAAGTAAACCGCATAAATAGCAATGCCAATGTGCGCGCCTTTCACGGTTTTTATAATGGTTTTGGACGATTTATCGCTGTATATTTTTTAAACAATATTATACCTTTTTTTAGACGCATGTCTCGATTTTTACGTTTTTTGCAATTTCTACGTGGCAAGTTGATTGAAAACACAAATCTGAAATTGAATTCTCGCAATATTCGAGAATATAGTAAGTATATGTTCGAGTTTTTTCCAAATGACAATCGAGAAGAAATTCTGCAGTCCGGATAAAGACGGCTATAGTTAAAAAGTTCGTCAAAACATTCATATGTATATAATATCTCATAAACTTACTGACGTCTGAAATCATTTTAATAATATTTCATAAATACCTGTGTGATATAATTTTATATTCAGACGTTTTAACAATGACCCAATGTGTATCGCGATGGATTAGGTTAAATAGGCACTACAATTAAAACTCTACTCGTACTACAACCAGAAACTTAAAATTAAGACGTCGACAATAATTTATATAGGAACTGTAATTTCAAAAACATCACAAGGTTTAAGTTTTTAGGAGTAGAAAAATACTGTTTGAAACCACGGAAATAGATTAAAAATAATCACGGTTCAAAATAAAAACCTTATACACTGACTATTACGAGCCAAAACTAATTTGGAGTGTAAATAGTCAGAAACATAAATTTTAACTATTCAAGGGATTAGAAAAAAAATAAGTATTTATTAAGCAAAATTGTGTGTATTTATTTATTTTTATTATAATTAAAATTATAACTATTATTTAATAATACATCGCGTAAATCATTTAAACCAAATACAAATTATAATGTTATAGCATGACATATTACATAGACTTACAAAAATATTTACCAATATTAAATGATCAGGTAATTTTTTTAATGCATTGTTAGTTTTTTTCAGGTTTTAATTTTCCTTTTTTAAAGTAGGGCTTTTCATTTAAGGAGATAATATTATGGCAATCGCCAATTGAATATTATACTATATTGTCTGCATGGCAATTGATTTATCACAATAAACGATTTCAATAATATTTGTTAACCGAAATTAAAAAATGTGTGCTTCGGCAAGCTTTGCAGGTCGGTTGGGGCAAAATCATGATACAAACAGACATAATACAGTTGTTTTGATTACTCTGCGTGGTAATTAGTGTAATATAATTATAATAACGCTTTAATCACCATTTTTATCTATATTCGGGACGCGATTATAGTATGCAGCTGTTATATCTAACATTATCCGCGTCGTTGTTTTTACAAAACTCTCGCTATATCGCGAATTTAATGACATCGTTTCTGTTTACACGTTAAACACAATATAGCTACACGAATACATTTTTTCCCTCGTAACAAATCGTTCTTCTTGTGATGGCTGTGGTAAATTTATTATTTTATTTCAACAAACCCAGTAATTGTGTTACTCGTATACATTATAATAATATGTCTTTCTTTTATCATTTTTATTTTTTATTTTTTTGTAACGATACGATAATTGTTGCGTGTACAATATGGTCTGTGCGGGACAAAAACTAATTTCGTTTCTTAACCGTTTTGTAATTGTACATTTAATCGGATACATGCAGGAATTGACAGCGACTAATAAAAATGGTTAACAGTGTAAAGTAATTGAAAATCAATTTTTTTTTCATCCGTATATATTTGGACAATCAACTAAATTGCAGTGTTCCATGAAACTTGTTTTGATACCTCGGACGAAAAAAGTGGTTTTGTTATAATTGATTTTACAAAAAGGATTTTTTCCCCGATTCGTTTAAACACTCCTCTGTACAGTCAACAACTTCTAACTCGCCGATGATTCGAATGTCTCTGCAGTCCATGGTAAATATGACAAAATAAAACATTTATTTTTTTAGAAATATATAACTGTTATGGACGATTCTGTGTAAATTGCATTTTCTTCATTTGTTAAATAAAGAGGGTACCTTTATGAACGTACATTTTGTTCCGCTGTTATAATATATAAACTTGCCCTACATTTTATGATTGCATTCCAAGTAAACAGACTATTTAAGTAGTTCAATAATAGCTAAGATTGTATAATAGTTTGTATAGTTTTGAAATTGCTATTTAGGTTTCCAATGGTCTCATCAACTCGTATCAGGGAAATAATAATAATGTTAGGTATCTAAGTAGTAAAAATATATTTTAGAACATTTCTTATTCGGAATAACCTAGCAAATGAAATAGCCAGCGACGGTTGGTTTCGATTCAAATAATTGAATATTCACATCACGTTGATTTCAAATTAGTATAACAGAAATTAATGCGCTACATAAACTTTTAAGTTAAAATATATAAGATTTTTTTTTAATTTGTTATTTAATGGATCACTTACGGTCATCAACTCGTTTAATTAAAATAGCACTAGCCGGAAAAATAGATTACAATTTCACTTCTAATTTATTTAATTACACATATTTTTAAAACATTTAATTAGGTGTATTACAGTTGGAAATTTAGTATCTATAAATTCTGTATTTGACTAATAGTTTAGTATTTAATGTTAGCAACAACATGCATATTTAATTTAATAAACAAGTACCATGCGTATTTTTAGATAATTAAATAAAAGATAAATACATATTATTTTCGCAAACCTATTGAAAACAAAATATGTACATAGAATATTTAGGGATTCGTATTTATAAATTTAAACCCAAATAAATCATGAATATCAATTAAAAACAATAATAAATATAATTTTTGTCGTCATTTATATTATTATATCTTAGGGAATTAATATTTTAAATTATTATGTTTATAGTCAACATAATACTTTTATATAAGTCTAAAATATATACGAGAGTATTTAGTTTGCTTTGAGAGTTTTACAATTATATATCATAACAAGTAGTCTCCTTATTACGGTATTTTTTTTTAAATATAATGAGAATTTCGTCCTTTTGATGAACTTTCACAACAATATACATGCTATGTCCAATCCAATTACTTTATAGGTAGGTACATTCACAAAATATATCCAAGTATTTTTACTTTTATAGGGAAAAATATATCAGAAAAGTATATAAAAACTCCATAGGTACTTACATTAACATTGTAAATCAAATAACTTGCTCATGATGTTCAGAACTTTGATGTGATTTAAAAATGAATTCCATGGTTTTATTATTCTCGTAAAATGTGAATTTAAACTGCGTAATTTAAACTACCGAATAGTTCATTTCAAATGTATGTGAATTATATTCCTACGTAATAATGAGATGCACATATAATATTATATTACCATATGGTGATTGGTGAATTTATTTAATAATCCCAAATTAAATGCTGTATGAAAGTTTAAAATAAATAATAATATGTATTTAAATATCGTAATGAACTTAAAATTAAATTAGATAGACTAATTCATACATAAGTATGATTTAGTTTATTTGGGTTGAAAATAATATTATCATATTAATTAATGCATTAATTATGGTTTTCAATTGATTTTACATACTATAGTATTATTATTCTATTATATATTATTTTTATATAATACATTAATTTTATTACATATTATTTTTATTTTTTTTTAAATTCATTGTTATATACGTATTTAAGAGCGCAATAGCATTTGTTTTGATTTTACAAATAAGTGTTGCTCATGCGTAATTTAGTTTTATATAAATATGTCTGTTCAAACACATAAATAAAAAAAGTTTTGTACGTAGAGTTATAAAATATAATAATATATTTGTATCAACATAAATCTTCATAAATATCTCAAAACTTTATTAAGCTATTAATAAAAATTCTTGACGATAAGAAATACTTTCATTCAAAAAGGTAATGATTTAAGCGAATGTTTCGTAAAGTAGATGGCGTTTTTTTTTCGATTATAGAGTTGTATAGATTGTTTAATGGGTTATCGTTGTTCAAAAATAATTTTAAATTATTGTAAAAGGTCCTTTAATGATATAATAATATACATTGTATAGTGTATCAGGTACTGGTACAAAAAAATAATCCATGAAATGAAAATCAATTTTATACAATAGTATGTTGTAATATTAATAATGTAGTTGCTCAAATATTTTAAACATTTTAGTTTTTAGTAATATATATATAGAAGATATTTTAGTAAAAAAAATCAATTATCAATGAATTGTATAACTAAGAAAAAGCTTGATTACCAAATTTTTAGGCAATTATTATTTTTATTATTTTTTTTTTTTAAATAATCACTTATTTTAACGTATTAACAAACTAGTAGATGATCAACATAAAAAATTACTGTCAACTTACTTAAATCGATAATAAATAATTATATTGTATTTACTTAAATATAAATATGCTTTATACCAGTATAGTAGCTTAAATTAAAAAAAAAATGTTGACATTTATCGACAATTTTCACATAATTCATACACATTCGATTAGTTCGATACGTGATAAGTTGATGTACATTTTTTTAAATTACTAAAAAATCAATAACAATAACATATGATTAAGAAATAACTGAACTGTATAAAGGTCAATAATAAGAGAGCTCCGAGTGTTATTAACTGATAAAATAAGTAATTTTGGTTTCGGCGAATAATCAGGAATAAATTTGAAAAATAGTTTTATTGAAAAATATCAATATACTACGAAATCATATAGAAATTCATCCACATAAAACGTAATAGAAACTGAAAACTTCTTTATTAAATGAAAAATGAAAATTTTGATTAACTATATTTGCGAAAATTATTTTCATTTAATTTATTACTTAGTTCATGGGTTATTTCAAAGTCGAATTGTAGAGTAGTTTTATAAATGCAAAATTAGGAAAATGTAAAATGCAACTGACACAATATTCTTTCATAAAAATGTCAATGACAATCGTCGAATCATATTACCTATTAGTTATTTATCAAATAGAATAATATATATTCATACAGGTAAGAGCATCAGCATAAGTTCTATATTGTTAATATGTAAGAGAATCGTTTGTATAGTATAATATTCTTTTAAAAATGCTGAGTTAAATCTTTGTGATCATAGAAAGCGTAAACTTGCTTTATCATACAAAATGTGTCCAAAAATAAATGACCGCACACTGCAGGTGTGTTTCATGGATAAATTACTTATTTTACAGAAGCTGACCATGTGCGTGGGTTTTTTTTTCTAAAGGTCGATGCAATTTACATTTTTTTACGTGTTAGAAGCATCTGATACACGGGTGATGAGTATGTCATTCTATGTCAACAAACCCCTTACACCTGTCAAAACCGTTGTGAGTAGATTTTTTTTCAATCTACATACATTGTGGAATAATCGCACAGCAACCCACTTGTGGGAAAATGGAAAAAAAAAGATTAGGAATCTCTATACTCCGTATATATTAAGCCATTGAACAAACTACCGCTGTGGTTACCCACATAAAGTAGCACATTGCGTTATACATTTCATTAACATAAATAAATACAGTTATTTTCAACAGAAATAGACTTTTGAAAGATAATATTTCTATTTAAAATTATTAAAAAGTACGAATGACTGTACTCAGTACAATATAACGTTCTGTATACTTTATTTCTTAATTTTAAAGATTCTATTATTTGGTCATTAAAATAATTTAGTCATTTACAATATTTCTAAATATATTTCTGAATATTAGAAATAAAATATTTAAATGGTAATAATAAATAGTAAAATAATAATCTGATGTACAGTACAGCGTAGGAGTTAAGCGTGCCTCATAAACGAGTAGGTACTGTAATACATAAATTCAATTTTAATTTAACTGTTATATAATAAAAATAATTCTCAAAGAATACGCCAAAAATGGTCTACGTTTTACGTTATCATGGTTATCAAACAATTATTTTAATAATAATAATGAAATTTTATTTTAGCAAGTGTGTATTTTTTTCCCGATTATTTTAAAAATGATTAAGAATTTCAATTATGATCGAACAAAAGTACAAATTAGATCTAATTTTCTACAAGAAACTTCTATCAAACTATAAGAAAAGTGTCTTCCCATAAAAAAAAAACATTTAATTGTAAAACCAATATCATTCATTATTATGTTAAAAAAAGATTCACATGCTATTTTTTGTCAATTTGGCGATTTTAACACTCAGAATCTAATAATAAAAATAACAAATAATAACAGTTATGTAATAAAAATAATGTTCAACATTGGTATCTTTTAGATTCTGAGCGGAATAAAAAAAGTATTGATTTTACAATTTGTGTATGTTTTTTCTTTCTGACATTTTTAAGGCAGTCAAAATTTCAACGTTGAAGAAGGTTACTGGTGGAAAATTAAATCTAGTTTATACATTAGTGCCTTAAAAATAAAAATTCACTGTTGTTTTTAAATTAATCATAAAAAACAAACAAAAAATTAAGAAAAACAGGAATTTTTACTCAAAATCGAATTTTGACACAATTGATTTTTTTTGTATAATTTAAAAAAAGATAATCGTAAATACTTGTAATGAAATTATTCACCAAATTTTGTTTTTTAGTATTTATTTAAAAATAAAATAATTTTCAAATAATGTTGTTTTATTTTGAACTATTTATATAAATTTAAACCATACTTAAAAATATATTAAAAGTTCTTCATAAATGGTTCATTTACCTATAAAAATATTGAAAATATATATAGTCACAATATTTTTTATAAACGTTTAATGTAAAAAGGTTAGGAAAAATTTACAAGATATTCTGAAAATGGCAAATAATAAAAAAAAATATATTTTATATCTAATGTAAGACTAGAATATTTAATACATGAATCGTAATAATTTTTTTTACTGTTAGAACAAAAAAGTTTACTTGAAAATCAAATACTTTTTATAAGCATTTTAAATTCAAATTTTTATTAAATCAAAATTTGATAGGTATAGTATTATAATACAAAAATAAATAATTGTGAATATTTAAAATTCTCACAAAATGTTTATATTATTATCATATGTATGATAAAATGTTTAAAATAATATCTTGGTTCTTTTCGTGATTTTTTTGTAGATAAGAGAGATATAAATTTTTCTTCAAGTATAAAAAAAACTTGAACATTTAATAAAAAGTTCTTTATCTATACATTATAATAATAATTATTTAAACATATTAAAAATATATATACAGAGTTTTATTTAATTGAAGAATAAATTTTGTAAAATTCACGAAAATTTGCAAAATATATTTTAGTTAAAAATCCATAAAATGTTATATATAACTAAATTTAAAAATTTGATACAAGATTTCTTATAACTAGTTTTTATTGAAATTAAACATTTAAATAAAGTTTACATTTTTTTATATTTTTTTTTTTGTATAGATAAATTTTGGAGTTCAAATTTTAACCAAATTGCATATTTAAACAAAGAGTTAACATTTTAACGTTAGTTATTTTGTTATAATTCAAAAAATCTATTCTTGAGGACCGTAAACTTTTTACCTACTAACAACAATTGAAATATTGAATTATTTTCGTAAGTTAAAATTTTTTATTTTTCATGAAGTTCACTCATGTAATACGTGGTGAGCAATAAAGACGTGTTTCCCTATTTTTATTTATTTATTTTCTTTGTTGTAGAAATATGTTTGTGCAGTTTGCTGCTTTATCTGATAATGGACTCGAAATAATTTTTTATGTATTTGAAAAAGTGAATTTGTGATAATTATAACAATTTATAAAATCGATTTTATGACTTGAAAGTTTAATCACTTATTGACTTACTTATTTGAAGTACTTACTGCGATAAACTGTATTGATTTACACTAATATATATTTTACGTTGTAAGGACGAAAACCCTAATTAGGTAAAATATAAATTTATACGCTCTTCTATATATCAACTTTTGCTGTAACTTAATATTTAGCAAAACTTCCATAATTTTACATACTAAGTTCTTGTGTATTTTAAAATACACCAAAATATATATAATTTGAACGACTGTATGTACCGTGAACTTTGTAATAGATTTGAAAATAGGGGAAATGGAATCTATCTTATACTTTTTAATTTGTATAACAACTTATTTGAAGTCACCTCAACATTTACTTTAAAATATCTAATAAAATGGAGTTCTAGGTTAACTATATTTTGTTTTCTATTGTATTATATACACATTATTAAGTCTATATATGACTGATATTATTATTAAAACGATGATTTTTCATTTGTAAAATTCCAAGTGAGTTCTCAATGAGTCGATCACATCTATCATGAACTTAGAAACTACAAGAATTAAGACGAGTTCATCTGTGACTTAGTTAAATACATCGAATTTGTGTGATAATTGTCTGCCAGTGCCGATTATTGTTCAATCTTATTATTAAAAAAAAAATTTAATTAGCTATATTTTATTGATTAGTTATGTCGCCACTGTTTTTTTTCGGTGATACGTAAAAATTACTTCACGTAAATATTAATTCAAAGTTTAAACCTTTTTATAAAATTCACATATATATTAATACAATAAAATTATTATAAACATTAAAAGAATACAAAAATATTAAATAAAAATGTTTAAAAAAATATTAAAATGATATTGTAATATTATATTATTTATTAAATAAAAATAATTATAAAAAGTGTTAATTAAATAATTTAATTTAAGACTGTTAGCTCATAATATGCGTTGTAGGTAATAATATAAAATGACACATTATACCGTTATAAAAATAATGAATAACACATATTCACTTTAGATAAAGTTTAAATATTGCTTCTAATCGCAATTTTTATAATAAAAGTTAACATTTAAAGTTATTATTTACATCGAGATATTTTGATTTAGGGATATTTTTGACGAGATATTTTGTCATGGAACCGTTTTTTTTTCATTTTCTAGCATTTGTATCTATTTAAATTTGTTATTCGTGTTGATAATATTGCTATTCATCATATTTTGATAAATTATGACATCAATATTGTTCAAAAAATTTTATATTTATAAGTATATTATATAGTATATAGGTACCATGTGTATTTTATATTATACATTGATATGCATTTTTTAAAACTCTAATTTTGAATGTTAAATATTACACATGATAAATGTTTTACGTGTTTACTTTTTATCAGGACTTTCATTTAAACTTACTTAAAAGAATACAATTTAATATAAATAATAATAATAATTATAATATATTGTCAAAATAATATTTACATACATAAAGATAACATAAATATAAATAAAACAATTAATGACGCCGCCCCAAAAGCATAACTTGTGGCGGGTGCAGTAAATTCAATACAATACTAACATATTATAATTTATTATTTATAATATACAATATATAATATTTATATTATTATTAACGTACTACAATTTATAAAAAACGTATTTCATATAGATAAATACAGCAGAAAGAAAATACAATTACAAGTTTTTATTTATAATATAATATGATTGAGATTTAGATGTTTTAAATATTTTTTATAATGATACTTATTTTTATATGATTTTAAATTAATATTAAGCATAATACATAAACAAATACCGACATTAATAACCATTTTTCTACAAAATGCATTATTACTTACTGAAATATTTAGATTTACTGATTGTTTAAGACGTGTATGATAGCTATGTGACGAGTAATTATTTTTTAAATCTAAATTAAAAATAGAACCAAAGATATCCCATGTATATAAGCCATTGAAGTTTCTTATATTAAATGTATTATAAAGGTCGTCTATATGAAAATCATACGATTTCAATAGTATAAATCATAACAGTGAGTTTAATGTAATAATAAGCAGATTTAAAACAAGCTTTGATACATTTCCCCAAACAACAATGTCATAGCTAATAATAGATTGCACAAGTGCTAAATATACTGTATGCAAGGTGTTGGTGTTGAGGATATTTTTTAACAATTTAAATTTATAAAACAATTTTCGTACCATACTAACTACATGATTAATATGTGAAGTCCACCTCAAATTTTTATAATAAATCACCCCAAGATATTATTTGAGTCAACATGTTCAAGCTTATCACATTTACAAGAATCTAGAACCTATTACAATTTGAGTAGTTTAACACTAATGGATTATATATTAAACTTTTATTTTTATAAATTTCAAAAAGCATATACTTTGATTTTTTAGTATTAAGTTCAAATAAATTATTTACAAACCAGTTATTAATAGTTTCTAAGGCAAGTGTAGCTAATATATTAACTATATTATTTGAGGTACCACTGACCAAAATTAAGGTATCATCAGCAAAACTTATTAATTTAGCATTTAAATTTAAGCCAAATAAACCATTTGAATAGATTATAAAATATAATAGAGGTCCTAACACTTGATTTTTCGGAAAAAAATTATTTTTTATTAAAAAGTTATACAAACGTTTTTTTTAAACATTTCTCAAAAATGTTACTAATAAATAATTATAGTGAAATTGGTTTATAGTTACCATAATCGTTCTTATCACCTGTTTTGAATAAAGGTACAATAATACATTTTTTTTAAATAACCAGGATAAATCCCACATTCCATAACCTTACTAAATATTAAAGAGAGAGAGGTCATGATATTAGTTTAGATGATATTTTTAAAAATTAATTTGTCATTCCATATTCGTGATATGAACATTCATCTTTTAATAAGTTCAAATAGTTTTCAACTTCTTCGATTGAAATTGGATTTAGAATTAATGATTCATTCACATGACATTTATTATTTAAAAGTTCCCAATCTATGAAAACTATTATGTTTTTTATATTTTCTGGTATATTCTCACCAACATTGGTGAAATAATCATTTAGAATATTACAAATTTCAAATTTATCTTCAACTATTTATCATCTTTATTATAAAGCGAGGCAATAAGAATTTTGGGTTTATTTTTATTTTTTAGTAATTTCGTTAATAATACGCCAAGTAGATTTTGTATTTGAATTTGCTTGCAAGATTTCATTTTGATAGTGTAGAATACGTGCTTTTTTTACTATAGTTTGAAGTAGATTTTTGTATTTTGAGAATTTAGTAGCAAAGTTTAAATCAAAAGGCCTTTTTCGTTTTTTTTTATGTACATTTTTTCTTTTTATTTATTAAAACCAAGATACTCCTTGTTATCCATTTCTTTGGTTTAATAAATTTTCAACAATTTTGAATTTTAACAGCCTTGGTACAACTATTTATTGGTGAATTAATTTTTTCATTGAACATGGCCAATATATTATTAATAGACAGATTATTAAAATGTTTGTTCCAATTTTCGCTGTTTAAGATTGAATTTAGTTTGTTATAATTTATTTTTTTAATTGTAGTTAGATTTAGAGAGGTATATTTAGATTGATTATTGTTTTTCAAGGAATTGATATCTGTTAAAAAAGAAGTACCATAATGACCAGTAATACCAAACAAATATGCATAATATAACTAAAAATAAAATTAATGTCTATATTTTTTTTAAATATGTGATCAATATTACTATTAGAACCATTCTGGCTTCTAGTTATACTATTTATACCTGGAAAAAACATATTTGCTCATTATGTTGAGATAATTAGTTATATTATTCGACAAAATATTAATGTTAATATCGCCGCATATATAATGTAACTTAATATTGTTATTTAAACTAAGGAAAAAATCAAGGGATTCTAAAAACAAATCAACATTGTAACTTTATGATCTGTATATTCCAGTGATCCGGTAGTTAATATTATTGAATACGATGGTAATATCTAAGGAACAAATTTTATTGTAAATACATATTTTTATTGGTATGAGATATTTTAAATCTGATAAGAAATGTGTACGATTTAGATCATTCTAATTGAAATAAACCCAAATTTATTTTATATATTTTTACATATTTAGGTATAAACACATATTTTGTACATATTTTCGTAATTTTTAATTTTTTCATTGATTTTCAACGATGTTTAACGTGATCTGCATCGTCTAAAACAACAAAATATGTAATTTTTGACAGAGACATTTTAATAGGAAAAATTCAACAAGGATCTCTGGAAATTAAATTTATTCCTTCTGCTATAATGAATAATAAATAATAATTATGCCCCTATCACAGCTATTGATGTGGAACGGTCTTTTAATTAATACAAAAGTATTCTCCGACCAAACTGTCGTAATTTTTTATTTGCAAACCTACAACAATACCTATGTAGTATGTCGTTTCTGATTACCTTTTTCCGGAATAATATTCATAATTTTATATATTATTTACATCACTTGTATTAATTTTATTTAATATTTAAAATTATAAAATATTTATATTTTTGTAATTTTCATTACTAATACATTTTTTCAATATTTACATATTTTGGATTTTTGATTCCATATTTTAAGAAAAATTGGTACATATATTGATTTTTTTATTACAATAAAATCCGTTCCCTAGTAATATCTAATGAGCTACAATATTCAATTACATTATAGTTTATATATGTAACATAAAAACAATTTTTTACAAAAATTGTGATACCGTCTTATTTATTTAAAGTACCTAGACAGTGATACTGTTATATCCAAATAAGTTAATGCTACAATCATTGTTTAACCAAGTCTCACTAAGTACAATAATATTGAATCTATCATTGATAGTACTCAATAAAGTAGTTAGTTCATCTAAATTACATTTAATACTTCTTATATTCATTGCAAAAATAGAAAACCTTTTTTCATAAAATTTATCCTCATTTAAAACATTAATATATTTTGTTTCAACACTATTTTCAGCCTTTACTTCATTACATATATTTTATAAGGTATAAACCATTTAACTTTAAAGAAAAAAAACATATTATATACAGTATTTTAAATAACAATAATTAATTCTTTGTTATGCTATTATAGAGTTGAACGACTTTTTTTTAAATATCAATTTTAATAATTCGGTCGATATAAATGACACGAAAACCATGTAAACTTTCATTTTTTTTCATGAAGATTCCGCTTGAGATAGTCCAGATATATTTGAAATCATACATCTTTGATAATAATTTTTTATTTCCCACTGATAATTGATTATTTATAAATATTTTTGTGTCTGGAAAATTTGAATTTATGTATTTAGCATTTAACTGATTACCTGACTTAATAAAGCTTTAATTCCAAATAACAAATTATCTTTTGTTATTTTATTAATAAAACAAATAATAATCTTTCCGTAACTATTTTTATTATTTTTTATTCTATATAATTTCGATAAATCCGAATATAATATAAATAATTAAATATAGTTATATAATTATGTTAATTACTTAGTAAACTGTACACTGTATATACTTTTACGCGCTGTTTAAATATTAATATTGTTCATATTATATTTTTTTATATTTTATTTATTTTGATTTCTTAACTGTATTGTTTTTAAAGTTTTTCCTTTATAAGTATTTGGCATTCAAATTTGGTATAAATAATAATGATAATGAGCAAATTATAATTATATAATGCACAAATTAACAACAACCATAGTTTGTTCAATAAAGGTGTCCAGTAGACTGGAGAATATGTGAAAAATACGGTAATATAAATTATTATAATACACTAATAATTATCAAACAAACTAAAATAATAATATACTACGTATGTATATTTAATAATTAAAAAAACATTACTTATGTTGGCCAAATTCTAATTTTGCCATAAGTTCAAAGTTTTCAAGTAAAATAGCTATTTATATTATAATATAATACTACCACGATTATTTTATTGATGCTTTTATGTATACCCCGGTATTATGCTATTGGAAAAAAATTATTATAAACAATAATCATTTGTACTTAGAAAAAGATAAAGAACACAGAATATAATCATCTTTTTTTCTTAATTATTAAATATCAGTCATATATTTAAATTATAATCAAATACATTAGCAGTATAAGCAGTAACCAATATAGGGAAGAGAGACATTGTCTATTATAGTTATTTTACTGAAAAAATGTAAAATTAAATACGAAATAGCAAAAGAATAAACTTTTATTTAAAAAAAATAGAAATGCATTTATTTATATAAACAATGTAAGTACACTGCAAGTGAAATGTAAATCCTCGTGTGTTAGCTAATAAGTTATAAGTTATAAGTAAAAACCATATGGCCGATGCTCTAAATATAAAAAAATATAAAATGTGAAATAACAACTATAAAATGCGTCAATATAATTTAAATATTGAGTACTCAACTCATTGCTCATAGTTCTTGTTGGCTCTAAATAATGGTGAATTATTTTTTAATCAATAAATGTATATATAATTTATATTATAATTTAATAAATTATATTTTATAATATTTTTATTTTTTTACATTGTATAAAAAATACAAAATCTGCGTTATTTTTTGCAATAAAAACTTGAGAAAAGTGATTTATATATGTTCATTATTTGGAAGATTTTAATATTGTTACGGTATTACATGTTAGGTTAATGTAAGATAACATTAAGAACGTTAAATTATAACTTAATAGTTAACAGCAATACATATATGACTGAAAGTATATTAGTAATATTAATATGTAAAATAATATTAACCTGATTCAGTTAAAAATAAGTTATGTAATTTTTTTTTTCAATTACCACCTGGGTCATAAATAGTGATTTTTATTTTATTACTACCTAGTACCTAACTAAACATTATGTTAAAAACGCATCCTACTATTTATTTTTATTGCACACTCGCTGTAATTGTTTAGGCAATTACGTATATTTACTACATCAATGGTACCTATTTATTAATTAATTTATATTTGAAATCATCACTTATAGCATAATTATTCAAAAAAAATAATTAATTAATCAGTTTTAACTAAAATTATAGATATGTAACAATATGGTTTTAATTTACCGTATTATTTTTTAATTTATTAACCACAAATGTCAGTTTATTACATTGGCCACATAACTTGTTGAGTTATTAAGTTATTTTTTTATTAGAAAAAAATATATAATTATACAATTATACAAACATGCGTAACAAGTAATAATGATACAACTGAAAAATTGAACATCAGCATGAAAAAACATAATGTTTGAAGGTATCTAGTCAAAATATCTTCTTAATTTAAATGAATTAGAAAATATGGAAACAAGTTAAAAAAAATAAACTTTTTAAATAGTATAGTATCTCTCCTTTGTTATTTTTAATATAAAATCATTGTTAATAGTTTTAAAATATATGGCTTAAATTTAAATTTAACTATATATAATGTGTACACTTTTTATGTAAATATTTGATATTTGGACATAAAAATACCTCAACCTCAAATATTATAATATATCTATATCTTTATTTTTTTTTTGAAAAAACATATACTAAGAGAAAAATATTGAAGTGAAGTTAAGATTAATCTTAAATTATAGCAAAATACTTATAAGTATCAGTAATTATATAGATCTGAAATGAGTTTTATAATACATTGCATATAAATAAATATCTTAACTGAACATTTAATGGGACAGAGAATATATCTATTTCATATCGTATATATTTTTTAGTTTTTATACCTAAATCGGTTAACAGAATATGGTTCAATTTACAAGGTCAATCAATAATTTTTAATCCAATAAAAAATATATATTTTATAATATTTAGTCTTTTTTGTATAATATATTTTAAGTCGTATGCTATTTTAGTCCAATTAGATGGGGCAGCTGTTAAAGTGAAAGAAATTGTTCAACGAATTAAAACGATAGCTAAAAAAGGTATTTAATTCGAAACCAAGCGAAATATTATAAACCAGTATGGAAAATGTTCATAAGATCTTGTTCAATTTCCAGATGAAAATGAAATCAAACACATAATAAACTTACAAAGTTACAACAAAAAAGAATGAGATCTACTATACCACATAATTTATTTTAATATTCACCATTTTTACAATGTTACGTTAAGTGGTGATGATGAATCATTTATTCTTATACATGATACTGGGAATAATGATCTCAACAGATAAATAATATTTTCAATATTTAATTATTAGTTGCAAGTAACATAATTGTTTCAGATAGAACTTTTAAACTGTGCCAAGACAGTTAATGCAATTATATACTATACACGGAATTTAAATGAAAAATGTATTTCTTCTATTTTATTATTGATTGCTGATAAATATGAATGAACCTATATAATATAATTTATCAAAAACTTAAAATTTTGTAGAGTGATATACAACTTAAAATTAACTTATCAATTTGCAGTATGTAATTTTAGTCAACGAACATAAATGCGTTAAGAACTGCATTACAAAACTGAGCTTAAAAAATAACGGACAAAATGAAATTTGACAAAAATTTATATCGGATAACTGATAATCAGACTAAACAATAATCGGACCTTATGTATAGGATCATTATTATTGTAACCCCTAAATCAGGTTAATCATAATCAACCTTCAAAATAAAAATATTTGTTTGTTTAGTCAAAATAATTGGTGTATAGTATTCATTATGATCATTATTTTTTCAAAGCGAGAATGGAGCGTATCTCAAAGTCCCCACGGCTTACACTCTTTCCATAAACATATACCTGTACGGTATGTCGCCTCATTACCGCGGTGTGGTTAACAGTAAACATGCTTCAACTTTTAGCTGCGACTGTCAAACTCGAACCACCTTCGCAGTGGCAATAATAATTGTGCTCAGTTTTGTTATAATACACGAGTACATCACGTTTGACGATCGGGCGTTTTTCGTTGTTATAACTACAAAACTTTTCTCGTATCATAATATATGTGTCCGATTTTTAACGATTATAACACCAATATAATATTTAGCCTTATTAGTTATTATCAACGCATTGACTTTACAATAAATGATAATGCGTGCTTTGTTGTCAGCAGACTGTCTAACTCTCATATTTATGATTTTTAAAAACGAAAGGCAGTACAAATTTATCAAGCCATAGACAATAATACATACATAATTTATCATGAATATATATGTTGATTACCCGAGGAAATCGTGAGTATTTGAGTGTTCATAAAAATTGTAATTTATACTAAAAATACATTTTTAATTAAATAAATATAATTTTAATACTATAAAAAATGATTGAAAAATCAATAAAACTAAAAACATTGCAAATCAATTAACCATCATGATTTATTATGAATTTATGAACAATAAAATACATTTGACCGTCTTATTTATATAAATTTTATTATTTAACTTGATACATTTTAAATCATACCACTTCGACAATATTGTAAAACAATACAATAATGGTATAGGTAGATGTGAACTGTAGAAACGATAGATTACAATATTGTTGAGAATTTCAAGTACTCTAATAATCAAACTGATTATATTTTTATATTCACTTTCTATTATATTATCTTGTGTTTTCTACATATTATTACGTATTATGAGGGTGTATAATAATATGCTTACTATACGTGGACACAAGTCAAATCGCTCCCACCTCTACCGCTCTTAGACAAACCGGTGTGCGTCAATTGGACATAATAATAATAAAAAAAAAAAAAAAAACGGCATGCTTAGTTACTACCGTGAATATTCATTTTTGATGTCGCGTTACACGACTGCCGGATAATCGTGACGAATGCACAGCGGTCTGCAACTCGATCAACCGATTCACTCCGCGGATAACGACATGCCGTGCGTTTGTGTTAATTAACGTTCGACACACACACACACACACACACATACGACACACATTAAAACGTCCGTTCGCGCATACGACTTAATAATAATAATATATTATTATCAATGCAATACCGTCTAGAGTTTTACACGTATATAATAACATCTGTATAATACGGCTAAAGACGCGTGTCAACGTGCGATCGCGTGCGTTGTCCGATGCGTGCGGGTTTATCGCGAATTCTCATCGAATCGATATGATATTATACTATATTTATCTGTCTATCGGTGTTGCGACGATGATATTGGAAACCGTCCAAAGTCTTTTGCGGACCTCCGAGAATTTCTGCGTTACGACGTTACTTTTATACGCACCCGCGAGCGAGATGGAACGAGTCTTATTTTTATTTTTTAGACGTATCGTGACGTTGCGCTAGTACCGACGGATTTTCATACCAACAGAAATACTTTAAAGGTTTTGATATACGTGCGAGTACGTACGTCTATGAAAAATTAACGTGTTTTCGACTACCGAAACTATGTAATGTGGGAAGGTACCTGTAGTGTACTTGCTACCGTCATTAAATTATATAGTTCGGTGTTGTTACGCGTGCGATACGCACACTTTTATGCGGCCGAAGAACAGGGCTAGTTTAGATAAAATCGTATTTTTCGACCGTCGACGACGATCGATATTATAATATTATTATACTATGTTAGTATATAGGTAGGGTGAGTATTATTACATTTGCTACTACCTATTCCGTAAGTTCATTATTGTTAATATTATTATTTTATACGTTTTCATTAACGATTTTATGCGTTTCCACGTGCTTCCGTTTGAAAATAATACAACGGCGAAACACAATATATTAAGTAGGACTTTTCTTCGATCAATCAAAATCGAAGGAACGAATATTTCATATGTATACTGTATGTAGGTACGCTATACATGTTGAATGTTTGTAGACATGATTTATTTACACGATATATTGTATGAATAAGAAAAATAACTATACTACAATTACATACACGGTTTATTCGTTATTATTTTGTTTTAATTTTTAGGTTCTTAATGTTTTTTTTAAGTTTGTAAACAAAGTTTTATGATTAATATTTTCCAATGGATTATATTTATTTTAAAATAAAATGAAAGTGATTTGTTTATTTATTTATTTGATCAAATTCAATTTTGTAACATTAAATAATATTTACATTTAATTTAAATTTTTAAGTTTATACCTACTCCTCATAAGTAAGACTACATTCAAACAATATATAATTTTCCAAACACATTTAACGTGTTTATGATCGGTTCACATGCGTTGATTATTTAGATCAAATATTAAATATTTAATTGTTGTATAATTTTAGTTCTTATTATTTAAGATAAATTAAATTGAAACACTATGAATTAAATGCAGAGTGATAAATAAATGAAAAGCAGAAGATTTAGAAATTTTAATGGATACAAACAAATTATTGTGTTGTAAATGTCTAAAATATAGTGTAGTACTATAGGAGCGTGAATAACTTTAGTAAGTAAAAATGTATTTTATGATTTTGTTTAGAAACATAACAATAAAACGGAATACCAATTTACGATTCCAATCAAGACTTCAAAGTAATTACACCACTTGGTTGCGCCTGTAGTGTTTGCGATCAGGTTTTTTGTTTTCACTTTGTAAATATTTTGAAGTTATAAGCAGAATTTCCTAATTTATCTGAAAACAACTTCTTACACTTAATAACAATATCCGTTGATAATTATAATTGGAATGTTTCTTATGAAAAATAAGATTTTATATCGAACGACTGTTTGAAATAGTATAAGTACTAAACTAAACAAATGTATGGTGCCTTAAGTAGGTATTTTGTTCTTAAAAATTATAGCAAATAGCAGATCAGGTATTTAATCGTTTCCTGGTTTAATTTTCCTGTTGAAATTTAGAAATAGAGTCAGTTTTATAAGTCGAGTACACTATAAAGGCTCCAATTTATTTGAAATAATATTGTAACTTATAAGTAAGTACCTGATAACAAAAAACTTAGATCAAAGAATAAAATAAATAGTTCGGACCTTCAAACGCTTTCAAAATATTATATTAATATTGTAACTTAAACTTTAATATATAAAATAAGTATTCAAATATCAATCACGTTTATTGTATATTACGTTTAAAGTACAATTTTAACAAAAAAATATTATAAATATACAATATATCTATATAAATTATATACTATATTATATATTATTAGTTACTATATAGATATTACGTATATTATACAGTTAATTAAATATTCTAAAACATAATAACTAATAAGTGATAATGTTTATGTTTTGTCTAATTATAATTATTTGCTTGTTTGTCATTTGATCATCATTGATCATTTGCACCGGTCTTTAATATAGATTATGACTTCTAGTTGTGTTATTACTCTATATTATGTTATTCTAGTAAACAATTTAATCTATAGTTGGTTTATTATTTGTGTTATGAATAATGAAATCCCAGTTTGTTACTAAATTATTGGGGAAAACTAACAAAATGCAAATATTTACGCAACCTCCGTTTTTAATAAAATCTTTTTTGTGGTAATTCAGAAAGAAGAAACGACATTAGATAATTGACATTTTTACAAAATATTATTTTTATTTGATTTATATAATTTAAATAGCATTTTATTAAAAATGAAATACAAAACTCATTATAAATTGTTTGTAAAACAGTTAAAACATATCGAAAAATGCAGTACTTTTTTTTTATATATAAATTTGAAGTTTAATTTTTGAAAAATTGGATATTTAAATGAAAAATAACTTTAAATAGTTTTAATTATTTGAAAGGTAATTAAAAAAATACTAATCGTCTATAAAGCTTAAAAACGTCTACATTATTTTTTGTATGGTAATTTATTATACCTGAGCAATATATTTTCTAAAATATTTAGACTAATTTTTATTTATGTATATCACTAATCTATTATTACTTATCTATTTTTTTATCTATTTTATATTCTTCTATTACTTTATAGCTTATACTATTAACTAAGAAATTTTAAATTGTAAACAATATCCTTTATCACAAATTAGCTTAAACCTACCGTATAGATAAACTATGAATTACCGATTTTAAATATACTTTTGAACACAAATTTCAAGAACATTATATTCTTAAAAATAGATGCTGATCTAATAATTTTTTGTATACAATAAATAATTATTGAATTTAAATTTAACCCATCCATTTCGGCTTTCCCAATAACGATAATAGATACATTCACAGTTTACTGTATAATACATTAAATATGATTTCATTATTTTTTTTTTTTATAGTGATGAATGATGATGTTTAATTATTATTATTGTGGACTCATTATTTTTGTATTTTCTGACTATAGCTATAATTACCTTATTCTCAAGTGTTATATTGTCATTCACGTTTTTCGGGTTTACGAATAATTTAGGATTATAATGTGTATACCTAACAAGCCAGTGAATGTGAATAAATGCGTATAGTGCATATGTATATGCGCATGTATTATACAGTACAATTTTAATCTAAAGTTTGTAATTATAAAATAAAAACGACTTACTGTGTAAAATCATAAATAGAACATGTTGTAGGTGAAACGTAACATAATTAACACTGCATCTGCAGGGAGTAAAAATATTAAAGACGTTACGTAATTGGGTTTGACCGTACAAGTATTTTATTTTACTTCGAAATTGCAAGAGCTGCAATGAAACATAATATATATGTACCTGTGTACTAAAACTAAGGAAGGGTCGTGAATTAACATCGTTAGTAACTTTTTTCTTTCTTTCTTTTTTTTTTTTTAATTTCTTTATTTCAATTCTGAACCGACGAATTCAGATAATTATTTTTACATTAATTTCCTGGATGACGTCAGTAGGTACCTGCAAAAATTGTCGCACACACCTTGCAGATAATAATGTAGAGAACATTAATAATCGTAGTGGTTGAATTGTTAAATACAAATGATTAAAATCAATAATCCAAAATTATACAGCCAAAAAACAAATGAAATTAAAAAACTCGTGTAAATGTATAGTAAGGTGATTATTATGAACCAAAATCTAGTTAATTACAAATTAAAAACAATTTAATAGATTTTCAGATTATTATTTTAAATAAGTGGTATCTAAATAAATTATATATATATATATATATATGTGTATATATTATATATTATATTGTTATGTTTATACATAAAAGATGTGTTCAAGAGTACATTATATCGAAAAAATACAAAATAAATACATAAATAAGTACAGTTTATTATATACTCCAACAAAAAATAACATTCTTAAAGTTTATTTATTTTTTGTATAGTATTAACCTGTTTCGATATTAAATAAAAAAATAATATACCATTTTTCTTTCTCGCCAATTTATTTCACAGTCTCAAACTTTCAACAAGGTTATTAATAATAACATATTAACATAATTAATCAATACAGCAACTAGTGTGAAAAAAAAAACAATACATACACATTTTTCTAATTTAAATGTTAGTAATTATTTAATTTAATCCACAAAAATCCTAAAACCCTTTGCCTCTGTATGTAGATCTTCTGCACTTAAAAATTAATCATGTGGACGACGATTTGTGAAATTGTCTTGTGTATAATTTTATGATTCTTTACTTATAGTAATTGATATTTAAATTTTGATAACTATAACACTAGATTTTAAGTGCAAAGTTTAATACCACTTATAATCCGTGAACGTTTTTTGTCGTGTCAAAGTATTTATTTGCACCAGCAACGCGCTTTTAATCTCTTGTGATACAGTGGCGGCTTGAGTCTTCATAACTCAAGGAGTAAGTTTTTAAACAACCCACTCACCTACCCACCAACTACATTTACTAGGATCAATGAAATATTTTTAGGTTCTTCTTTAGTTAAATTTTTCATTAAATTTTATAATTTATGATATAGATACACTTATTTTTTAATTGAATGATCAATCTTCTGTTATGTATTATAAATAAACCTTTAAAACTTAAAAAAAAAAATTCCCCATTTTCGAGGCAGGAGCAGTCACTCCTAGTGTTCTTAATATAAGCCGTCCCTATTGTGATGTAACTTACATTTTGCACGACAAATTGAACCAGATAATATTTTTTTATACAAAAGTATAATTCAATCATACGCTTTAAACAGTCCGCTACCTATGCTATATATTATAATACTATAGACATCGCAGAAATGCTGTTGCAGTGATTGAAAGATGATGCAATTTATTAGATAGCGTAAGACAAAAGAATAGGTTCTTAACGTTTAATTAGTAATTTGTGAAAACTTGGTTGATTTCGACTGTAAAGTAAACATTGCAACTTTCATTGTTTATTTACGTTTATAATGTTCACTGACGTTTACTCCCATTGCCGTCTTTGCTCACACGGCCGAGTTTTATTTCTCATTCCGCTAATGTTAAATGCGTTTTGGACTTTTGAATTTCTTCAATATTTTTCTTCCCTGATAGACCTTATACTGATACTTACCGTTGACGATGTTTTTGTATCAGTGTTTATAAAAGATCGTCAACAATAATGGCCAATAGGAAGCAGCGTATCAGTAAGTGCAATGTGGACAAGTCTTGAAAAAAAAAAAATTGTACTACTATTTTGTTTATTGTGTTTTGTGTTGAAATAAGTTTTCCTAAGTCAGTTTTTAAAGAAAAAAATTATATACTTTTGTACGAATACTTATTTTCTGTAAATAACTGTAGCAATATCTACCCTAACAAAGTTGAAATCAGAATTTAAAAAAAAAAGTGAATCGTGTAATATTATGTAAATCTAGAAGTTCTAATATATCAATAACTTAAGGGTAGTTATTTAAAAAGTTATTAAGTAACTAATCACATTTATTAAGCCACGAATACTCAAATGGGCCGTACAACTGATTTAATGCAAAACAAGCGTTATAAACAAAGAAATTAAAATTCAGTAAACACACAAAACTTTTTATGTAAATATTTATACTTAATAGAGAAAATGAAAACCTTACAGCAGCAACTGAGTTTTTATGATTATAAAATTATAAACACTCGTACGCTTTGTGTTAAATACTGTAATATTACTGAACAGGTCACTGTGTCTAAAACTATTTTATAAATAGATTGTTGTAGATATTTAACAATGAATTCTTATGTTGTCACTAACTTAAAAAATTATCAGTTTACAATATTATTCTAATCTAAGTTCAGCATAGATTTAAGCCACTGACATTTAAAATAAATAGCAATCGCAACATATTTCTACTTATATTACTATTTTTTTTTTTTTTTTTTTAAGGGTGATATAGGAGTGTATCACTTACGTTAAAAATATATAACTAAGAGTTAGGTTATGTTAGTTTACATAGTACATAAAAAAAAAAACGATTTGTTTTTATACAAACGTAAATAGAATATTATCTATTATAGGTAAAATATAGTGTAAAAATATTTAAATCGTTATTAGAGAACACGCAACTTAAAGCCCATATGTTACCTATGTCATATTATATACGAATTTGTCATTGGAAAACTTTTTTTCTAATTAATGTTTTTGAAATATGTTTTTTGAAAATTATAACCACACTAAAGTGATTTAAATATTTTAATCCATAATATTTTTTATATTCATCTAAGCTCAAAATAAAAGTATGTAAATGTAATTTGTTTTCATATTACTAAGAAATCTGAGATAGAAAATTTTGTATAGTTATAATTTACTATAAATATTATTTTAAATGTTAAATTATTCATTTTCATAAAGTATTCAAATACTTAATAATATAAGTTTTAAACTTGAATCGGGGGTTGGGTAGAGGAGTTTATAAAATATAAATCGGTATGCGTAGGTGTACAACACCGTTCCATCTGTATTTGTATTTATGTGTAAAAAAAAATGTAAATTTGGAAAATGTTTTTATAGGTAATAATCTACTAAATGATTCCATCTCTCGTACAGTCAATCTCGATGTCTAACCCCTAGCCGTCTTTGATTTACGATAGCCCCGCGTGGTGTATATAATCACGATGAATATATTATTATTATTATTACCATTACTATTGTCGTTGCGACAGAAATCGGATGAGTACCATCGCGGACACGACCTCTGGTTGTAACCGGCAATGAATTTCCTATATAGTGGCAACAACATCAGCATCGCCGATCAGTGTGATTGCGACGGGGGCAATAATATATATTATAATGGTGGACTGCAGCTTCGCTCGCATGCGAGTCACGTCGACTAACCACATCGGAATCGCGTTCTTATATTATACAATATTTGCCCCCAAAACCTAGTGATGTTATCATCGACCTAACCGTTATCTGAACATAATTATCTCGGCGTTCCGCCCTCCCCCTCCGTCGAATCGCATTTCCTTTGTCCCTTCACCCATCCATCCACCAACCCGTCGTTGAAAGGTTTTGTTAACTGCACACCGCCGCCGCATCATTTCGTCGCGAACGAAACGAAAAATAAAATAAAACGAACGCAAATAAGATACGCTGCACCGGCTATAATATGATGATATACACACCTCAAATAATATAATAATACCCGCGAAACACCTGATACGCCTGTACGACAATTTAATATTATACACATTTAGCGCAATAAAACGCGATCCTTATTCTCGCCAACGGCGATGTTTTGCATTTTTATTGCATTAAATAATAAATGCGCGAGACCGTCGTCGTCGTCGACGTCGGCCGTGTGTCCGGGAAGATATAACAATAATAATAATAATAATAATAATAATAATAATATTATTATTATTATAGCGACGTCACGATAATCGCCGCCACAGCTCACCTCAACCGTACCCAGCGGACGTCCCGTCGCCTTACTTTTTACGGCGCTCGCGAAACATGCGCCGGGGGAAAACATCACATTATTATTATAATATTTGTAAGTGTTGCTCGGCAGCGTATTCGCCACTAACCGGCGCCCCGTTCTTATTATATTATATTACTAGCCGATCCCGCACGGCGTTGCCAGTGACAAATTTTATCATATTATTGTTATTATAACAACGCCCGAGGATTTATCTGCATTTCGTCCACAACGATTCCGTAGTTGAGCTACACTGATTTTTAACGCGCAGACGTTTAACGGGTGGTTTTGACAAAACGCGAAATGCAGGTCCAACACTATTATCCAATCGTGACGACTATTTTATTTCACGTAACCACCGTGCGATTACAACCTTTTATTATGTATTATATTTAAACAAAAAATTATTATTTTTTTTTCTGAGCCAATAAATAAATATCTGTGCGAGTCTCTTTAAAATGCGAATTTCAGAAAATCCTTTCTTGCGGTATAAGTCGGTTTGAAAGTCTCTAGCTACGTATCATATAGTTTTGGCTGTACTTTGCTTATGATTCAGTCAATTAGGACTTCTTAAATATATATATAAAAATGCACTGTACATAGTTATTTTCAATCGATTTTATGGTCCGCCTTGTCATAAGTATCTATATCGTAATAATATCTGTCCACTGTAGACGCCGGACACGTCGCATGTAACATTCATCAAATGCGCCAGCTTATGATGTGTTGTCGCGCAATCCTTCAAACTTTATATTTCGCACTAACCACGTGCGAATACTTTCACCGTAATAATTAATAACTAAATAATATAACAGGCTCATGCAATTTCGTTCAGAATCTTTAGTCTTAATTAGCAATATTAGCTGGTTAGTTCTTTTATCCAACAGCACTAAATATTTCAAAATCTATTAATATTTTCGAAAATATTTTTTTTACATAGTTTATAGACAAAATAAAACATTCAAAAAAAAAAATAAAATTTTAAGTTTCTTACTTTTTTTAATGATAAAATACATTTTGAATTTCGTATACTGGAGCAGAATATTTTTCGAAGTATTTCGATACATAAAAATTGAAATTCAGATGAATATTTTACGAGTTACAAGTACTTAAAGTTTAGGTAAATGGAGTTATAGATCAATATTTTGCGCCTATATTTTGATTATTACCTAACAAAATATTCTACGCCAGAAAATAAAACTAAATGTATGTTGTTATTTAAAAAAAATTAAAAGCTTAAAAACTATGTTGATAATTTTTTTTTTAAATCTTGTTTTAATTTCGAAATTATGTAAAAAAATATTTTCAAACTATTAATAAATTTTAAAATATTGAGTGTTTTTTGATAAAAAGCCGTTCTACATTTTAAAGAAGATTTTAAATTTAGTTATTTTATATTTCCTACACTTTCCCTAAAAATTATGTTATTCTTAATTTAAAAAATGATTTATGATTTCTTTTTTTTAAATTTGTATTACAGTTAAAAAATAATCTGTAATATAATAAAATCAATACGGTACACTATTGATTACTAAAATGCAATTCATAATACATAGATTTATGTTTTAAACATTGTGATAAATTATTATTGTGAGTATTGTACTTGGTAGTTGCTTAATTTTCGATAGTGTTTATTATATACCTAAGTCCTATACTGCAAAAATGGACACACAGATACCAGTAAATATAATTAAACAATTGTTGTATGTACTAATTCGTTTTACAAGTATATGTTATCATTGTTGGTAGAATGTAGATGCTTGTCTAATATAATTATGTTGGTTATCGATAAAAATATATGATTTCCTGGGAATGTTTTAATCACTCCTCCCTTTTCCACAACTAAATAAACTAATTAAATATTTTATACATAAAAACGTTTATATATACCCACCCAGACACTATTAGAAAATATACTTCCCATAAGTCTTGATAAGATAGATTAATTTATAAAAAATAAAACTCAAATCATGCCAAATACATACAACGATATTTAGAGGTTTTTCGTCTCTTGTGGATTATGAATTTCGGCGTGAATTATAAATAGGATACATTTTTTTTGTTTTAATATTATTAATATTTATCTACAGATATAGTTTAACACAAAGTCAAAGTAACTAAGTAGTACTATATAAATGTGTTTTGTCAAGTGTAGTATATTATATAATAATAACCAAATAATTTAGTTTAGTTAATAGTTTAATTTAATCAAGTCCCCTTATACTGTTATTTAATGTAATTGTTTATTTATTAATTATCATTAGTAACTAGAGTACTTATATATTTCGTTTATTTATTTTAAGAACCCACATCCCCAGCATAAGCTCTGCTATTTAGAAATGTTGCAATGTTGTTAAACTTTCTAATACATTTTTAAATTTATAATTTACTTATAAATGTATATGTTATAATATTTTGTTATATTATGTGATGATATGTTATTGTTGCATTAAAGTTATCATTATATTAGAACCGTTATCTATAAAAACTGATAAAAACTGCAATTAATTAATATTTGAGTTGGAAAATGAATATGTTTAATGATTATATTTAAATAGATTTACTTTTCTGACTTCTATTACTTATCAAGGGTTTTTTGCCATAATAACAATTCCCCGACTTTTCTGTCGATCTTGAATTATATTTCTCTAGTTGTTCACTCAGAAATTATTAAGGTTCTCCTTGATCATATAACACCACATTTTTCTGATCTGATCTCAGAATCTCTTCTCTGTAGTCAGTTTCTAAGTTATTGCCCATTTAATTGTGTTATTATGTTCATCTCTGTAGCTTAAACAAATTGAACGTTCAGGTTTTATAAAGTTTGTATGTTATTGCTTTTATAAAATGCCTAATAACTACTTATTTAACACTTTTTTAGTTTTCCATATTGATTTTACCTTAATCGCCGACAAAAACAGATTATTTTCATCAATAAAAATATTATGAAAACTACAGTCAATTATAATGTGGAATTATGTTTCCATAATGTAAGAATTGGTATGCTATATTTTATTCTCTTGCAATACAAATTTAGGAACAGATACGGGTGTATGTAACATAATATACTTTTAGAAATAATAGTAACAAAAATCATAAATATTTGAAAAACTTCATGTATTCCAATGCTATCTTTATTAGAATTTATGACACAATAAAATATTTTAATATCACACAAATGTAGAGTAAAATATAAAACCTGAAAGAGAACAACAATCACGCAATCGTAAATAAAGTATCTTATCGGTGAAATTTTAAAACGTTTTGATATTTTCATGTTTAAATGAATTAAAGTAATTTGCAAGTGTGAAAAATCTCTGAAAACACTAGTAATAATAAAACATGACTTTTTTCAAGATCAAAGGACAATTTAAAAATGACCGTTGGTTTATACATCAAACGAAAAATGACGATAAAAAAGCAATATACAAAATAATAAATATAAAATAAACAACAATACTCATGTTTCAACTTTTACACATCATGGATGTTTATTGTTTAGTATTTAATTTATACGTATTTGAAATATATTTTTTATTTTATATATTTTATTCATGTTAGTTTTTAAAGCAAAAAAAGCGGGCAATCAAGTACCACTCTACTTGGAGATGGTATCACTGCAAAGTTTAAAATCGAATCATTTTTTCGACTAATTATTGTGTACATATTATTACTCGTTATTTCACGTGTACACGCTTTCACGCATTCACGTAAAATTAAAGTTCGAATTATAAGACCCTTTGTTTAACATTTTCTGTGAATTTATAATATTAATCATATAAATCTGTGAATTATTATACGAATGTATACTACACACACACACACACACACACACACACACACACATAAAATATATTATTATAAATTCAATAAATTTATCGACCGTTATTACTTGAATTTGAGTTTAACATTAATTTTAGTTATGTAATTTTAGAATGGTTATTACGGTATAATTACACCTTGTACACTTGTCAAGAGATAATTTTTTTAAATTCATAACTACACTTATATTTACATTTTTTTTTAAAATTATACAGTTTTATTAGAATTATAAATATTATAATGTAGGTGTGCAATTATTTTATATAAATTATTTTTTATGGTTAATATAGTTTTTATTTTTATAAACTTAAGTCCCCTAACGGACCTTAAATTAAAAAGTATTTAGTATTTCGCAGTATTTTTCAAATACAAATTTGGTATTTTACTTTACCCAAACCTGTTTCCTCATTATCCCATGTAAGATTAATATTGTTTGCTTTGGCAATTGCTTGTGGTGAAATGTAAGTACTAAGTACAGAATCCAGCTGTATGCGCTATAGTGTTATTTTAGAAGACATTGGTCTTCATTAAAAAACCAATACTACTATGATGATTGAAATCATTAAAATTAGTAGTCATTATAAAGGATACCTTGAGATGTTAATACACATAAAATTAACACCTTTCAATAGTTTCTGATGGCCATAAAAAAAATAATTATTTTATTGAAAATATGTTGTACATGTGTAGTTTAAAATATTTGATATATTCGTATGTCCAATTAAAATTGTTTGAGATGCATTACACGTATGAAAGTGCACCATAAAAGAATTAAAAAAAATCTTTTTTTAAAGAACATCAAATCATAACGTGTTGTCTACGTATTACATACTAGCAACATAGCAAATCTGTGTTCATCGGTTTCACTTATTACGGTTTTTGTTATATCATTAAAATAAATTGACCTATTATCAGATATAAAAGTAAGACAATTGTATTTTCATGTTGATATCTTACGATATTTTAATATTTAAACGAGCTATAATAGCATTTAAAAATATTATAATTTTAGACATTCCTAAGAATCGAAGTAATGTAAAAACAACGAGAAGACCTGTACAGATAATAATAATATTTAATATTATTTATTATAATCTTTAAGTTTGATATATTCAATATTTTTTAAAACTGCTGAATACGATTGATATCAGTATGTAATACGTACGTTAGTAAGATAAGAGACAACGTAGGAAAGATTCTGATACAAAGTTCTCTTAAATTTTTCCTTTTGACAACTTTGATTTAATAAATCATTAGAAAAAAAAACTCGGTAGGACGTAAAGCCGGCATGGTTTTACAATGATGTCTAGACATTAAATGTAAAAGTGGTATTAAGTTTTATTAAGACAAATTCTAATAAGAATTTAATATATTCTGTCACTCGTAATAGTCAGTGTCTAAGTGGTTGTCGTTACAAGCAATCTATATATAACGTTACCAATGCAAGTCACAGCCTATTACTCAGGTCTGTAACCGTATCGGTCCGCGTCCCATCTCTTCAGCGATCAGGTCAAGTGAGAGAGTCGACCGAGTCGTGCTGTTTGTGTCCGGAAGTGATAGTTGTACTTTGCATTTGTGACTGATGTGGACCATGACTCAAAGGTGGTATGTCCTTTGAGTTTTTATACACAAACAGTATTGTTTGTATTTTAATGAAATACCTAGTAAAACGACTTGATAATAATAACAAAATAAAAATGAAGCGTATACATTTGTTAGATTTAATGGTTAATTAGAAATTTTGATAATTATTGTAAAATGTAAACCAACAAAAACAATTTTTTTTAGCAAAAAACTATTATAAGAAAAAAATATTCTTTTTCCTTTAGAAATAATAGAAACTTCGTAAAACTTCTTGATGTTCGGTGACCGAAAATGGCTAGACCAAATTTTAGTATATGTTAAAACAAAAATCCCAGTGAAAATTTTTATCTTCTGGTCTTCTGGATGATTAAAATAAGTATAAATCACGGACTACGATATACAGGACTGGACACGAGATGAATATAATGGTTACGAAATGTTATACAACAGGCAGAGTTATTTTCCTTTTAGCATTACTAGCACTGTCTTAGTGGATAATTATAGAGCTAGATAACATTATTACAATTGTATTAATAATTATATTTATTGTATGATGATGAATTAAAGATAATATAGGAACTATAAAGTAAATATATCTTTTTTGCTTTGAAAATTGAAAATTCTAATAAAAACCATCTTATTGGATCTAGTTCAAAAAGTATCCACCAAGACGGCGCTATAGTAATGCTAAAAGGAAAATACTCCTGTATTTCGCCCGTTGTATAACATTTCGTGGTCAATCCTCCATACTCTCCAATCTTGTCGCGTCTAGTCCTGTATATCTTAGTTCCACGGTATAAATGTACAAAAATCATATCACCCGATAATATGGTTTCATTTTAAATTAAATCATTTAGGAGAAATATATAAACATTTTTTGATCAAACGGTAAAAACAGTGAAAATTCTGTATTTATCATTCATTTTAGAATATCTATGACACGATTTAAGACATATAATATAATGTAATGTAAATATAAAAAAATAATAATTATACAATATATTTACGTTAAATCGTGATCTTTGACAATACACTATCCTACCAAAATCCACATTGAAGTGATACTTTATAAGAGTACTCAAAGCTCGATGAAGTAGCAACTGTATCCTGTACGGACTGTACATAATAATATTAATTTTAATATATCGGCTTTGACTACGTGAATGAACTTAAAAATCAAAGCTATTTTTTAAGTGTTAAAATAATTTGTATACAAACCTTTTCTTGTATAATTTTTTTTTCTCAATTTAATTTACTTGGTATGTCTACATTATAGACTTAATAAATGTGTTTGTATTTTGTCTGTAAACAATTTTCGGGACCGTAAAAATGCTTCAGTTTTCAAAAATCTAAAGTGGTGGTTTCTGGTAGAAAATTAGATCTATTTGGTACTTAAAAGGCTAAAAGTAAAAAATTCCTGAAAATAAATTGTATAATCGTGAAATGCAAAAAAGAAGAAAGGTGTCCATTTTTACCAAATTCAATTTGTATAAACTATTTATAGTTATGATAAATTTTCAAGTTATTTTTCTTGAATATTTGATAAAAATAATCAGCTAGATCAAAGTTCTTGAAAGTGTAATACAGAATCCCAAATAAAATTATTCTTATAACTTTATAAAAATACCTATTAAAAATACATACATAATTTATTTTATTAAGTATTTGAAGTGAAAATGTTGACAATAAAAATCTCAAAAATTCAGATTATTTAACTCTTATTTTTGTATCTATCTAAATTTTTTAAATTGATTACAAGGTTCTTTGTGAGTATTTAATTCTGAAATTATAAAATCTGATTAATATAGAAAGGCAATTATTTTTTATAGATATTTTAAGTTAAAATCTGGACGAAATTACTAATCTAAAAGATAAAATGTTAATTATTGCGCAATAATTAAAAATATTATTCGTAGAAACTTAAAGCTTTTACGTTTATTATAAAATTATTAATTTTATTATGTGTCATGACATTTTTTTTAAATTTTTTTATTATTAATCTGTATTTATTTTTACTATGAATCTATTTAATTGGTCTACGTTGTTTACAGAAATATGTTATTAATAAAATTTTGAGTAATGTAAGGTGATATAATATTTATTATTACAATAATTAAATACTAATATTATAATAAATGCAATGTTATCGGGAAAAATTTCACCTACCTTTTTTCATACTAAAAGTAAAATAAATATACTTATTAGTGATATAGATTAGTAGTATCCGCTGAGAATAGTTTTTGTATATAATGATAATATATACATAATCGAATTCAAATTTAATACACTCATAATAGTAACATACCCGAACACTAATATACAGCAGAATAATAACTTCTTGTTTACCTTTTTAACATTAGTCAACTTTTTTTAAATAATAAGTTCACACACTTATTCGCAAACATTAAATATGTTTAGACTGAAATAAATACCGTTGGTTTTCTATTGTATTCGAATATGTATTCAAGTTCCTAGCGCTATAATTTAATTATTAATTTAAAAAAAAATATATATATATTATTGAAACTCATTTAAACATGACTATAAATTAACTATTAAATTATTAATAAATTTAGAACGAAGAGAAACTAGCATTTCTCAATCTGTGGGTCGTGGCCTCCTTTACCGTCTAATTTTTTTTTTAGGGTCACCAACGTGTATAAAATATGTTTGTACGTGTATATAAAATATATATTAGGGGTCGCTAAAAAATTAAACATTCATTTGGGAGGTCACCATGGTAAAAAGGTTGAGAAACACTAGTCTAAATAACATATAACATAACTACATTTGGTAATATGCCATTTCTTCAAAAATATTTTTATCTACCAGCCTCGTAACGAGAAATGAATACTACAGATATTAATTATAATTCTGAAAAAAACTCTTTGAAATATATATTGTGGTATAATAATTATAAATACATAATTTTAAAATGTATACTTAATAAAAAAAAAAAACATTACAATTTTATTTATTCGGATAAACGCCAATACGACTAAAGTACAGTATGGTAATATAACCTTATAATTTATATTACAATTATTATACAGAACGATTGACGTTATTAAAATAACAGTTCAACAACCCGTAGTTAATAAATTAGTTTCAAGAATATTAAATGAATATGAAAATAACTTAGATACTTTACTAATGGATATTAAACATTCAAATTGTATGATATGACTTAAAATGTACATTAATTGGCAGACAAATAAGGGTTTGATGGATATAAATCTCTCGCATCAAACAAATCAAAATTTATCAACGCATTACATTCCCTGGCTATACGGACATGGGAATTATTGTAACCATAGGAAGTACGATTAAATTAAATTTTAAGCGTGGGACAATAATGCGATTCATATTGAGGAACTTGGAAATTAGATAACTGTAGTAATTCAGGACAAGTTATAAAACCATTTACTAATTTAGATAAAAAACATATATCTACGGCGTTTATTAACAAAAGAATCTAAATTAAGAGAAGCCTGAATTGAGGAAAGAGATATTAACTCGGGTGGGTTAACAAGAAATGACTATTACGTTTATAAGTAATGGGACGTAAAAATCTTCTTTGAACTCCCTATGACTACAGACCTATTTGAAAAGGATTTCAAATGATCGAGCAGCGTTCTAATATTGATCGAGCTAGAGAATTATACTGTATTTTAAGACACCACATTTAATTTTTAAATTCCTCGGTATTTCTAGTTATAAACCCAAATCATCTCAGAGCTTTCACAAAAATATTTTTAATATTTTAATAATTTATACATTATTGCATTAGAAAAGGTCTTTGCTGTTAGTATATTACTTTTATAAAGAGGAAGTAAAAAATATATCGTGTGTTATTTGTACTTAAAAGGTAGGTACACAAATTAAATTTAACCCACAATTAATTTTAATCTAATGACTCGGTATGTTTAGAATAGCATTTTTTTCTCTTCAGAATGTTTTTATTTTATTGGTATGATAAAGTATTTTTTAGATTACTGATTCACTTGTGTATAACACTATTACTATTGATTAAATGTATATATTTAATACACGATTGAAAATAATATTGTAAAACTATATTATTTTCATATTCGTAAACATTTTTTCTAATTTATAACAGTTCAAGTCAATGGCAGTTAATTAAAAACTACGTAACTTTACGTCGAATGAATAATACAATTGAAAAATAAAACCCAAATTCCTGTGTATTCCAAGTCTTCACACATACTTCAAAAGTCAAGTTTAATTTAAAAATATTCTGATGTTCATAAACCATTGATAATTGACGTGTTGTTTCTATATTATGTTATAATTGTATGACTATGAAATATTAAAAGGAAAATTATTACCTTCCTAATGTGAAATTTATGATAGTGACAATAAGAAGTTTATAACACAAAGTAAGTTTAAATATAACAATAAAGTGTCGAGTTCAAACTTCTGCTTTTAACTTTTAAATACCACATCAATTAATTTCTATTCTTGGTATATACTTCAGTACTTCAAAACTCATATCATACTGCATACATCCATCAAAGTTAAAAGCCTGTTGAAAATTCAAAACTATAAACACAACAGTATTTTAAGAACTGTAATTTACAATAATTAAAAAAATTAATAAAGTCTCTGTGAAATACATTCTCATTCAAATGTTATCGTAAGAGTTTAAATTTTAAAGAGCCATATATATATGGCTCTTTAAAATATACAATATACAAAATATATATATATATATATATTGTATATTAAATTATTTATTTATATAATGAGAAGTGAAAAATGAGATTGCCAAATATGTGTTTCTTATGTCAATTTAAACGAATTAATTGCACGTGTGGCCTTCAAGGTCGTATTTGAGGAGTGTCTAGACTACTCATTCTATTAGAAATTATCATTTATTTTTAACCTAATTAGTTTTAGTCATAGATGATCGTTTTAAAATACCACTATTTACTTTATTTTTTATCGTGTATTACAAAATTATATCAACTTCTAATAATTTATTACCTAACCTGAACGAAGACTATTTCTGATACTAATCTTTCCACGTATTGAAAAAAAAATTCTGGCTACCTACCACCTTATATGTATACTCATAACTCATAAGTATACTTACAAATCGATTTTGACTTCCCGAGATGTTTATTATGATTTACGTATAATGATCACAACATAATAATACATTTTAGTTAAATTTTCTTTAAATTTATTATTTTATTCTTTAATTTATAATATATTTTACATTAGTGAAAAATTAAAAAAAACTTACTCTTCACAGTGAACATTGTTTTATACTCAATAAGAAATAAATACAAATAAATCATTATTTTTATTACTTTTTGGTTTGCGTACCATATTTGGATCCAATGCTTTAGTACAAATCCTGGAGTTGTACAGTTTTTCCATGAGTTTAACTTAATAATTACGTAATTTAACTTTAAAAAAAAATGTTTTTTAAAGAATTTTCCAACTCAAAAGATAATATAAATCGTTAAAAAAGGCTTTTGATATGTCTATCAAAGTTTTTCGTATTCTGTGGTATTTTATATTGAGCGTTGTCGATCATTGAGTATAATACGACTCAATCATCAAGTTTTATATATTTGAATACTCTCAAGTAGTCCATTTATTGGTATTTAAATATTAGAAAAATGTATAAAAATGCATCTCCATAAAGGCCATTATCAGTATTAGATGACCGAATATAATTAACGAGATTAATATTGTCATTGGAAAATCTTTACAATGGTAAAACACTATTTATATAATTTGATCAGTGAAAACAGTTGTGTTTTTTGAATGCACTGGTAAATTTAGTACCATCGAACAGTAAATTGGAAGTACGTATATAGCCAAAAAATACTTAAAATATCTATAAAATCGATTACAATCTATTTTTTCCTAATATATTGTTATTTTATGCTCTCGACAAGTTTTATTGGTCGACGCCAGACGGTATGAGATATTTTCTGAAAATGTAATGGTTGTACTTTCGTTAATAATAAATTAATAAAATAAAGTTACCGTTTTGTCGACATTTCCAAATAAGTTTAATAAATGCGAATACGGTGGAATTCGCTATAATATTGTGAGTATTCATGTATAATTGATAATGCTAATGATATTTAATGTAATAGAATTTATATTTTTGAAATTAAAAATACCTTTCAAGTATAGTATTAAGTTTAACATTACACAACACCTCATTCGAATCAAATATAAGATTTAATATTATTGTAAGTCACAAAATAAGTGTATGTAACTAATAACGTAATATAAGTGTAATGGTATACATTAAAACGAAAACGCTGTTAGCTATACATAATATATTATGCAATAAATGCCATTTACAAAATATACATTTTTTATATGTCATATAAGTATGTAACTCACAATGTCATCTTCTTATAGTATAGACTAAGTAAATGTTGGTGCCTACTATTTCTTATATTCAGTTGTGTGAGGTTTATGTTAGAATAACGTTTTTGGGTAATATTAAATTCGTAAAATTTTTAGAATTGATACATTATTCTCATAGAACACTATGTCGTTAATATTTAGATCTACAAAATAAATATAGTTTTGAATGTATTCGTTAAATTCGTACGCCTAAAATAACGCCAAATATTTTTAATCTGTTTTAAAATTTCAATAGTCGTAATCAGCTGTTAAAATATTTTTATTTATAATTTTAAGTATTTACTTTACCCCCACCCCTCTCTCAATCGAATCAATATTTTTTAATGTTATCTTTTAGGCACTTCATATTATGTTGAAACATATTTAAAAAAAATATATTAATTGTTTTCAAAGTAATGCATGTACCCCATGTTAAAAAATTATCCTGTGTATATTTATATTATAATAAAATTATCTTACAGAAAGTCTAGATGAACACAATTAAATTATTGATACTAATAATACAACTATGTCGTAGTTATACAAAAACATATTTTATGTATTAATACAATTTAACTACACGTCATAATATATTACATAAAACAATACCTATAAATTATAGTTATGTTGAATTTATTACCTATACAAATATAACGTGTATTATATTAAATATTGCTATACAAAATATTATCAAGAATATAATATTGGTCCACCCACCCTTAAAGTATCCTTAGTTATACAGTTTCTCTTAACGTTAAAGAATTTATTTGAATTATTTTCGTATTTATTAAATCTGCAATTTAGTTAGATAACAAATTCGTTATTAAGTTGCTATAATTATGAATCCAATTTACGGGTTTTTAAAGAAATTTATGAATATATGAATTTCTGCAAAGAGTACATATTATTATCAACAAATTATATAATTCACTTTGTATAAAAAAGAAAACATCTACTGTAAAAACTAAACTAAAAACTGTTAGACACATTGTTCAATTACACTTATTTTATTTTAGTATACATTTTTTTTGTACAAATAATTATTATATTATACTGCGCTTAGTATTGTTTTTTTTTTTTTTTTTTTTTTTATTACCAGTGACTATTAACTTAAAAAAAGGATTTAAAACTAATAATTGTACTTTTTTCAACGCATTAACGTTTTGTTATATCTTAACAAATTCATCTTATATTGGTTATTACATAATTAATAACGCGTGAGCAATAGTTATTGTATCTATTGAATTTTTAAACTTCAAGTTAAGCCCTGGTATAGTGAAAGTTTAATATTTCAAATTATCACCGTTATAACCCTTGAAATACTTCATTTTCTTTATTTACCAGAGTTTTCCTTATTTCTGTTGTAGGGTTAAAGTTAAGAGTTGACGTCTCAACTCTCAATGCATACTATACATTTCAGTGTTTTATGTATTTCAAGTTACATCCCAATTAAGTTAATCAAAGAGCTTTTCGAGTATTAAATGCACACACAAAGTTAAGAAGAACTGCAAAAACATGTATTCAAGACATTTTTTTTTATATACAATATATTATATAGGTAGTGTATATAAATTAATACTTAAAAATATAATTTACCTTTATGAAACTAAAAAATATAAATTTACTAGATGGAAAATTATTTTATATCTCAGTAAAAATTGTTTCTGAAAACAAATAACTTTTCGCATAGTAATTTTATAATACAAAAAAATTAAGTATTTGTTACTGAAATTTGTGCGCAAGAAATAAACGAGAAGATTTGATTCACAAAATACAATACTATAACAGTAAGTTTATAGACGACTGACTATAAATTTCCTATACATATAAATAATAAATAATTAAAAAGGCGGACAAGTGGATATCGTCCTGGTGTACAATCAATGTTGTACAATTACTAAAGTTAATTTGATAAATGTATCTAGATAAAACCATTGTATACTCATATTATCTATATAAATTTCAGTGGATATATAACTGCCATCGAAAATCAAAATTATGACCATCTATATTTTCATTAAATGTGAAGCCCATTGGCGTGTCCAGCACAAAATAATTGGGTAGTCCAGTTTCGATCTGTAGTGTGTAAGTGTGTTTATAACTATTAGAGAAGATATTTTCTATCACGTGGAACCAAACAGTCAAATAAAAATTTAGTAGGCCCAGGCCTAGTCGTCCCACCCAGTAAACACGCCATTGGTCAAGCCTACGAAAAAATTCACATTTTTTCAAATTTTATTTTTAAATTCGTTTTTGATGTCAACATAATATTAAAATAGTACAAATATAATAAAGAAAATAATAAAATTACAATAGATAATATTTTACATATGTCTATCGACGTTTTTGGAAACAAATAAATGCGTTTTAATTGTTTGTCAACGACCCGAAATATAATATTATATAATATATAGTTTCGTATACTTAAATATTATTTAGTATTGTCGCAAATGTATGTGTGTGTGTGATCACTTGGAATCTAAACATGTTTTGACTTTCAAAGCAATAATATTATTTTGCTGTTGTTTAGCGATTAGTAGTTTACTTACAATAAAATCCCGTAAATGTTAAAATAAGAGCTACTCATAATTTATTTTTAACCTTGAAACGATGTAAAAAATCAACTAATGTTTAAAATATCAATGAATCGAAAGTCTTACTAGGTAGGTTTTATTTCATTATTTATCAGACACATTCATAACTATCTTTACAACAGGTTTTTGTAATTTTGTTCGTAATCTGGTGAAAAATGCATCAAATCAAATACTTGTCATTATATTAGTCGGGATAGAAGAATCGCTTACCTTCCCTACTCCAGACCGAAAAACTTATTATTGATTTATACTTTTACAATAAAGTCTCAAACAGTTTTTTAAATATAAAATTATTTCAACGATATGAAAAATAATCGAGATACCTATAATAAATTGGAGATTTATTTCATATTTTAAGGTATTGAGAACATGATGAATGGTTTTATAAATATATATATATATATATATATATATATATATATATACATAATTATTTTAATATATAACATATTATAACTGTAAACTTATAATTCATCTATCCGATAAAAATAATATTACAATATTATCTATCATTGTAAAAAGACACATTTTAAAATACCTACCTAAGATATTTAAAAAAAAAAAAAAAAATTACAGGATAGCGAGTAGTATTTTCTCAAAAGAATATTTCTGAATATGAAAATATGTGGAGAATATTTTCCAAAATAAATTCTTGAGAATTTCTAAATATAAAATATTCTGGGAAAATTCTTCAAAAGAATTCACCCTGAGTATTTTCAAACTGGAAATTTTAATTCTATTAAAATAATAATTCAAACATTTTCATTTCCAAAATAATCTCTGTGAATAATACCAAGTAATTAATTTAACAGACTATATCATTAAATACCTATTTAAGAATCGTTTACATTTTTCTTATTTTGGTAGTACATAATTATTTATTGAAATACCAATGTGTTTTATATTTTTATACTTTTGTATAGTTACATATTTTAATTCTAAATTATTTGAATTAATTGAACTCCTTTATTTTATGTGATTTGTTTAAATATTATTATTATTTACAGTTTGAAATTATGGTAACTCACAATAATATAAAACACAATATATTTTATTAAATATTTATTAGTATTTTAAGTGTTAACATTTAAAATTTTTTTTTAATTATTTAAATTTTGTGGAAAATTGATTGATAATAGTGGTTAGTAAAATAAAATAAATTTAATTATTTTTGAAATAGCTTGATATATTTTTTATTATAAGTATTATCTCTTAACTATTATTTGTGTCAAAAGATATTTTTTTCCAACTTATGATTAAATATTTATATAGTAAATAAAAGTGTGACAGCTTCATATGAGTTTTTATGAAATATGTTTCTAATTTCTATGTCATAAATTTTCTCTCATCCATTACAAAGTTTAGCGTTGTGTACCAAAATAGACTTACCATAATTTGACAATCGTTGTACGAGTATCAAATATTCTAGTTATCTGATTTAACTTCAGAAAAAATATCTCAATTTGGCTGAAAGTTTTTTTTAAAATTCAATTTTTATACTTTTTTTATTTGAAATTCAGCATCAGAAACCATTCAAAATTAGATTTTTAAATTTTCAATATAATGAATTTAAAAAATGTTAATACAAAATTAAAGTAAAATATGAATTTTAGAATGTAAGAAAATCGTTTTCAAACGTCATAAAAAAAAAAAAATATATCGTCTTTAGAACGTTATTGGCAGTGTTTCACAATTTTTTTTTTTTAAACACTTACAAAACTACTCTCAAATTTTCTGATTTTCATGATCCATTCGCACGCTCTTAAAAAATTGTTACTACCTGAACTAGACTCCTTAAAAACGGCCAGCGTCGAATCCCCATTAATAACCTATAAGATAATAATACTAAAAAAATTAAACAATACGCGCCGGTAATTATAAATTCATCCCGCATCACTTTGGTCATCGACTATATGTTGTACTCGCCACTCGGTGATTGATAACATTATTATTATTATTATTATTATTCAACGCTAAGCTACGACAGTAAAAAAAAAAAAAAATTCAAAAAAATCGGACGTAGGTACTTACGACCTACTCGTACATATTTTATACACTCCAGATGTTCGATACCGAGACAGTCGGTTTACTGCGCACAGCTCGTTCAGAATAATTAAATAGGCACATTATATTATTAATATAATACTGCAAGTGTGGTGCGAAAACGGTGTATTGCGTCGTATATTATGATAATAATATAATAATATCAGGCAGCATTTCGAAGACGCGCCCGCAGCATCGTCGACAAATGGGCCACAGAGTCGTCGCTCAAATTTGGACTGATGTGGATTATACATTATTGTAATTTACCCGATTACTGTTGTACACGATAATATAATTCCAGTATCAGACCGGCAGAGTAAAAAGTTTCGAGGACAACCCTCTGCCGTACGGTTTCGTCGGCTGCGCAGCGTCAACAATCCGTTGCGTGTGCAATATTATTGTTATTGTGTTACACGTTATTAAATATTATTGAGCTCGGCGGAATCGATTAATATGTTGTGACTCGGGGGAAGTAGACGCCTTCTCGGAGGAAAAATAACGTGTCGTATACATTGTTTTTGCCGTCATCCGTTCAAAGGGCCACACGGCTTAGATTTTATACTCCGAAGAGCTGAATATTAATTTAAAAATGTTAGTTTTGATATTATTGAATTAATATTTTTTCGTATTAAATTATTAAACGTTTAAATAAGGTAGAGTGATGCATAGCTACGCATTTTACGAATCGCTCTTAATGCGGCACTTCATTCGAATTGTCTAAACTTCGAACGATTATGGATAAAAAAAAAAAAAAAAAAATTTCGTTGAATTTAATAATACATTTTCAAAGTATAAAATAATATTTTGTTTCGGACTATGTAAAATGAAAATATTATTGCTAATAAAAATAGGATTTTAAATATATATATATTATAATGTTACAGGTTTAATAACTGTAATAGGATACGAAACGACAACAATTCAATGGTTACCATATTATTATCGTCTCGGACTATTTTTTTTCAATAAGTACAGAGAACGCGTCGAATGAATAAATCGCCTCCAAATAATTACAGTTGACAAGACCAAACGTTTTTGAATTGGGAAGATTCGTTTAACGTGCACGCGAATACAATTTTTCCGAAAACCGTTAATATACCACCTAAATTTGATGTCGATCAATTACGTCGCGATTGTCATCGGTCATTTTAAAAAAATAATGTCAGCTCCGACAGCTTTTCAGTCTATCAATGAAAAATTCTACGTAGGACGGTTAGGTATGTAATAATGTTTATGGGTCCGTTTCTGGTCTTATCCAACTTGTAATTTCGAATTTATTACAACGCCAAACGTTTGTGTACGTGGAGATTTGTAGTAACCCGTCGCGTGTGCACAATTAGTTTAGGACTTATCCCTAAAACAAATCCGGAGAGAGCAATAGATACGTTGCAGGCCATCCTCGTTTTGCATCAATTTCAATACTCTGATTATGCTAAACATTTGTGTATCATTTGTATATATATATATATATATATATATGTATATATAAATATGAATAGACTCCCCGCTTTTAGTGCACAAATTAGTAAACGATACACACATGTATATATAGTTTATTCGTGTGTTCGGCATACACGAAGACAGTGCGTGACACGTGTATTTCGCTTATATCTAAAATGATGTTGATTACTTACCGAGGTTACTGTTATAATTCTGAGTAAGCTTTCAAGTTTTTGTTTTATCTGCTGTTATATCTACAAATCAAAAAAATATATCAACGTGGTATGTGCATTGAAGAGACAACATAGGTTATATCATTTTTTAGTACGATAGTACCTATACATCTATATAAATATATTACATAAATAGGTTTGAAGCAGTTGCGTAGCCAGGATTTTAAAATAGGGGCGGAGGGGGAAATCCAAAGTACTAAAAAAAATATAATCAATAATTAACAATAACAGTTCATTTTTATATTAAGTTGATACAGCCGATGGGGATGAGGCATGGTCCACTACATCCCCTCACCCCCATGGCTACACCACTTGTTTGAAGCTAATATCGCAAACAATGGTTTTAGATTATTCAAATGGAAATAAAATAACATGTACTATTCAGTCTTCTGCGTCTAAATAATATTTGAACTGACTGGACTTTTAATAAAAACTACTGAACGAATTCAGATTTATAATGTGCGATTTTCACAGCAAATAGCACAAAACGTTACGTCATCCGTGTCCCGCAGACCGCAATAATATAGTATATCGTACACTGACGACTGATTTGGTCACGCCACAGGATTGTTTTAAATATACGTCAAGTATGGTCCGATGAATGTTGTATTGCGTGTGTATAACGAAATCCGTTTTGTATAAATCATATTATTATATAATTATATTATTCTCGATCTAACCAGATATTATTATTCAGAACTATAGTTTAATATCTACTTTTTGGAAAAGGGTCTATGGGTTTCACATAGATGTAAATTTCGCTATTTTTTTTTTCGAACAAATTTTCTTAGAAAACTTAAATGGTTTCTTAAAGTTTTTTTTTTGTTCAGTTAACTGGAAAACAAAAATGAGAGATGCATTGAATTAGTTTTTTATTTTTCAAATTTCATAATATATGTTTTTTTTTTTAAAACGTACTCAAATTGTGACTAAAATATACTACAGGAGGACGAGAAGGAGAGAGGGGGGAGATAAAATTCGATTCCGTGTATAAAATAGTTTTTTCCGACCTCTCTACTGAAAAAGAATAAAAATAACTATCCAATTATACCGAGTGTGTTTAATTTAAAATATATAGTACATGGTTAGTATAGCGACTGTATGAAACTTAAAGAGTATTGCTCGAAACAAAGACTTAACAGGTTATATGTCTAATAAAAATAAAACCCACTCCTATTCTTAAACTCTTAAATCAATAGATTCCTAGCATTGTACGAAAAATAAATTTCTTTTATCATGGATCCACCATAAATACTCTGAAGAGCGACAACTGCACGTCTACAAACCTCTATGAACGGTTAACTTTCCTGAACATCTTTAAAATTTGTTAGTGAATTCTTGAAATTTGTTGGATAACTTTTAACTTTTGTCGGGCTTTTAGTTCAGTAGTATTGAAATTTTAACTATATGCTTTCAACTTCGCGCCATCGGCGCAACTATTAGTCAGACCTTTTTTAAATGACTTTATATTATATTTCTAAACTTCTTAATAACTATGATATAGATATCACAAAGATTATTAATAAAATAATTAATTGTCGTATACTGAAACATACATTTTTATTTTATTTAATTATCTTTCTTTATTTTCATATTGTGTGGGAATAAAACGTTGTTCTATAATCGCCACGTTGTAATTGTATTACATACAAAGATATTTTGACGTAGCAATTTATTCGCCCTATATTATATGAATCGTATTTTAAATTCCATTTCATACTATCTAGGCATTTTAATTTAAAAGAACTATACTGAGTACGAACCAGTGTTCTGAATATATCAGAATGCATTGAAATGGAATTGCGGTTCGTTATATTGGCTTTTGCGTCAGTTCCGGTTGGTTAAAATTATAGAATTTAAGAGTTCCGGGTCGTAAAAATATTAAGTCAATATTAAAAAAAAAATAAAGAAAATTGCCACTCGGTAAAATGTTTCCGACAGTATCACAATTAAGATGATTAAAGTTATTAATACATATTTTTATAGAAATCAAATTTCCGAAAATGCAAAATACTTAGCTGTTAACTATACGTAACAATTAAACCCGTCACCGCATCAAAATCAATTTAGTCTGTGTTTTGCTTAGGTCGGCGATTTGTCATATGCGTAAATGTATCGTGTGTGACGTGAGTGTTTTTTTGTTTTTTTTTTTAATATTATAATATAGATTATAAGTTTTTTTTATTACACTGAGTCGACAAACGTCTGAGCGATTGTCTAGAAACAAAAAAAAAGTAGTATTAGCATCTGCTGATGCGGTTGTTTAAAATGTTGAAAGTTCTGATTGTAATGAACACACCCTAACGTGCTGTAATAAAAGTAAGTATAACGGTTTTAAATCATCATATAATTGAAGTTAATTGAAGAAAATAAATAGTTAGTTGTGCGATATGCAAAAAAATATTAAGTTTAAATTATGTATTTATACATTGTTATAAACATATATTAAAAATGAATATCATTAGTTTTTAAAATGTAATCAATAAAAATAAACTAAAATATTATGGGTAGGTATATTCGTTTATGAATAATATTAATTGTACAAGTGTCTCTGTTCATAACATTTTATATTTCAAGCACTAGAATACAAACGTTGGTGATAAGTTAAGATTTTTAGCACAGACATTTAACAAATAATAGTTGTTAAAAATAATATTTATATATTTCATTTAAATGTATATAAAAACAATTTATCAATCAAAATGTAAAATTAAATATATATTTTTAAATGGAGAATATTTTAATGCTAAAATATCTGCCATATATATATATTAAATGCATATTATATTCTATATTATAGTACATTTCTATGGTTGAAAAAAGAAAAACAATATTTGTGTGGTAATTAAACGGGTAAATTGTTTAATAATCTGATACAATCAAAATTTATATCAAATTTAAGTTACGATATTGCTTCATGCTATTTTATGTCAAATATCGATAGGTACCTAAATGGTTTTAATGCATAATTTATATTTTTAAATATTTATTTCTATTTAAGGTATGACAAGGAATTATTTCTTTAATCTAGTAATGGAGTCGCTTGGTCGATAGTGACCGACAAAGGGACAATAACAATTTATCTGTGCTTTGGTCATTTCATTAAATAATGTCTATACCTGAACCCTGTGTCATCAATAATGAAATGCTATATACACGCACGTATTATATGGAGCGTGTGTGCGTTCGGGTAAGTGTGTAGCGATGAGTGTAACATAATGTTTGGAGAAACGTTCAACCAAAAAATGTCATGTTTGACACGTTCCTTTAGTGTAAAAACAAATAGCTTATTTTATTATATTTATCAATTTTTTTTTTTTTTTTGCTATACTATAGTACCTACATAATATTGTTGCATGATTCGTAACGGCCGTGTAGGTGATCCTATAATGAGGTTAATAGTATTTAAATATTATAACTATGACGACTCAAAATGTGCAATAAAACTGAGCCATCGTGTTCAAATTAAAATGTTTTCATTTTTATTTAAATTATTGCATTTCAATTAATTATTATATAACTTTATAGTTAATAAATAATCAATACTATATACTCGCGCATTGAAACCAAAACAAAAATGGCGTTAAAATTGTAATATTTCAATATTTTTAAGTGCTATATATTGTAAAGTTATTAATTTAATTCAAGACTCCAAATAAATCGACTATAATATCGCCGTATAAACACATTATCATGCATACAGTTGTATTATTATATTTGGTTACAGTTTACTTTGAAGATAAATTATATTATAATTGTATTAGTTAATGAATTATAATATTATATTATGTGTACGCCATTTGAAATCGAAAACCGTCCCGAGTGCATTGTCGTGTGCAGTGTGAGTACTGTGTTGAGTCTGCAATGCAAATGGCATAATATAATATTATATAATATTACCTATAGATTAATTGAAAACAATACCATAATCAAATAAAAGACACAAGCTAGGATGCCCCGGGGCAAATGTTCGTACACACAATATTATTAAATAATAATATTGCTATATTAATTCTGAAGATGTTTCTATCGGTGATTTGTACGTACGAGTTTGCTAAAATACGTTATTACATATATGTTTGTCGTGTTCAATTATAATGTTCATAGTTATAATCGGTGAGGTTTTTTTGTTATATTAGTGTTTGAATTATTTGCACGTTCCTGCTTTGGACAGTTTTTGAACGAACGATAAAAGTAAAACGTGAACCGATTTTAGCGTAGGTATTAATATTTTATAGTGTTACTGAGCGACAGTAATATTTTAACGAATGTAAAGCATTGGTCTTAAGCATAAAAACTGTAGGTGAAATAAAAACGATTAAACACAATATAAAACATATTGGCAGAGTCACTATAACATTATACACACGCAAGAAATAATATGTTATATCCTTAGGAGGTGTGTATAATGTGGTAATTTGTCGTTGTCGACAGTCGAGGCTAAACAAATAATAATAAAAAAAAAATCTGCTTGATGAAAATTAGCAGAAACCTTTTTATTATTTAATTAATATTTTCTTTAGACAATTGTTAAGATGAAGAAGAAGAACCGTCATTAGTCCATTATGCTGGTAATTAGAATGCTCGAGGTAGGAATGATTATAAAATAACATGACGGTTATTACTTCGCACGCTGTGCGTAATTTCTCATAGAAAAATGGAAAAATTAGACGATTCTTCTTTTTTGGTCACTGTAGATGAACGAAAATGTTACAAATCCACTATATATATATATTGACTTGAGGTGATCAAACAATAATGGCGTGTCTATACTATAGCCTGTGGGTGGTAACTGGTGAATGGTTAAACCCTTCAAAATAAGATTTTTTTAATTTGATTTCTTTTACAGGAATTTTTATATAATAGCAACTACTTAACTAGCTAAATTGGTGTTTAACGGTCACCGCGACAAAGACATTGTTGTACACGATCACGGGCGATGGGATTTTTGAACGGCCAAATGATTAAAGTCAACGAATAATAACAGCTACAACGATACGCGCTATAGATTAAGAAAAAAACAATTTTTCACACTTTGAAAATAGTTTTACAGTTTATATTCACTTTGAACGGCGCTCGTGGACCATAAATATACTTCTATCGGCGATATACTCCATGGGCCATGGCTTATAAAAAATATTATTATCAATTAATAACTCTACTAAGATACCTATTAGTTATTGTATGTAATTAAAATAAAACGTATTGCTTGAAAATCATCTCAAATCATGCATTGTGATTCATCCGCAGCAGTATCAGAGTAGATACCAATAAATAAATATGTGCATCGATGACCATAATAATTCGTACAGTCCGTAAATTGTTATATGATATTATAATCAAATTCTAGCGAGTTAGAGTTACAAACTATAAACCTGTTTTGAAAACTATAAACATTTACATTCACTAATCGCTGATAATTAGGAGATAAGTTTATTTTATTATAATCTATTTTTAATTACTCATACAATAAAATAATGTAATTGAATTCATTCTAATAAATTCATAGTTACAGTAAGTCATACATTCATATTTTGTGTACCTATCGTAAAGGAAACAATCGTTCTCACGGTATTAGCCGAACGCGCACACGAGTGTGTAACAAGTCGTAGGTACTATGAAAAAACCACTATAGGGTGAATTAAATATTATGTTAAACTATTTTTAATGTTTTTTATAAAACAAAGGAATGGCTTAGTGAATACGACCGCGTATAAATATTTTTAAATTATTATCTTTAGGCTACACACGAACGGAGAAGTTTATGATGATAATTGACAAATGTGTTTTTTAACACACCTAGTTATTTGATTTTTATCGCAGGGGTTCACTGAGAAATAACGGGCGTGAGTAACTCGTACAGACCCGAGTCAGAGGCGGGGTTGCAGCCTAGAGGGTACTTGCTACGGTCCCAGGTGAGCAGGGGCGGTAAAATACCTTTTGCTGAAATGCTCCTCGTGCTTGTGCATGTATAATGCGGCGTACCTGGTGTCCATAGAACAGGAAATAATAAATCAACTCATATATTATATAATAATCGTCGAGAGTGAAAACGTTAATTAAATAAGAAGATAATCTATTAGATACTTATACTCGTTCGTTTAGGAAATAAATTAACTAACATCATATAATAAGAATGTCAAACTATAAAATATTTACTGTACACAGCTTTATATCAATCGAATGATGATGTTTTGCTGTGGCATTCAAAACGACAATATCACGAATCTTAAACGATCATTGCAATTTTGAATTGTGTTATGTTTTCTAATGCAAGGAGATCCATAATTTTGTGCGCTATTAAATTTGATTTTTGAAGAATAAAATTCCAATTTATTTTTCAAAGAAGCGTTATCATACTATCATAGTGAACAATCGAAGTCCGTAATTAAATTTAATATTTTTATTTTAATGTCTAACCCAAAAATATGAAAGAAAGAAGTATCTTGCACTTATATAATTCATAATTTATAGATATAAAAACTATAAAAAAAAAAAATAAAACAACCAGATTTATTATAATAATGATATTTTTCTAAAAATAAAGTGTTTTAGTGTCAAGACGGCGTAGGCCATGGTAATAAATATGAATAACTATTCCAGTAATAAAAATCATTATAGTCAATAATTTCCTTAATAAACGGATATATTGTTTTAATTCATTCCCAGATAAAGCTGCATAATTTAAAATATAAAAAAAATAATTCTCTACGATTTTGATCACATAATTTGAATTATAGATATAATACAATGATTATACATTTATTAACCTACCTCTTATTCCTTTAAAAGAAACATTACGTAGGTGATAGATATAATATAATAATATAGTGGATGTGATATTTTAGTTTAAAATAAAATTGAGTATGAATAAATTAATGTAACAATGCTGTGTATATCTATGATCTATCATAAAATGAAAAAATGAAAATAAATTATCAATTTTTCTATATCTCCAGCTATAATAGTTCTGTAGTATGAGTCTTATTGAAATTTGTTGTTTTTAAAATAATATTTACAAAAAATATAGTATTGTTATTTTATTTACTATATAATATCATAGTAATTGAAGTAATGTGACAAAATATTATATCAAATGAGAAATTGGTGAGTTTTTAGTGATTCGAAAAAAAAATTAATGATTTTACAAACTGGATCATGAATTAAATTTTAATTTTGTAATTATGAGTAGGAATTTTTATCAAATTATCATAAATTATACTATTATAAGGTTATCCCAGTTTTAATAAGTTAATCCGTTTTTCAACTTGTTAGATGCTATGGTAACGACTTGATGGACGATGTTACAATTTCGTTGTTATTGATATCGTTTAAACTGTTCAGACGGTTTAGAGGATGTACACGTCGAAGTCGTCGATCTAATTAGACCACGAAATTACGAAAAGTCATGATAGACTTGAGATCAAGCGGTTTCCATATAGTACTTATAATCAATGGCATATATAGGGAGGGATTTTAGGGGTTTAAACCCACCCTGAAATGGTTGGTACAGACATTGATTTTGATTGCATAGTTAATTGGGATTTAAGAATGGACATTTTTTTAACCCCCCCCCCCCACCCTCACTGAAATTAATTTCTATATATGCCACTGCTTATAATTATATTGTATAAATACTACTTATCTACATATTTATTTAAGAATACAATAGGTGGACAAATTAATTTAAAAAAAATAATTCGAGATAATTTTATTTAACAAGAGGATATTTTAAGTACAGAGTTGATTTTTTCTCTTTGGCTCACGCGTAACATTTATAAAACGCATTCACGCAAAATGATTTGTTTTTATGTTTTTAAGTTATTTGAAAGTAAAATTGCCTATGACAAAACTGTACAAAAGTTATAGAGAAAAATAGTTTTAGGCATATGACATATCGATTTGGTTTAAAACCGATATGTCTAGCCCTCAAAAATATTATTCTTTATAATTTTTGTAATGGATATTTTTACTCTAAGAATACTCAAAAGTCATAAAAAATGGCTTTACGTGAAATAATTTTTTCTATGTTGTGTGTGGTTCTGAGAGAGAAAAAAAATTATTGCAGTGACCAACTCTTAATCTATTGGTCAATAGTTGACAAATAATAAATATAATTCGGTAAGTTAAAAGTTAAAATAAAAAAAATATTTAACACAGTTTAAAAAAAATTAACCTACTTTTTTAATCGATGCGGAGATCACACAAAGTGTATTTTGTGGTGTCTACGTATAATATAATTTTACCAAGACACGAAACCAAAAATGTAGTATTAGATCGATTTATTTAAAACGTCATAGGTATACTAAATACATGTATACAATATACCTATAAATAAAACATAAAACCATTAGTATCAAAAATATCAAAAACATTTCTAATTGTAACGTGACGGATTATTTTTAATAAATCAACCGAAAACGCTGAGATATACGACAGACTATATTAACTTAGTTAAGTTCTTAAGTTGATTAACAAATTAACTTACGAGTAGACAATTCGAAACTTTGTGTATATTATATAAAATTTAATTATTATGACGCGTTCTAATAACGGAACATTAATCAATTAACAATTATTATTGTCAAAATCGCAAATACATACGGCGGCAACAATGGCGTTTATACACGATTATTAGGTTAGTCGACGGCGGTGGAGTGGCGGATGCACAGGTACACACCTATATATATATGATATGTGCGAGAGAGTTTCAATAATGACGTATGCCTCTGTCGTGTGATCGTTGAGCTGAAAGAATCCGTCTCAGCGCGTCCGTTCAATCGAATTTATTATCAGTCGGCAACAGTCACCGTTGTCGTCGGCATAATAATAATACTGTACAATAAGGATCGATTTTAAGCCTATATTATCTTATATATAATATTATATGCATATTAAATATATATACATATATAATAATATGCAGGTATACGTCGTTGTATGAATATACCAATAATATAATAATATAAAGCAGGCGGTGGCGGTGGTGGTGGGACATTTAATTTGTGAGGGAGAGAATTAATATAAATTATTAGAACGAATATAACGTATAATATTTTCTCGGAGGATAAGGGTGACACGTATTATTTTTACAGTAAATGTAATACTTACCGAAAACTCAGCCGTTTAAGAATTAATACAATCGTGTATTTTCTGTTGGCGTCCCGAATCGCGACTAAATAATATTATGATGTTTCCTTCTCTTTATTTACAACTGTACAACATTCAGGGATGGGTAACTGAATACTGATAGAGGGCCAATTTTTTGAAAGCGAAAACCTAGCGGGCCAGAGAAAAGCAACTCGTTTGCGCACATTTAGCATTTTTATTTTTCAACGGCAAATTGACGACTAGTTTGCGCACAACGAATCTCGTTGTTAAACTAAAAACGGACGACTCGTGAACATAAACACATATTTTGTATTTTTAAATTTGGTAAATGAATTATCGGTGCAAATTATAAATTTTCGAATATTCCATAGCGATGTAAGTTTATCTTTTAATAAAAGTATATCATTAGCAGAAGAGTATGGACTATACGTAGGTATAACAAAAATAATCGTCGTGCATTAAACATATAGATATTAAGATATTGTCAGGTTTCAAACTTTTAAACAGTTTTTCGCCAGCAACTGGTACTAAAACCATTTACTTCTAACTATGGATATCCGAGTTTGAAGGGTTTTTGAAACGCGTCGAGGTAAAAAGTGTATAAATGTAGATAGTTATAAATTTAGTGAATATCAAACATTAAAATCTGATGATACAAATTGATGCAAACGAGTCGTACCCGACCAGAGAACATAGTAGAAAGCGAACAAAAAAAGTCATTCAAATTTACAAACGACAATTATAGTTCAATAATAGATAAGCATTCTATAATAAATTAAAATACAGAAAAATCTTAACATTTAATACTTTTATTGAGTAATATGAAATGTAGTTCTGGCCAGTCAAAAACGGTACGCGGATCGCCAGATACTCATCCATGGCATAATCAAACAAATAATCACCAATAATATGGCAGTACAATTAATATAATTATGCGATAATAAGTTTGAACTATTGGAAATAATTTAAAATGAATACTTAAGTTTTGTTATCGAATTTGTTCACTATCTTTATTATTAATTAACGTTATATTATTTTACTTAGGTACTGCGTACAGTCATATTTTAACTATACGTAATAAAGTTATAATATTGTATAGATTACTTTCTTTTTTTGAAACTGTTGGAGAGAGTATAGTTTTTATGTACAACATAAATCTGTTGTAACGATAAGAGCGTTAAATATATAACACTATTATTATTAAACACGGAGTGGTTTGCTGCAGTAGTGTACGAGTGCAAACGCGGAGAGCTTTCGCAGGATAATGCGATTCATTATACTATTATTGGTCAATACGACGTGTAATATTATATTATTATTATTATTATTATTATTATTATGATGATGATAAGGCGAGAGGCATAATATGACACCATTAAGCATAATACTTAGTACGGCCGTATTATGTGACGGAGGGTTGGGTCCCTTCGTCGTCTCGGCTCTCTCACGCGGACCACACACCAAAATGATTATATTAATCGCCTCAGCGCTAGTGTTGCGACGTGAAGATATTATTCTCTCTATGAATGCTATGCAGTCCGTTAACATATAATATAATATTATAAAATGTTTACGTTCAATAATATTATATTATTATAGCGTTACGTGTACGGAATGTATGCGACGGGGTCGGACTTGGAACGAATTCGTAAATATTCACATAGTTGACCGCCGGACACGTCAACCCCGCAACAGGTCATTCCTTTGAGATCCCGTTTAATGATGCTGTGGCGGGCGACATCCTCGCCATTGGATCTATCTGAGAATATTAATTTCCCCGAAATGCAATAATATGCAGTGCTGCAAGCTGTTTCTTAATATTTTTTTTTCTGTAGGTTGACGTGGACATTTTTCTACTGGTCACTAAATTCTTGTTGATGTTGTAAATATTATAAATAAAACTTTAATTTACGGTCCACTGAATTCTACAGACTTTGTAAAAGAAAACACGTTGAGCCAATTTATAATAAAGTGCCAACACAATATAAGCGCTTGAAATGTAAAAAAAAAACTTACTAGACATTATATTATAGGTCTTCGCCGAATTTGTGTATAATAAATGTACAACCATATACTTATATAAACCGTTTTCGTTTGACGGTTAAGACTTCTAAAAATGTGTGTGTACATAAAAAACGATATTTCGACGTCAATCGAAATTTCAAGTCCAAAATTTTTTTTTCACTTGATATTTGTACGCCACAAATCTCGCAATTTATTGAATCGGTTTTGTAATTATTATCTTATTGACATAAGATCTAATTTGATAGATAACGTAGCAAAGATTCGAATTCCTTTATTACTTTCGATTGAAGTAATTGGGTGTAGGTAATTTACAGGTATATAGAATTAGTATTTTTATTTTAATGGTACTTCAATACTTACCGTTATATGAAAGTAGGAATTGAATTTGTTAAGTTTTAAGCTGTTTGTCGTAATTTTGTTAAATAATTTCAGTGACAGAATTCGAAGGCTCTTTATTTCTTCATAGAAAGATTGATAGTGTTTATAAATTTTCAATAAATATCGGTGAACGGATTTTATTTATAGTATTTCAGTTTTCGGTAGCCATTTCAATATTAATTTAGCTCATACCCGTATTTTGTTTTAAATTATTGTTTAAAGAACTGTAAGTAAGTATCAGTTTGGAGTAAAGAATATTATTTAAGACGTATTTCGATTGCTTGATATTTTTTATTTCAGCAATATTCGTGGTAAAGTATATATAGTGTTTCGATTGAAAAGAGGAATACGCGCCATTATTTTTTATTTTGTTATCCGAGCCGTTGTTATTAGTATGGACATAAAAAAATATATTGCTATCTATTGATGACAATTGTACTGATTATTATCTGCATATAACTTTAATTATTAACACTTTATTATTTTTACCAGACCGAAAGTCAGTTTTCTGCGTGCTAACTATAGCCTTATCCGGTAACTGTTGTACGTTTGGGTGAGACATTATTGTAACCGAGGTAGATTATAATCTACCGTGGTTGTATCGTTATACTGTTCTCCCGGCATACTGAAAGTAATCCCTGGAAAGCATAGGTACGTCAATATTGTTACGAAATCATGTTTTTTTTGGAATCTACACGTATAAGATTTACTTAAAACTTTATTGCTTTATTACATATACATTTAATAATATTAAGCAGACAGAGCATAAACATAAAAAGTGGGTGGGAGAGAACAAAAAGTTAAGAAAACATTTTATGTATGTCAATAAAAATATTTAAAAACGAAAAATAAATTTAATTAGTTTCAAACGTTTTTGATTGGGTATACTTTCAAAAATTAAATGATAAATAAAAATACCTACTTAATTTAGTTTCATAATAAAGCATCGTAATTACTTTATATTTGATGGTGAAATAAAAGAAAATGTATATTTCTGTCCATTATTTTACTAGGACCCATTAACTTTTGATGCGTGTTTTTTTCCGCATGTTTTTTTTTTTAATTTTGAACGATCTCGATAATAATAAACATATTTAACGAGAAATCTCTACAAACCACTTATAGGTAGCGTAAAATATTTAAAAATAAATTAAAATAGAATAGTATTTTTACTATTTAGAATATGATTTTATTTACTTTGATTTCTATTTTTATTCAAAAGTTTCATGCCTACATTTGTACTTAAGAAAATTATATTTTTACAAAAAATGACATTAATTTATACAATTTGCACGTATTAGGAATATGCAACTTTTTGCTTTTATTTTTAGTACTTCACGTCTCGACTTATCACTGCCAAGTTAAAAGTCTCAATTTTCTGATAATACAAGTTTTTCAAGTTTACAAAATATAAAATAATATTCCAAGAAAGATTGTAAACAAATCATTAGAATTATTTTTGAAATATATACAATAATTAGTTGCGCGTTAATGATACAATATATACCTAGTCGGTACGTGCAATTTACTGTACGGCTATATAGCTTTACACTTTAACCGTAAATACTGATAGACTGCTTTAACTTTATATTATAGTGTCTACTTTTGCACATTACCTATTTTTATAGTATCATTTGCTACTAGAACCATTGAAATTGGTGAAATACATTTTGTCAGTTGATGTCTTATCCACAATATCGTTTCTTGTCCGATTTCTCAGTAATAAAAAACAATATATATATATATATATATTTACAAATAGTTATAACTTATAATAATAGTAATAACAAAAATGGTGATTGGAAATTTATTGTTAAAAATATATTGAACCAACTGTAATAACCATCGTAACTAGTTTAAGATTTAAAGCGAGGACCCTAAATACAATAATGTTAGTACTGTGGTTATACTCGTACTTTTTATTATTCTCGAAAAAAACTTTTCAAGTATACATTGGAAATACTTGAACATTGCAATTGCATACACTGTTTTTATTCGATAAAAAATATATATCCACTTTATTAATCTATAGAATTTTAGATAAACAATTAATTTTCCTCTGTATTATGTATAAAAGCATCCGTAACAAATTCGAGCTGTTAAAACATGGTTATAAGTTGTGTCGTATGTTGTATTATGTGAAAAAAATGTACTAGTCTTGTTTTTAGTATTATCATTATTTTTTTTTCATTTAAAAAGGGGGTGGTGTGGATAAGTAGATAACGTTATATAATATATAGCTATTAATATGTTATGCATTTACATCAAACATTTATGTAAATAATTTATTTTTAATATAAATGCCATAGATTTTGTTTTTGGATATTAATTTTGATTAAATCATCATTTGAATTCTTATATGATATTGTCATAAATTTAATTCTCAAAACAAAAATTACACTTGAAACGCGTTCGGATATTATGTTTTGTGTTTGCTCAACTCATCCTCAAATTACCTGAATATTTTCATGAAAACTTTTGTATACGTGAATAGTTTTAAATATTTTGAATCTTTCACATCGATATACCCGAAACACCTCCATTTTGGCCTTATAAAATACTTAATAGGTCTCCAGGGGCTCCAAATATCCTTGCTCATATTTCATTTAGAGTACCTTCGCATAGTACGTGCTATCTGCAAAGAAAATTATAATATAGGTAATGTTTGAAAGGTTGAAGTCTATAAGATTAATAAATTTTGAATTACAACAAAATAATTAAAACCGTTTGAAAATACTTATATTGTTATTTTTCGATTAATATCCAATGTTGTACATTTTTTTTTCATACATTTAAGAAAAGAAATATTATTTTTGAAAATATTTTGAAGTGTCAAGTGAGAAAAAATTACATTTTATTTGCTTTTTGACCAATAAATAAAAATTTTATCAACATAAATCAAAAAAAAAAAAAAAAATTAACAAGTGAAAAATTTCAAATGTTTTTCAAAAGCTTAAAAATATCAAAACTATTTTTATAACTATATTATGTCTGAAAATGTTAATATAAATATTTGTTGAAAGTGTTTAGTGTCTACAGTTATTTATTTATAAAATTAAACATTCTTGATTTTAAATAAAAAAACAAAATGGATTTTATCGAGAGCTGATAACTATTACATAAATATTCCCGTTTTTTTGTTGTTTGTTATTAGTTTTAGCAATAGTTAAAATAACTGCTTGACATTTTTATCTTTATCGAAACAGCTATATATACAGTTTTTGCTCTATAACATATAAAAAATAATAATAATAACCATAGTATAACTAATTTATTAATTATTGTTCTACTAAAAGTATTTAGAATATTTAAAATAATAAAATATAGTATATTATTTCTGTTTCGTTGACAAAATAGAAATAATTTGGACGGTTTTATAACACAATATAGGTATTATAATCATTCAGTTATTAATTTAAAATACTTTTCAATCTTATATTTACTATATATAAACATAATGATTATTATATTTATATAATATGTATTTATTGATACTATAATAGGTAAAAGTTTTGGCTATATCTAAGGTAGGAAAAAATAAATAAGCAACTGAAAAGTCTTCAATTTGAGTACCAGTCAGATGTGTAATGTTGTTTTTTTTTATTAGAATATATTGTTTAGTTAGAAAATCATGTGTAAAACATTATAAGTTTTTATTTCTCGTTTTAATGAAACTATGTATGTTATTATTTTAAAAATGTTGTTTTCGAAGTACTTTTACGGCCCAAAAAGTGATAACTAAAGAAAAGAACATAGTTACTTTCATTAGCAGTTTTCATTAATCCTACGTGGCTATGTCTATACTTTAAAAGTTTTTTTACATTCGGAGTTTGGTGATTCTCAGAACAAAACAACTGAACTTTAGTTTAAATGTAGCCGGAGATGTATGGTAAAAACCTTTAAATAATAATTACTCATAAATCGTTCAAAATCATTACACATTTACTGCAGACAGACGAAATAAATCCATAGTAATTTTAATATCAAATATTTGAATATTTATTTGTTAATCTAAACGTAGTAGTAAATATAGTATTTCAAACAATATCGTATCGGGTACGTGATGATGAGTTTAATAACCGCATTAATTATATTGTTCGTTTATGTAACGCAGCTTTCGGAAGCTTACACAAAAACACAACTATAGAATCCTAAATAAATGATAAATTTGGGAACTCTATTTATTACCTCAAAATTGCGAAAGTTGAAACTTTCCCCAACATAGATATTATAACGGTTAATAGTTAATGCGTAAAACGTCGAACAAAAATGGTTTTCGATAATGTCTTCAAATTAAATATTAAACTAAATAGAAATAACTGGTAAATCGAATAGCGGTTTAATAATAAGGGGTAAGATTATATCTGAAAGGACTTAAAGTAGTAGATAATTAACGTGTTGAAAAACGGTATAGTATAAATAATAAATATATTGAGAAATAAAATACATTTAAGAAGGGACTATAATATATTTATTGTATTAAATGTGTACTTCCTACTTAAAACACGTGTACACTTTCATAGTCTATTAAATGTAGAGTATAATATTGATTAAGGATAATGCTGTGTTCTTAGAGCGATTTATAATAAATAAATCAAACTATCTTTAATTTTTATATTCTATTAATCCTGTTGACACGATCAAATTTAATCGTATCATGCATATTAAAATGGATCATTGATAAATAAAAAATATTGTAAAAAAAGAACAATCTGACCTAGATATTATAAGAATATTTTTTTTCTAAAAGTCTTTTTACGAGAACATTTTAGAAACTACGCAAATGCGAAAATGTAAAGACTCGAAGTTTAGTTACAGTGACGTGTTTGTATACACAATATAAATTATTCGTTTTTTTAAAAAATTGAGTATTTCTACATGATTCACCGTGTTTGAAAAATGTTCTAACGAAGAGAAAATAATTACAAATGTGTATTCTAAGGATTCGGAATAGATTTATTTTTGGACGTCATTCGTGAAACGTTTTTCTTAAGAATGACAGTCAAGAAAAATTCGCGAAATACTAAAGTAAACATACATTAAGAAACCGTATTTTGATTAAGGTTTGCAAAACTCCATCAGGACATCAAAGGAGTACCTCTCAACGTGTTGACCTATCTTTAATGTCATATATTATTATATTATTCTTTCACGATGATATTTCTTCGAAATGAAAACAATTTTCCATTTCGCTCAATTCTAGACACCAATTTCATAAAGAATGAAAAACTATTTATATAGTATAACATTTTCATGTGAATTCAAATTTTCTAATTGCGGTTTTTTTCAATAAAATTGAGACATAAATAATATTATACTCTACATTTGATAGATGAATAATTATTTTTTTAATTTTTTTACACTTGTGAATTAACATTGAGTAAAGTTTTGTTGAATTCAATTGTAGGTGTAAACAATTATGTTTTGAACAAAATAATAACATTTTTTGTTATTTTGCGTAAACATTGAAAACATTTATACATAAAAAGGACTTCGGAGAAAATAAATGAAGTATCTTAAGTAAATAGGTACTAAATCATAAAAAAAAAATTACAAGACGAAAATTGATATCAATATCTTAAGCTAATTACACAAAAATACAAGGGTAATGAAAATTAGTTCAATAATATTAAAGCTTTAAAATACAACGGATATTTATAAAAATATAATATTGAATTATATGGGAAATGGGTATATCTATGAAGTAATAATTAAAAAAATATATAAAATGTCGCAATATTTATCGCGCATATCTTGGTATATCTGAGTAGCAATTTTTAATATTATTATACGAATCGGTATCGAAACAGTAATACTGCGTATAGTTCTTAGGTATTGATCAATATTTTATCGTTGAATAATGTTAAAGAAAACTAATTTTATTAAAATATTTAATAACATTATACAAATATTTATACTATTTTGTGTAACATTCTCGGTAAGAAATAATCCCGTAAAAGAATAAATGAAAAAAATAAAAATAACATTGTTCGTACCAATATTACGTAGTATTTATTATTATTATTATGATTAATTATGTTTGGAAACAGTTTAATAATTTATTATTAATACGATATAGGCAAATTTATAAAATACTATACTCCATTGCCGTCCTTACTCTATTAAGTAAAATAAACGAAATACATTTCTTAGTAAATTGGCGTATTATTACTACCATATGATATATGTGTAGAAAATGTATGGTTATTAGTCATATACACATTAATAATATTTCGAATAATGAATTCAGACGTAATGTTAACTCGTAAAAATTAACGAATGCACATAGATTCGGATTTTTCATTGCCCAATATCCATTAACCAATAATTAGTATAATAAATGCTCACGTTATGTTAATATTACAGCTTGAGCATAAAAATTATTTCAATATTGTACGTACCCATTTTGTCAGTCATTTTTACTTTAAAATATTTACCGCAGATATCATTAAAAATCATATACTATTTTTGTCAAATCATTAAACTGGATGATTGGATTTGTTTAACGTGGAATGAAATATAACGAACGACGTAGGTATAGTTGATTTCAATCTCTTGTTTAGGCTAAGGTATTTTATTCGTAATGAGATCAGCTCAGCTTATAAATGGACATTTTGTAATTTGTGGTCACTTACGTAAAAGAGGTTAATTCAAGAGAATAATAACCTGGTACCTTTTGGTAGGGAGACCCTGCAAAACTTAACACTAACAATATAATGATTTTATTTATACATGTATATAGCTGAGCTGTATTAAATTAGATATTGAAAGCTATTAGATATATACATACGTACCTATGTGATAATGATAATGATTCCATCTAAAATAAAACACATAGTATGTTCGTTGTTATGGTTTATTGTACGAGTTATGTTTTTTAGGAGTAATTAAGTATATTATTTTTATAAGTAAATATAATATGTATTAACACATCTTGAATCATAAAATATTCTCATTAGAAAATACATTAATAATTTCGATTTTATCAAATTGGTTTTTATTAATCAATCGATATTAGATTCTATGAACATAAATATAGCATACATATAATAATTATATTATTTCCCAAATCATCGACTACATACGTACACAATGAAAAATTACATCTCGCACATAACCAATTTTTCTACAACATTGCTTTCTGTCTATACGAATATTGTCTAATTGATATTTTTCGGTATCGTAAGTATTTTATCTAAGGGAAATAACCCACGACTTGCGGTGAAAAATATTACAGGAAACTCAGCAATCGTAGGTATTTCAAACCGATCTACGACCAGAAACGTTCTCCTGAACGCTATTACCCTATACTGTTGTACTTTTTTAAAATATTTATAATTATAATACATCACTGTCGTCTACCGGGCTGAACGATGCAAGACGAGTGTTTGACACTTACGAACCAGCTTTTATTTTTGCTTTGTTATTCGAATGTGCGCATTTACTATAACACGAACGAAATACGGAAATGCACAGAAAAAATATACTGATGAAGAGAACAGTCGTCTGACAAATAAGAGCACTTCATAAAAAACAAAACTAGAAAAATGTAAAAGCAACATCATTACATATATTAATACACGCATTATAGGTATACTGTATTATCTTTGTTATTATTATTTATAAACTGGTCTTAGACAGTCATATATATATATATATATATATATATATATATAATATATAATATATACAGTATACAGTTATACAAACGCGTCGTTTATTATGCCAATTAATAGAACAATATGATATGGCTGATAATATTAAACATATAATATTGTATTGATGTGTTTTATTTTTAAACGTTAAAACGCCATTTTATTAGTGCATAATACGAGATATATTACAAAACAAAAAATGTAACCCATTGTGACAAAAAATTTTAATTAAATTTGGAAATATTTCCTTTTCTATTTTATTTTAATTTATTTTTAAAATGTCGTTCAGTCTATGTAACACGCGTGCACACCCACACACACACTTACCTATACACTTATATTCATCGTTGGCGAGTTTATATTTTACACACACACACAAGCGCTGCCCGATACATATCTAAAACGCGATTACTGTTTTTTTTTTTTTTTTATATATATATCCTCTGTGACATCGAATTACAACCTGATTAGTAAAGCTGTGTCCATGTCGAGTATTATTTTTTATGGTTATAGTAATTTTTGTGTGGGCCGTGTTATATTATGCTGACTATTAGTTAATAAATATATATTAAACGCATATTTCAATTGACATGTATAGATTTATCCACGTACACTGTATATAGGTATATTCGTATGTATTTTTATATATCATTTCCATTATATTTAATTTTAGAGAAACACAACGAATGTTAAAACGTTACCGGTTTTCGTATAAATTATACATAAGGAAAGTTTATGGGAAGTAGAGACATTTTAGATTATTCTGATGGTTAACAAAATAAAACCACCTCATATCTTTTTCTTTTTTTTTTTTCGTCGAACAATCATGGTGATATTATACTAAAGACAAATGTATATTGTATTATTATAAATACGAGTTTAGCGTTGTACAGTGTTATAATGGACCTACAAGTCTTTCATTCAGACATTTTCGTTGCATAACAGTAGTTGAACCAAGCCAACCCTTCATAGACATAATATACCTTAATGCATGGATTGTCGACGTTTCTCCCACACAAAAAAGTTTTGCCATTTATCATTTAGATGCGTCAATGCGCAGGTGACCACCATCACGTCCATTGCTAAAAAAAAAAAAAAAATGAAAAGAACTCAGACGAAAAAAATTTTAAAAATCTAAGAAACACTCTACTACCATTACCTACTGTGTGGATTATATCGCATGCATCACAGAAACTCACTTATCAAACACGTAGACGATTAAATTTCTCGGTTACAAAATATACCTAGCTGATCGTATTACTAATTCACGGGCCGTGGGCGGAGTTGCTATTCTTGTTCGTAACGAAATCAAACAACAACAAATGTCCAAACTTGTCCCGTCGAGGGTAGAATCCGTAGCAGTGCTAATTAAATAAAATAATATACACGATAGCCGATAGGTACACTTTTGTCAATGCTTATCGACCTCACATTCGCCAAAACATGTACATAACAGATTACGAAAAAAATAACGAGCGCAGATTACTCAATTACTATATTGGCAATCGCGGCAGGTGATTTGAACGCTAAGCATATACTAAACGGGGCTGTCGGGCCATATTAAATCTGAATGGCATTAAATTACAATCATTTATAGCCAATACGCCATATGCATGCTTCTAATGAACCTACTTATTTCCCTCCGAATGATAATATTGTAATAATTAAATCGGTTCCATTCATATCCGTACAAAAACGCCTCGTAGGACTCGACTCGGGCCATAAACCAATAAAAATAACAATCGGCCCGTCTCCTCAATTATATGCCAGAAAAACAATTCGCTGTTTAATGACACACCACACTGGAATACATTTTCCAACTTTTTTCAATCAAATTTAAAAATACCGACACGTATATCTACGACTCGATCGTCAGAATAAGCAACCGGAATTTTTACGGACCTCATAACAGAATCCGCGCAGACCTGTTTAAATCCTGTATCGCCAAATCTACACAGTTCTGCCATCTTGCCACACTCCGTGTCTTCGCTTATTCGGCGTAAACGTATCGCTGGGTGCCCTTGGCAAAACCATGAGGACCCGATGAATGATTGGACAGATAAAGAATCACTAAACTTACTCACGGAATAAGTCCGATTGGCTCTACAGAATTGCCGCGTATCCTCGTACAATATAGTTATTAATTATCGAACACGCATCGGAGACAATCTAACCTATGGAAAACAATAAAAAGATTACCGAACTGAAATATCAACACCATTTCTCCTCTCAGCTCCGCACTGACGAAAAAATTGTCCTGCAACCTATCCAAAAACTTCCATTGCTCACTGCTCAACTCATCTGGTTTATTCTATTACAATCTCCATGTACATCCACCTCGACGTAGATTGAAGTGTGGCCTCGCCGACAACTTTCTTACTTAACTGCACACAATATAGCGTTTATCTGTTACATATTCTGTTAAAACTCGTAAATGTCCATTTAAATGTTTTTAAATAGTTTATTATTATTATTTAAACCTAACCTTACTACGTAGTAATAATAACTGTATGGTGCGAATTTGCATGTAAACACATAATTTTATTGAATGCATATTTATTAATTCTGATTAAAAATAAGCACGTTCCATAACACCCCAGAATATAATGAAACTTTTTTTATTTTAAATATTTTCACATACATTTCAATATTTTATCAATACATCTATTTCGTATTTTAATACCTATACACTTTTTATTTGTATTAAAATTATTAAATTGGAACTTGGAAATTTTGTTCTATCGGCTTAATAACATATTAATATATGGAGTTGTAATAAATAAGAGATGACTGATAACTCACTAAAAACGTTGGTTTACAAAACATTAAAACTGTTTACAGAGATATTATTTTGAATAAAAACGAAAATACATAAATTGATATTGAATCAACATCATCTAATATATTAAATATGAAATATTACCCATTATCCTCAGTCGACGTTGAACGATCGTTCACTGCAAGAGACCTTACCGCCGTACATTTAAAGTTTAAAATCTCCAAATTTTCGTTGTATCCACTTGTTACCAAGAAGACAACAATGAAGATGATTTGATGAATAATGATTAATAAAAATTTCAAACAATGTAAATAATAAACCTATAATAATATTGCTATATCTGAAACAGGTAATTTTTGTGTATAATCATTGATAAATCATTAAAAATAAATGTAAAATACCGATTTTTTTGTTATTAAGTTTTCATGTTTTTTAATACATATTTTGGCAAAAATAAGAACATAAATATTTCCATATTTTGACTTTTTTATCACATAAAAATCCACGCCCTAGCTATAACTTATTAGTACGTCACTAATTGCTGAATCTTTTATTAATGTTTTTTTTAAGATATCTAATATCTATTATTATCTCCCTTTTATTATTATCGTGATAATGGTTAAAAACTGCACAATAATTTAAATATTTAAATATCAGTTATAAATAGCCGCAGCTAGCCACAACTTTTTTTAATACTAATAAAAAATAATTAACCTAATCTCAAATTGAAATTTTTTTTTAAATAACTATAAGTATTATTCAATAATCATATTTTTTAATTTCACTACTACATCCTATGTATAATTGATTTCTATAACGAGTGTTCTACAGTTATATAAGTCAAAAGATAATGTAGCTACGTAAATTAATTTTTATGAATAAGGTACCTAAAACCTAACATTGAATCGACTCCCTAACAAAATCTACACTTCAACACAGAAACAATATCAAACAAAACGTAAAAGTACGTTTTAGTATTTTACCTAATAAACCTAATCTAGCTGAGCTTTTATTATTTTTAACGTCTCATCCATAAATAAAATTAAAAAAAAAAAACAAAATCTTCATATCACACGGTGACAACAAACAATTACTTATAATACCTACTTAGAAGTGAATAAACTATGATTCCGCAAACCTTAAGTTTTATATATTTACTGAAACTGTTAAATTCTTTCTTATATATATATATATAATACTAAAATAAACTCGGACGTTGAAACTCATCAATGTATTCCAAATGCAAAATAAATGACTGCAGTACCTACCGTATAATACAGATGTCCAAACAGATAAGAACAATAATACAAACATACCTAATTATATAAGAATCCAACATTCAGCCGTAATATTAAACGCCCCATTATGGTTGGGGGGGGGGGGGCAGAAGGTCAAAATAGTAAATACCAAAATCACATAATTTGTCACCCACCTCATTACCACATTATTTCCAGACATCAGTAATAATATCGGTTTTTATAACTTGTATCCTAAATTTATAAGACTAGGTAAATTGTGTCTGAATAGTTAGTACGTAATTTATTGACAAGTTATTTACATCTCAAATTATATTTTAATTAAAAATCATAAAAAAAAAACAAATAGGTATACATTATCGTATTAATAATTTGAAAAACGTTGAATATTCATAAAAAAAAATAACGTATTGATTTATTCTACATAAAATCTGTAAAATATTATATACTGACAATTTAAAAAAATATTTAAATATTATATAGTAATTAGTTAATGTATTGAATTATAATATTTTGATCACATATTGTAACATATTTTTAAAACACCAAAAATGCTTATCATAATATAATTAAATATATATAAATAGCTGTTAATAAAATAAAATACTGGTTACATTATGGTAAGTAATACCTGGTGCATTAAAGAAAATAAAACACTAATTCTGACAAACATAAATTTTTCTAATGATAATTAGAGAGCATATAATATACTGTAACGTTATTAGTTTTTTTGGATTATTGGTAATAAAAAAAATGGCTTAAAACGGTGACTATTTCAAATCTGAAACAACAGTTTTATGAAAGCCATTTACGCTAGTATATACATATTAAAAATTAATTAATTGATACTTAAAATAATTTCAAATATATAGCTAAATTAATTTTTAAAAGTCATGCCAGACACAACATTTGCGGAAATACCAAAGATAAGCTAAATTTACTTTTAAGTTATTATATGGTTGGTTTACGTATTTCGATTAAACAAAATTAATTTCTCCTTTTGCAAATTAACATGGTTTTTAATTGCTATAGGTACAAAGTCAGTTTAATTTCCTTTGAAAAATTGACAATCCATATTCAGACACACATACATTAAAATGAATTTATAATTTTTAAATTATGATAAAAGGATTACATATATATATATATGAACTTATACATTAATGATATTGTGGATATGAATTGGATGTAAAACGCAGATTTTCTGTTATGTGTATCTAATAATTTAATGTTTCCTTATTTCCGAGTTTATCTCACTTCAAAGACATGAAATTTCGGTGCTTGTAAAAATTCAATTTCACTATATTTGTATTATGTATTGAATGTATGAAAACATACTTCGCACTATAATTGTTGTTAATAACATAAAATTGTTAAATATAAATAAAAAATATTTTATTTTTACTTTTTCTGAAATCACTGAAACTATTTAAATATGTATATATAATAAAACAGTATTTTTCAAATATTTTTATGTTAAAATAATAAACTAGATAGTATTAATACAAATTTTCTATTTTAGAAATGAAGAGTTTATATTATATAACACGAAGATATACGATTGCGTACGATTTCTCGACCTGGACCTTAAAAACATCACGATTACGTACGAAAAATAAATAAATGTGAAAATGGAAATCTTTGTCACGCATGTCGTCTGAAACTACTCATCCGATTATCTTGATTTTTTTTTTTCAATAAAATGAAACATCACGGAACAGGTTTCAATTCGATTTTTGATTATACAAGTATAAGTTAATGAAAATAAAGTTATAATTTTTTTTTAATACTCGTAATTGGTAAATACGCACATAAAGAAATATTTTTTTTTTTCATCTGTGTTACTAATTATATGTTATTATTAGAAATTAGTATTTTAGTGAAAATTGTATGTAGTATAACAATACGAAACTTTTTCGTTATTTTTAGTTCACACTCGCTATTGAAACTTTATGAATTGTTTTTTTTTTCGTGCAGAATAAAAGCAAATTTGGGTCATGTTCAAAAAAAAAAAAAATAAATAATTTAAAAATAAATGCCGTTGTTAAATTGTCAAAAATATTTTAAATCAGAAAATCAAAAATATTATTTTTTATCCTCACGCGTTTGTTAAGTGTAAGCATTATGCAACCAAATTTTACACGGATGCATTTTGTTCTGCTAACAAAGTGCACGGGTGTACCTAGTAAGTTATAAATAAAACCTTGGTATCGATCAATCAACTCAGTCAATAAGTTCAATTAGTTCAGTCTCTGATAAAAAATTAAATATATTACCGTCTATTTTAAATTGGTTGTATAGTTTTATTACATGGTTGATATTTTTGTTAATTGGAATGGCTTTGCATGCCTTTTTTTTTTTTTTTTTGTGCAATGAAATCAGTTAACATTATGGCTATTGGCCTAGGAATAATAGTCACAGTAACGTTAATAAAACTATCAAATATAAGCAATAATTTTCTAAAATAAGTCATATTACACATTTTTACGGTTCTGAACGGCAACGTTGCAGGAAGTTTGGGTAGGTAGAACGTGCGCAATTGTAATTGTGAAAAAGGTCCAAACGCAATCCTATCATACGCAATCTTAACGCGCCCGGATAACTGTTCTATTTTTTTCATTGATGTAAAATGTTTTGTATCTGCAAAATTTCGCTTAGCAATTAAAGTAATATGTGTTATGTAATTATGTGTATGTCGTTATAAACTATTGGATTTCTTCGATTTATTTTTTTTATTAAATATGAATATAGTACTTAATTATTTTATATTCTATATGCTAGGTAAGTTATTTAAAAAAAGAATTTTTAAAATATCATGCAATGTATATATGTTTTCAATATTTAATAAACATTGAATACTATTGATACATTTCAGAAAATTAAAATTCTATGCTAGTTTTAAGTGTAGGATAACTATTTTATAATTCATAAGACATTAATACATTCAATTTTAATAATAAATTAGTTTTGTTCAGAAACGGACGAAACATATATCTATGAATATTTTATTAAAGTATTTTAAAAATCGTGGTAAGAAAATAATAATGTAAAATAAATATATTATACAAATAACAGTTTGTATTTCAAATCAGTACAAATAAGTTGACTAATAGTTGTATATACCTAGACAATTTTTCGAACACGTTTACTTCTTCAAAGCACACAAAATCGTTGTAAAACCAATAAAATTTGTAACAAATTTGTTACACTTGAGAAAATAAAAAAACACAATTAACGTGGTTATAATTTATTAAACACAAAATAATTGTTGATACTATGATATAACGGTACATAATAAATGTACCTAAAAACGTTTCAGATTTATGTTTAAGATAATATTTTATTACGCGCACTTTGCAACTACCATACTTATGAGTTGAATGAAAGAAAAGTTCAAAAACCTTTAATTTTGTAAATATTTGGGTCAGGCGTGTATCATCGACAAAGCAACATAGAATTATTTCTACGTAGTACCTACATAAATAGGTACAACACAGAGAACATGGTTTAGAACTTTAGGGTAATATCCGATACAAACAGGGTTTTGGTAATCCCGAAAATTTGGGGGAATAGAAATAATAATGTAGTTATATGTATTTTTGATAATAAGGTATCTATATTTTATAGTAAAGTTGTAAATTAATGTGATATTTAAAAATATGTATTGTATTTTAGTAGAGCCTCGAAAATATGTTGCTAAAATAAATAATAGACGTCAATCAAGTATACGTGAGAATTGTTTCAATATCATGTAATTTATCTATTAATAATCTTCAACTGGATGTTAAAATAGCATCTCAACTACCTGCATAATAAATCAAAGTAGATATTTAAAATAATTAAATACTTATATACCTTCTTATAAGTTTTAACACGTGTGCGCATCGGAAGTGTAAGGTACATTTCCATACCAAGTACATCACATAATTATTGCTTTGACATTATTCAATCGATATTCAATAATTTAAGTTATTTTATCATAAATAATCTTATACATTATAATATTCTAACGAAAATGTTTCGTCTGAAAAGATCTGAATCTTTGATCGCTCAAAAAAAAAAAAAAAAAAATAAACGCAATTTAATTGGTTTTTCACTTATAACAAAGTACCTACTGTTTTAGATAAAAAAAAATAATAATAAGCAAATAACAAGTATCTAATCGAAACCCGCTATCAATTATCAAAATAATTAATAAATATTAATTAATTATAGTGATTTGTTTCGTTTCTAACGTTTTTTTTTCTTTTTTTTTTAATATTTTAGTCCATTTGCCGAATTAAGTTTCCAGAAATCGGCCTTGCCCGGTAAAAGTGTAAACTAATAACATTGCAAACGATAACGTAACAAGCCGTTCGACCTAACGCAAAGGATTCGCACGATAGGTAGGTAAACGTTTCAAGGAATATTCAGAAATCAATGGGTGAATAACATAATAAAATGATAATATTATATTATGCATAATCATGCGGCTTGATCCTGCCGAGAACGAACACACTATATATTATAATATGCCACCGAGACAGATCATCGACGCCAATGCCGCTTATTCCACTACCACGGCAAATCGAATATTGACGAGTCACACTCGATTATTGCAAATATGATACAATAACACGGCGCATTGTTAACCGTCTGTAGTCCTCGTCAGCGGCGGTGCTCAAAACTTATCGCTCGCAGTTCCTTAATGCACTCTCTGCTCTCTAACGCACGTCGTCGTATTATTTTCTACGGGTTTATATCCACCGGCCACGTTCTCTCCCGTTTCGTTCTCTTTATTTAATAACAAGTTTGTACTCGGGTTCTGGTTTTTAAATAATAATATTATATTATAATTAGGGCTGTGATTTGAATGGCCTTAAAAATCCCCAAAAATGCCCTTAAAGATGCAAAAATGACTTGAAAAAAATTACATTACATTTTAAATAATATTTTATCGCATAAACGTTTTATTTTATTAATAAATATATTGAAAAAAGTCTTTATTGTTACATTGAATCACGAGAACGTGCTTCAGATTTTAGAATAGAAGTGTCCTTCTGTTATCCGATAACAAGTTTTTGTAGACAAACATTTTGAATTTGAACTTTATATCCCAAGACCCCAAAAATAACCTAAAAACCCTTATAATGCTCTAAAAAAATAAAAATAAAATGACTTTAAAATCAAAAATTGCCAAAACATGCAAAATAATGTAATATTATTCTTATTCAAAAACACCTAAAACGGATTAGTAACAAAACGAGCGTCGCACAGAAAGCTTCGGGAAACAATGCAAAGCGCATCGAAATCCCAGCTCTAATTATTATACTTACGTCCGAATAAATGCTGTTTTATTCTCGAATGTTATCGATTGCACGTCGTAAACGACATGAAACCGTAGTGATGGCAATCGCGTTTAGTGAAAATCGCCCTGTCCGTATATGAATACGTACGCGGCTGCTGCCACTGACGTGACAACGGGCGTGTTATGTCGGCGCGTAGAGTTATGTTAATGAGGGATTTTAACGAGGATTCGTCGTGACAAAATTATAATTCGTTTAAAAGATAACAAACAAACAACTTCGAAACAATTGGTGGATATAGACGCGGCGGCGGTGTACGTGTATGTCAACCGATTGGACTGAGTGATCGTTAGGATACGCATAGGTAGGTACGTAAAACAATAGTAAAACAATCGGCAGAAGATAATGTGCGCGCACGAGATTCTCGAAACTTTAAACCACTAAATATATTACACGTAATGTTATAATATTATTATATGGTATAATAGCCGTCGTGCGACGCGGAAAACAGACCGAAAACGCCGACGCGTTGAGAACTGCAAGTGGGATTATTAACTTTGATAGTATATATTATATATAAATAGGTACGGACGTGTATAAGTTCGTTGGGTTTAGTCAGTCGCATTGTAGACAGGTAATAATATTGATTCTATTACAATATAGACGTTTAAAGGCTGTCTAAAAATGTGTTACCAAACGTGCGTGCCCGGCGGTTGCAATGTTTTTTAAAATCCGATATTGAAAATAAAAAAAACGTTTTATTGTATATTATTATTACTAATATATACATACCAGCCGAAAGAAAAATACATTTAAGTCCCCGAACGTTAGGATATGAATGCGCGTCAATAAATCATTAAAATAATGCACAACACTCTTTATAATATCATATAACAGCATTTACAATACTCACTAAATCTCTAACCATAAATATCACGTCGTAAATATTATAACTGTGCGTATTGTTATCAAAAGTTACTTGAATGAAAGAGCACGTACTATATATAATATGTGACTTCGTTTTTATGTATCCAAATATAAATTAAACGAAAAAACATTTCATTGTTTAAATTATTATCCGATCCTTTAGATTCTAACACGCGAAATAAATCACTAAATTAATAATAATTTACCATGGTCTCAAAAGATATAACATAATAGCAATACAAATATAATTATTCATATTTCAGTAAAATAGGCCGGCATACTTGGTAAATATAGTGTACAGTTTAAATTTAAAATTATGTAAATTTATTATGTCACATACCTAGATAAATTGTTGGACGATTTATCAAATAGTTTTCCTACAAATTTTTTTTTTTGAACACTTTTAATCAAACAAAATATCGGATATTTCATCATAGTTATAATTAAAGACGGACGGATATACTGTGTTAATATTTCACCATGAAAATATCTAAATTTATCGGTAAATTTGACAAAAAGTTATTTATTTTGCTTACATGTTCATAGATAATAACTATTGACTATTACTTCTAAACTCGCGCTGTTAAATGGTTCATGGCTTGGAATTTTAAATGTACGTAACCCAATTCGTGTTACACAAATCACATTTTTTTTAAATAAATAGTTAGAACAAAATATTGGAAAGCTTACATTTTTATTAATACATCAAATTTTGTTGTATTAAAAAAAACACACACATATTATATATATATATATATATATATATATCAGTAAGAACGTACATTTTTTTAACTATCATAATTTTAACACAACTAAAACATTTTTAATCAATTTAATTTATTCATGCATAAGAACGGTTATATCATTTGTATATTATATTTAACATCACTCTTTTGATAATATTGATTATTTTTCTAACGTCCAATGCCATTTTTCGAAAGTTTATAAATTAGGTATTTTTAGTATTGTATAGTTGTATGTAGGAAAACATTTCCAATTAGTATATAGCTACTCGATTAATATTTCTTTTACTATAGAAAAACATTTCAAACAAAACTAACTGTGAAAGAAGCACAACATTTTAAAACTATTAGGTACTTGCTTTGTTCAGAATATGCTTAAAAATAAATAAAATGAAAAATATTAATTAACAAATCTTGTTTATTTTATAGGTGAGAATTATAGTATTAATAATTGACAATATTTGAAATATTTAAATTATTTGCGTATTATATTTTATGAAATCTATTTAAATTTTTTACATAAACTATATTATTTATCTTGTCTGAAGTTTTCCTTTTGTGCGTAAAAGACTGAACTAATGTCAATAAGAAACAAAACAAAGAAGATACCAAGAGTTCAAGCTTTCCTTTTGTGTGAATTCCTTTAACCTTTTATTCTCTATCCTTTTAAGCCTTTTTCTAAGAATTTAATAGAAATTTCAATGTTTTTTTTTTTAAATTCCGGACTTTGTTTATATATTTTTTGTTTGTATTCTACTTATTTAAAATTACAGACAACGCATTTTTAAAAATAAAAAATGACTATACTTTTTGGCATATAGTGATACCATATGCCATATACTAATATGATACCCCATATGTTCTGACCAATGTTGTATTTTAATTAAAAAAAAAAAAAAATATTGTTATTATTTTAATATTTAAGATGGCGCGTAATAAAATAATTATACTTGTATTATTATCCAAAGGCATAATTATGGCTTTAAAGTTTTGTGGGATGGTAGGGGGAGAGTGATTATTATTATAAAATATATATCTAAAAGTTTGATCTTTATTCGGAATTTAAGAATTTTAATCGAAATGATTATTTGTACTTAACTAAATGGAATATTAAGTTTATAATTGTCGTGTTATATTGACATTACTTAGTTAATAGTAGACGAGTATACTACCTATTATATAGTACCATACCATCTAATGAAATTTTAAATTGTTATTAAAATAGTTTTTTAAAGCAATACGATTTTTTAATTTAATTAGGCATACCAAAGTATGTGAACAGAATATAGTATGGTATACTTTTACAAAATAATTGATATTTTTTAATACTAGTTGATATTTTTATTTTGTTTTTAATTAATATAATATATATATATTATAAATATTACAATAATAAGATAGTATTGTTAAATTATTATACATTTTTAATTAATAATTAATATGCATTGTTTCAATTGTAAATAAATGTATTTAAACTTAAAAAAATTAATTTTGATATACAAATATTACAAATATACATGTACATTTAATTATTTTTTTTCATATGTTATTTTTTATATTTATTAGTAAGCCCCGAATTTCGTTACAAAGTGCTTATTTTTTTTTGGTTGATTTTAGACAATGCTTTTCAAGTACATAATTTAGTTTATGTAACGAGTTTTTCAAAGCAAAAAAATTTATTTTACATTTTGTTCAGGTTTCGACGTTTTTTCATTTTTTAGAGTATATTTAGCATTATTGGGTCATTTTTTTTGGTTTTAATGCATATTTGTTAAATATAGTATACAAATTATTTTGGATAATAGAATATCATTGGTGTTTGAACATAATAAATAATATATTATTGTTCAAAATTTAGTAAGTAAAATAGGGTTACTTAGAATTTTAATTTTACATAAATCTTAGTATATGTTTTGGTATGTTTAGAATAAATAGTATTGATCCAAAATATATGCGTGTCAACATCATAGCAGCATCAAGTCAATTTTTCAAATTTTTAATTTTTTTTTGATAAAATAATAAATAATAATTGTATATTATATTTTATAAATTAAAATTATGTTTAAAAAAAAAATATTTGGTATTTTTAATGTCATTTTGTGTAAAATATATTTTTAAGTCATTTTTAACTATTTTTTTAGAGTATATTTGTATGGTTTTAAATGCATTTAAATTCGGGCCTTATTTTATAGTTCAAGTGCATATTATAGAGTTTTTTGCATTTTTATATCATACTCAGTATGTACTTTTTTTTTAAATATTTTGTTATTAAATTATTATAACCCTGGTAATAATTATCCTATTGGAGATGATAAGATTCTTACTCGCGAACGAGGGCTATGCCGAGTTTTGACCAATATGGAACGATAAATAAATTTGTTTAAATAAAAATCATAAAAATTATCTTACGTTTAATAAGTATACGTGTTATATGCATTGTTTAGATTTTTCTATGTAATATTTAAATTGTTGTTTATAAACAAAACCCTCCCCTAATAATAATTACTTGGCATATATTAACTCCAATAAATATTTATACCTACTTATTATTTTAGATTATAAGAGGGGTGATGAATGTATTGATTAGAATGATGATGTGTATTTTTCTGTGCTTGTGTATACACGATAAGTAATCAAAAAAATTGTTTGATTGTTAACTTAAAGAGTAGTTTCGGGTAACAAATTGAATCTTACTTGTACTTTGAAGAGGTAAAAATTATCAAAAAATAAGTGAATTAAAATTTTTTTTTTTTTTTATAAATATCGATAAAAACTATTTAATGGGTAAAAGAACTTTAACATTTAACACCAGCTTCCTTATTATATTCATATGCCAATTAAAAAATATTGAAAATACAAAATTACAACATTTTTTTTATAAGTGATTAAATTTAAATTTTTGATAAAATGTATAGATTTTATAGTTAATGATAGGATTTGATATCACAGTTCCTTATAAGTACTTTATACTAAAACTAACAAATCCAAAAAATATTTAAACATCATTCATATTAGAAACATTTTGAGTTCCAACTTATAAAAAATTGCATATTTAAACCATGAATAACGATATTGTTTATTTTCTTATAGTTCAAAAACATTATTCATGGTGACATTATCTTATTATACATTTATTTATATTTTATGCACATAATAATATTGTTAAATTCATGTTTTTCGACAAAAAATATTTCAATCTACTGTATTAATAATAGTAAAATAAATTACTTTACTTAATAATAATATAAAAAAAAGGGTGGGCAAGTATGTATCACTTTGATGTATTATAGTAGAGATGGAGTCACTATAATGGATGTGTTAAATTTGAATGCCATGACAGGTATCATTGTATACGAAAAACGATTCTGAACGGAGACAATTTGTCAGTCTAGGATATATCATAATATAACTTATAAATTTAAATTGTAATATATCATTATTTTACCCGATTTTGTAAAAAATTAAATATCATATGCTCATAAATGTTTTTCTATATTGACTCTTGAACCTGGCATTAGGTTTTTCAACCTTAGGTATAAATTACAAAAATGTTATGCATTATCAATGTCAAAATGCTTTGTAAATTTTCGACATATTTTCGATTCTGACATATTTCATAAACATTTGAACTTAAAATGCTTATAAACAAAAATTGTGACTATTTTTACTACTATAATTACAACTTGTAATAAACTTTGTATTAAATTTTAAAGGTTTTTTGGTGTGCCAATTTTTTTTTACAGTTATTTCAAAAAAAAAAATTAGAAAAATTGAAAACTTCAATTGTCTATAAATAGCTTAAAAAAAAGTCAAAATATTTTAAACATAAATAGATAATGTTAATATAAAAATTTGGTGAAAATTTCAAGTATTTACAATGATTCGTTTTTGAGTTACAGCAAAATAAAAAAAAAAATAATTTTTATCGAAAACTGATTATGCGTAGAATTTCCCGTTTTATCGTTACTTTTTTAAGGTTTTTCCTGACATGTTTGAAAACTATTGGAAATTTTTTTACTTTTAACACCGACCGCCCCCCCAAAGTACTAACTAGATGAATTTTCCTTTGTAAGAGGGGCTGAAGTCAAAAATCAAATCATTATTTTTACTCCAAAACGTGATGACAGGCACACAAAAAAGAAACACACATCATTGTAAAATCAATACATTCATCACTCCGCTCAGAATCTAAAACATAACATGAAATATACTACTAATGTAATACAGTCCGATAAACCGTCTCCGTTCAGAATCGTTTTTTGGATACAATGATATATTATTGATTTCAAATTTAGCATATCTATTATAGTGAGTAGTAGTAACCCATTCGAAACTTTCTGTATAGTAGAACTATAAGGCAAACACTTGTTTACCTTTTTTTTAATATTCAAACCAACATTTTTAAAAGGTAGTGATTTTAGGTTTATTTTGTAAACTGTTTTTACATCATAATATTATATTAGACTCTATAGAATTTGAGTTTCTGATTAAAGAAAATGAACAAAGCCCCAAGAATCAAACATACTAAAGTTTGAAGATTTTTTTTTCTTTCAAAACAGCTAGTCATACTTTTGAGATTAAATTGTTTATTGAATTGACTTTAGTAAAAAGATACGAGAAACTTAAGAGACAAATAATAAAATCAAATAATGATAACTAATAAGGTGAAGATAATTAATAATATAATTTATTTTGATTGAATCATCTTATCATTTATCAAATACACTATAGGTATCTATTCAATTTTTATAGAACAATGCTTTGCACATAAATTTATAATTAATTTAAATTCCTATTCTTGAATTACAACGACCATCGTACATGTTAATAATCATTTCAATCGTTAGAAAATGATCCAAAAATGAATAATAAACTGATATAATTATTATATAGCAATATATATTACTATTATTATTTAAATATCTTTGACCTCTTGTGATCATCAAACGGTATATAAAAAATAATGTGCCTACCTATTATTCATGAATTATGATACACCCATTATTATAAAAATGTAATGATTAGTTCTTCATAGTTCGATATACATCTACAACATAATACAATTCTTTACAAATCGACTGAAATCAATTTTAACATCATTATTGCGTAGATACGATTATGTATGCACAAAATTAATAATTGCGTTTAATACTAATTTGCAATTCGATCCTAACAAAGCTTTCAGCTGCTTTTAATCTCATGTCCGATTATTCCAATATTAAAATACATTTACAATGTATAAATTAACACGTAATTATTACATAGTTACTACGAAGACCATCATTTTATAATATTGTTTAGTGTACTTACAATATTCGTTGAGTGATGCTATTGAGTTTCTCCACTCTACTTAGGTCAATTTTGCATTTAGTCTTAAACCTTTAGTAATTGTTCTTCTAAACAGAATAGTTGTAGACTGTACACATAAATGTATATTATACAATTATATATGCATAACTACGAAAGCATATATTAATAATATGAGTAGGTACATTGCAATTTTTACGTAAACAAGTAATATTTACACTGTAAAATAATAAAACATTTTTTATTGGTTAAAAAAAATCTAATGTAAATGTACGTAATTTCCACCTAAGTCATCTGAAATTATAATCTAGCAACACAATTAATTTTAAATGTAAAAAAATACAATATCAAACATATATATAATGGAAATAATAAGTGTTTTTATTTTTTTTATAAGTAAGTAGGTACTCATAGTAAATAATAACTTACTACCTACCTCCTACGCGCGTTAATAAATTATTGTTTATCTTGATTATGTAGGTACATGTTATTTATTGGTGACATGTATGGATAAAAAAAAAAAACAAAAAGAATTTATTACGCTACACAAAAGCCGAAAAACTGTAACATTTTTGTATATTAATACTAATTGATGTGTATACGGTGGTGTAGGACCATGTTTAATGCGCGCGCCGTCGACGGTGACGTGCGAGGACGCACTATACTACCACTCAGCTGTATACTTTTATTCGTCACTGACGTAAAAAATAAAAAAATAAAAAAATGTTAAGTTTATTTTTGTACAGGGTCAGCATATTATTTTCACAAGAACGGGATATCATCACTTTGTGCGCAATAATATACACGTCTACGTCATTTGGTGGATGTGCGTAAGATGTAACGAATATATAGATACGTTTGAAATGACAAGTGCGTGTATACGTTTTAGATGTGCGAAGGAAAGTTCAGGATTACAAATGACATTAAAAATAATATAAATGCTGAGAATAGAAAATACATTATTTTTGATGATATTAATTTATGACATGATATAATAAGATACTTACATACACATAACTTAGTATTTTTTTTTTCAAAACAAAATATTATCGTTCAAATACAACGGCGAATTATTCAACATAAATAATTAAATTAAAAATTCGTAAAAAATTCATAAAATATTTAACACAATTAATTATAGTCATATGGAAAATCATTTAAACCAATTAATTTTAAATTCAAATTACCGTATACCTACTATCATAAAACATATTTTTAAGCAGTAGATATGAAAATAAATTATAAAAATAACGATTCAATACAGATAAGACGTATTCTGGTAATATTATAATTGAGGTTTCTATCAACGGCCAAGTTATGATTACTTAAACCTGTAAATAGAACCTAAGTATATACGAGTAAAATATAATAATATAATAATATTATATTATAATATATAATTTACGGTAAAATTGTACCAAAGACCACAGATATATATATTATTATTATTTGAAAATATCTATACAATTAAAACATATTATAATATTATAAGCTGATCCCTCACTGCTTAAAAACATTAATTAATATTTATAGAATATTTTAAATTTAATTCAGCATTATTAACAGATTATTTAAATTAGATATTTATCAAAAATAAACTTGATAACTCAAAATTGCTTATACAAATGCTATACAATACAGTTACAATACATTTCGCGGGAAGGTACACTATTATGAAAGTAGACAGGTACTGCGCTTGTTCAACGTGTGCAATAATTACTAAGTTCACTGTGTTATAAACAACTCTCAATGCACAATGTACTTATAGGTACCTATAAACCTATAATATTATGATTATGGCTGAAAATGATATACCCAAAAAACCTTTAAAATATGTTTGCAGTAATTCCCTAAAAGATACCAAAATATGCTCTGAAAAAAAAAACAATAAATAATTATTATATTCTATTTTAAATTAAATGATTTATTTTTTTTATATTACACTGATAATAATTTATAAAAATTTGTGGTATTTTCTTCATCTGAAAACCAAACAAAAATGCTTAATGTTATTAATAAATAATAGTTTAAACAAAACAACGCATTCATTTTTAACGATGTTATTGCATTGCAAATTTAATGATTTGGATAAGTTTTCAAACAGCACCGAGCATTGACTGTCTATTAACAGATATTTGTAGCACGAAAAGGAGCCTTCTACATCGACGAATGTAATATGTGCATATTTATAATGCAAAAAAATCGTTGTTTGTCAAATCTTTTGGGATACCTTCAAACACGGACACAGCATCGGGATAATACTTTTGAAATTTTCGTAATAATATATAAAGACCATAATTTCTTTTTAAAACACATATTTTGTTTATATTATAGTGTAGTGCCGTTTGTAGCACTAACTTCACGTTTTTTTTCCGTACAGCTTCTATCAATTTAACTGAGTCTAATCTAACCTTACCTTTATTTTTTGTCGAATTACCCACAATGACTTCCACGAGTGAAACAAATTAATACTTTTACCATAACGGTTTTGTGATTCTCGATTCGTCGAGTCTTAAAAATTCGAATAGATACATTCCAAAAAAATATGTACAAAATCCTACATTGCGTCCTCGGGAAATGCAAAAATATGCAAATAAAATTTCGTATACAGCACCGTTAGGTTATATACGAAACAAATTTTGGTACGAACAAGCTATTTTTTTTTCGACCAACCAATAAAAATATGCTAATCGCGTCGGCCTTAATCACGACGTCGCACACACACACACACACACACACACACACACACACACACACACACACACACACGAGTCGCGGGACAACGAGTGATAATGACATTCGTACGACCGTTACGTATACATCGATACGCCCATCGTGCCTATACGCCAACGCCGAACGATACGCTACTCGCACGGCATTTTCGCCGCGCGCCGAGTCACATTTGTTTGCTGTTCGGCGCGCGTATGTCAGACGTTGATTTCTGCGGGTGCTGCCTACGCGGCGGACGACGGATCGCCGTAAACAAAATCGCTCAAACTATGCAACGTCTTGTGTACGCCGTCCGCGATTGTATAGGACGGGCATGACGGCGCCGCAGTGCACACTCGGAAATGGGAATCAATAAACGGTCGGTAAATCCGTGTCGCGGCCGTCGTAAAAACAACAGCGTGTAAGTGTGTATACAAATATATTAGTAATTTGATTAATGCTGAAAGTTCGCTGGCCTCCGCGAATTATTAGCCTCGGCCGCCGCTGTCCGGACGGACGAAGAAGAGGAGACGACCTCGTCCGCGGAACCCCCGACTCGACCGTGTTATATGCGCGCGCGGCCGTGTTACCGGCGACGACGAACCACGGGCCCGCGCGCCCGTTATATACACGTACAAATAAAGTTTCGCTCCTTCGCATTGGACTGCTTTTTAAGATTCCCAAAAGACCTATTAATGTTTTTTCGCCCGTCCGTCGAGCGACGCATAAACACCGCGTGTACACCGCGAGTTTCCCGAACGTCGTAAAAAAAAAAAAATAATATACACTCATATTATAAATAACAGCGAAATAGTGTGAGCAAAAAAAAAAAAAAAATGAATAAATTGATAAATTACCCGACCTAAACGTCCCAAATTGTTTTAATCGTGTCACGCGTCCGTTTTTGGTCTTAATATCTGTTTTTTGTTGATATTTTTTTTTTCCACTAAGCTGAAACCATAATATTATTATTGTTTGTGTTAATGTGGACATATTACACGTGAATTCGAAACCTCTGCCTTACATCACATACCACCAACCCACATGACATAAGTTCATAACGTTATCCTCTTCATTTTTGTTGTTATTCGAATAAATTTTCTGTTATAAAAGTTAAATGTAGCTCAGTAATGTGACGATATTACCAGCGGTTAAAGTGAATAGAAATAAATGTCGTGGGGGGAGTGGGTGAAAATAATCCAGTGAAATCCTCCATTTTGCGTTTTCATTGCAGCTGTTGTTTGTATTTTTACGTGCTATTATCTGTTTCAGTTATTATAGTCATCAGCTATTGTTATACTATATCAAAAATACGAAATCATATTATCTTAAGCTACGTTTTGGTGCATTGACTTTCCGTTTTTAAATGTTAAAATCCCAACAAACAATTTTTTCTATAAAATAAATAAACTAATGCCACATAGGATATATAAATTATGAAAATGTTAAAATAAGTATGGACCGATGAAATAATATAACTCCTATAAGAAATTAACGATTACATTTTACCGCAACACTTGTCACTTCTACCACTGGATATTACTCATGTTTTCTGTTTTGATAGTCTTGAAGTGAGTTGGTAAACATAGTAAAAATATACAAAATATACAACAACTAAATAAATAATGAATTTTCCCGTTAAAATTGTGATATTAAAAAAACAGACGAGAGAATTTAGATAATGCTATAGTATTTAATTCTGAAAGACAACATTAATTTCGTAGACGTAGAGGTATAATTTATATGGGTGATGTAAGGTAGGACAACAGATATATGTGTGGTGTTTTATAAAAAGTAGGTACGGTTTGAACTCTACTAAGTATCTAATTATTTTACATTACCTTTCTGTAATTATTTGTTTTATAGCGATCTGTAGGAACATTTAAACATATTATACTCGTACTATTTAAATCACAACCAAAATATAACCATAGTAATTTAATTTCGACAAAATATCATGTTAATTTAATAGTATCCATGTAATATAAGATAAAAATACTTACGCTTCACACAATTTTCCTGTGATTTTTAGTCGTTATAGTTTGGCACCACTAGTAACATTTGCTAAACGACTGTATGTTTTTTTGTACTTCCTAAAACTTCTTTTGGTCATTTAGACATTACAACTGCTGTTATAATGCAATTTAAGTTTAATGTAACAGCATATGTTATAATATTATAGATAAAAATGTGCATAATAATAATATATCGTTTTTTATATGCATTCTTAACAATAATGTAAAAATATAAAAACAAATTTCAAAATTTCAAAAAACTATTACATTTTTAATATAATACATTAATTCATTTTCCACCCAATGCGTTTAAAATTATCTGGATTTTTAGAAAAAACGATAAAATTAATAAACCATTTTAAAATTTCTCTGCCTAGTTTTATTTTTTAGAGATCAAAATGTTAAATCAAATTTAGGAGGAAAACAAATTTGCTTTGATTTTACTCTTTACATAAATACATATTATTATTACTATTCTTCTTCCTCTTATTATTATTATTATTATGATTATTATTAAAGTAGATTCATAAATTTCGGTCATAAAAATATGATCAAAATTGTATGTCTGTGATAGCTAATTATAATTTATAGTATGTTCTGTAGTTAAGAATATAATAAAATGGCAATAAATAAATAAAACTATTTTTATATTTTAATTTTAAATTAAACCATTATAATAAACGATCAACATATATATCATGTTATTACTTAAAAAAATGCACAAAAAAAATACAGTTATTTAATAAAATTGTACATAGGTAGATAAATTACATATGATTTTAGGTTCAGAGAGAAGCGATGGATATGTATATTAATTTTACAATGATATGTGTTTTTTGTATCCTTAAACACAATAAGTAGTCATTGAATCTAGTCGTTACACTCAGGGATCAAAAATAAAAAATTATCGATTAAATACGAGATCTCACATACGTTGTTTTTACATTTGTATAAAAATTACAAAAATAAATACGCATAATTCTTTTTTACATGTATTTAAAAAATAATTTTTTGACAAAATTCGTGACAGCACATCGACACCTCAACCCGAGCTGAGCAAAGGCAAATAACGACACCTGACAATGTTAGAATTACTAATATTATGAACTTAACAAAATGGGTGAAAATGAATATCGCGAAAAATCTCCGGGATTCGGAGATTTTTTTCGAGTTGAAGACGATATTGTACGATCTGAATACGGAGGACGACGAACCGATGTTTTATCCATTAACAATAATAGCACTAATGATGTGTACTCTACTCCCGAAACAGATACCCGAAATGTTTATAGTTATAATAAATATAATTTATTTTATAATAATCATATATATTTTTTTATAGCATACATCCGAAGAAATGGATGGCTTATTCACAGGAGATAGCGATGACAAGGACGGAGATGGAGACAACGGCGTTCAGCCCAGTGGTAACTGAGTACTCAAAGCTGTTGACGAATCTCCGACTGAAGATAAAAACGTCATACAACGAGTTGTCAATAAACTCGTTAATCACGATTGGCCGGGAAACGTTTACTACGTCTCCGATGTTATTGTGCCACCTGGACGCGAAGGAGTTGTACGATTCGTTGACGACATTTGCCTATATCTTGAATTCTACCGACGGCAGCCTTTCGTCATCGTCAGCGAACACGACGACCATGTCCACATTGTCCACGCCTGTTTGCAGGCAAACCAAACTTGTAGGTGTGCATGGCTCCAGCGCTGTGCAGATTTCCGAAATTATAGACGGAAGCACATTCGAGGACGCATTTATGCGTGCAACCTCGGAAGTAACGACTAGTAGGCCATTATACGATATTTTTGTTCGCGTCGCAAAAAAAGTATACTTCCCAGGTGCCGATGAAACACTACATAATCAAATTAGAAATATTTTCATAAGTAAAAATATTTTATTATATAATTTATTATTTTTTAAGAACCCTCATTGCCTTGCGGAATCTGGACTTCCCTCCGAAAACGTCCCAAATGCCCGAGTCGACGTATTTTTTCACCAATCCTTCTTTTGAACTAATTTTATTTTGGACCAACTATAATAAAATAAATTATATTATAAAAAATTATAAAATATACTATAAATAAAATAATAATAATCCATTTCTTCGGATGTATGCTACGAAAAAAAATGTATTATTATTATAAAATAAATTATATTTATTATAACTATATACATTTCGGGTAATTAATGGATAAACCATCGGTTCGTTGTTCTCCGTATTCAAGTCGTACAATATCGTCGTCAACTCGGAAAAAATCTCTGAATATGGGAGATTTTTCCCGATGTTCATTTTCACCCATTTTGTTAAGTTCATAATTGGTAATTCTAACATTGTCAGGCGTCGTTGTTCGCCTTTAGTCAGCTCGTGTTGAGGTGTAGGTGTCGCTGTCTCCGTATTAATCGGTATTGATAAATTGTTCGAGTTCTTTAAAGAATTCGTCGGTTTCTTTTTCTCGGTACACCTCAACTTCAAATTTTGTTGTACTTGCGAATGATTCCTTTTTATCCTAACTTTTACTGTTTTCGGTGTCGACTATAAATAAAATATTAATAACTAATAATTAATGTATAACAGTGATCTAATAAAATAAAATATTTATCATTTGTTCTTTGTTTAAATCTGCCTCTGTGCTTTCCAAAATATTTCCCAATGTCTAAGTTGGTTTGAATACCTGCGAACATTCCAAATCCAAAAAAGGTCCAGATTCGAAGTCGCTGTTGCTCTGCATAATTAAATTCAAGAAAGACGATGAATAATACGGGTATATACTGTTGTATGACACTCTCTCGTCGCAATGAAAAATTATGAATTAGGGAATCGGTTTATATAGTAATTTAGTACATAGATATATTTTTTAATTTTTTATTATAATTACGTGTAATACAAAGATCAGCATAAATAACATACATTGTTGAAAAAAACAATAATAGTTTATAAATTACGTAATATGTGGCTATCGCTGTATTATGATATTATTTTTTTATTATTATTATATATATATATATAATCACGTGTTTTTATATGAAAATCGAGCTTGGTGCTTGCCCGAAATATAAATATACATTTATATTTCCGATGACTACGACGACAAGCGCGGGACCCACCCACCACAACCGCATCATACGCCGGCTGCCGAAGGCATAGCCATTGTATGTATTTGATCATGTTTTTGAATTTCAAATGTAGGTCATACCTCACTAGGTGCATCGAAGTAGTTTTCTTTTTTAAAAAATGCAGAAAAGTTATTATTTTATTATTCTTAGATAATATAGTCCAGGTTACAGACAATAGCTACAATATGAATTCTACAAAAAAAAAAAAATTATAAAAATATTATATTTTTAATGTTCTGAAATCAATTGATATTAGCATAGTATATTGCTTATTTTTTATAATAAACAAAAACCATGTCAATGCGTTGTTAATATTCTGTTTAACGTCAATATAGTTAACAGAAAAAAAACAAAAAAATATTATTAATAAGCTAAATTCGAGTTATTTTTAACATTATTATATCATATTTACGATTATTTTATTGTAGGATCCAAACAATATTCTTCTTATTTCATCTAAAAACAAATCCTACTATCAAATAAAATAAACATTGAACTCAAAAAAAAAAAATACTAAAATCATATACATGGTCTATAGTAAAAAAAACTTTGACGTACAACGAACAAGAAAAGGAAACAATAAAAGTTTTTGAGATGTAGTGCTTTTGACGTATTCAAAAGATAAAATGGATAGATTAAGCATTAAATTAACAAGTATCAAAACGAATCAACGAACAAAAGGTAATGATAGATACTACAAGTTTAAAATTAGCTATACCTACCAATGGTTGTGCTACACATTGAAACACGATAGCTCTATATAGTTATAGTTCTTGTAAGGATCGTATCAGGCAAATAAAATAATAAGATGAGAACAAATTTAGTTTTACAAACTGCCAATGAACAAAGATTAGAATATGTGTAGACTAAAAGGATATAAGATAGAAATTAATGTAGAAGAGTATTAGAATGGCAAAAACCAGTAGTAGAAAGACTGATAGGCCTTAAGAATAAGAATTTATTATTGCATAATGATTAGTAAGTTTGAAATTGTTTATATTTAAATTCATATCTTAATTAATTGAATGCTGCAAGAATATTTTTTCAAATATTTCAACTCTTAAATGTATACTCAAACTAATTAATATCTAAGACATGTCAAGATTTTTTTTCAGATTTATACAAACGTATATATACGCTTTAATTCGTCAAATAAGACACATTGCACTCTAAAGCTTACAAGGTAATTAATTTTAAGGAACGGACCGGAATAAATTAAATCAAATAACCTTGTCCTTAGACTATACAATCATTTTAATCCAAACTAGATAAAAACGTAATTAACTAGAAACTATATTTCCGTAGTCGCGAGAATCTTTTTCATCTTCAGCTCTTTTAACTAGGAGAGTAATATGACGCGTTTTTTAATTTAAGTGTGCTAGAATTTAAGTACATCCCTTCAAATATAGCGTATAAATATTTAAAATTAATATGAACTTATTATTTTAAATTATAAATATATCTCGGAATTTATGTTTTTATAGTATACCACGGAAAAAAAATGGCTATTACTTCAAAATTATAATCTCTAATTCTAGATTTTCATAGATTAGCTCTTATTTTTTTCAAATAAAAACCTATATTATATATCTATATTGATTATATTAAGATTATTAAGAAATTTCGGACCCTTTGTTCTCCACCCCCCACTTATAAATGGTTAAAATTCGATAAAACTCGTTGTATTTTGTATTTTATAAACTTAAAAAAATATTTATGAAATCCAACGAATTAACAGTAACTCGATTTAAAAAAGAATATTTTGATTTTCGACTCCTCATTACTATATTTTTATTACTCGGGCTGTCTTCTAGGAAAACATCATAACAATTTTTAACTTTTAAGTCAAACACTATAATTTTAATTATAAGAATTTAACATAGTTTATATGAATACTTAATTCATTTGATAGTAAATACTTCTCAAATCCATACTACTCACTTCCAGTTTCAGACTACTCCTTATATTTTAGAGTTTTATTAAAAACAGTGGCGGACTATCAGGTATTTATTTATAAAAAAACCTTAACATAATTTATTATGTCCAAACTTCAAAATTATTCCTAAACATATAATACTTTGTTTGGAATAATTACTAAGAAATAGGCACATAATAAAGTATAGATTTCAATAACGTTGTTTTGTCAAATTTAAATTATTAACATAAGTAATTGCATCAGTCATACACAAATAGTACATAATATATAACGTGCGAAATGGACTTTTAATTTATGTTGGATAACTTTTTACAATATCAATATAATACTCTGATTGTTTTTAAAGTTCAATAAATTGTTATGAAGGTCTTTCTAATACTATATACTTATATTTATTAATTACAGTAAAACATAATGCTTTTTACTGTACATATATATCGGGAAATCATTTCATTAGAAAATTACGTTTATTTTAGTTTTTATTATTACTCCATCAATAAATGATTATCTTCAGTGATAAAACGGCCGTTCGATTTGATTTTTTGTGTTATCGTTTTAATCGACTCTTGGCCAATAAGATGTAATATAATTATTATTTTAGTTATAACGGCATCGGCTTTTATCGTTAAAGATGATCTACACAGACTAACTGGTACTAAGTAATAATTATTTCCACGACTCAATAATGCAAGCTGAAGTATTTGCGTGCAAATGACATACAGATACTTTAACTATGTGGTAAAATCTATACTAAACTTACGATTTATATATGTACTTATACAATCTGTTTAAGAAAGGTTAATTTGTATTCCACTTATTTGCATCAAAGAACCCTTTCGAGAGATATGTTTTATTTTGTTTACTGTGATGTTTAATGTTCATACGTACAATAATATTATAATAATATCTTCACTGAAAGTTCATTAGACAATAATAGCAGAGTTGTATGTTTTATTATTTGTCGAAGGCAGACTCGCTTTTAATAGCTTATATCGAAAGACCACAACCGTTCAATTATTTCATCGTTTAAGTTTTTTCAACCATTGCTTGTTTTTCAATTTTATCATCTCCTATAGCACTTTATCATTATTATTAATAGTATTGCTTTGTTGTACTATATCAATGACCTAATATTTTATATTATTAAAAATATTTATCGAAATCGCATTATATTATAATTTTAATTGTTGGATTATACACTCCAAATAGTTTTCAAATGCCATTTGTCGTCAACAATTGATCGCCTAGCGTATAATTATTGTAGAACTCTCATTTGTATACGTTAAGCTCTAAATGCTAATTATATTGTGTTCGTCAAACTTGTTCATTAATAAACTTAGTCTGCTATTGACCCAATTTAGGATTGAATAATTAATTCATCTTTAGGAATAAGTAAATACCTACATTCAAATTCGTCTTTAGATCAATTTTGTTTTTAAAATGTTTATAACCGCAATATGCAAATTAATTAATTTTCAATATCATTTGTTTTTTTTTAATTTTAAATGCCTATACCAAAACTTGCGCGATTAAATAATATAGTATTATACCTAATAAAAAACGAGGAGGTAATAATAGGAGGTTGACACTAAGCGTTCGGAATAAATTGAACTAAATAGTTATTTCAGAATTGAAAGTACAGATAATAAAAATTCGAGTATGTTATAGTACCGCTCTGCTGTATAGAAGATATCTAGTATAATGGGTGTATTTAATTTGAATTCAATGATATATCATTGTATACGGAAAACGATTCTGAGCTGAGACGATCCATCAGCTTATATAATTAAGTACATTTTATAAAATATGTTATGTAGTATTGCCATTAGAGTTATTTATTTTTCTAATATTAATACAATAGGTTTAATTTTAGTGTAAAGTACACACACACATACACATGCACGGACGCACATACATATTTGTAATATTAGTTCATTCTTCACTCCGCTCAAAATATAAATTATAATAATTTTATATTATTATGATAGCAGTAAATTGCCATAACAATTGTTTTAACTAAATCAATTGAATACACTTATACCTATGCAAAATATAAGATATTATATTTACAGCTTAAAAAATATAAACATCGAAAAGTTATGAAATTAATTAAGCGTTATAGAAGAAGTTACATGTATGCACGTATGCAGTGTTATTCTCAGGGATATAAACAGTGGTAGGGAGGTGAAACCGAGAGGAATAAAAACATCGATTGCTAAGTTAGCTGTGAGGCTCGTAGCCACACACTACTTCAAAAATTTCTTCTCTCCCACAAAACAATAGAGTGTAAATTAAATCTTTGAAAATATTAATTTTTCTATGCTTCGTATTAAAAAAAAAATAATTTGTGATCATCATTTATTTTCTAAAGGTATATCAATATTTTAAATAATTTAAACATAAAATTAAACACGTTTTTAGAATAAATAACCATTTCTTCATGTATTATATCCACTCACATTTATCTCTTGAGACGATTCTAGAAAATTACGTTCAATTAGAAAAAATAACTAGTTGTTACATTAATAAATTTACTACTGTCGTCGTCCTTAGCTACTGTGTTTCCACGAAATAAGTGTTTAGTCTTTTATATCACATTTTGTTTTTCATAGCTTTCTTGAAAAATATTAAACATTTTTTACTTTTGATCCTCAAAATACCAACAAGAACCTATTTTTTATCAGAAAACTCACAGTAAATATTTTAAATCAAAGCGATTTTATTACTTCAAAGAGTATCTTCAGACAAAAAATGAATCAACATTTATCAAGTATACCAAAATAAGTACATCATATATTTGTTATATAATTAGCATATGAAAAACTCTTCAATTCTAAAATAACCCGATAATTGGGATTTAAAAAAAAGTCCATCGTTTGGGAGATATTTCTATATACTATCATCTCCACCAAACCGAGTGAATACCCATATGTATTACGTATACAAAAAAAAAATGAATAATTTATTTTACAAAATTCAATTATACTATGTAAAAATTGTATCTGAAGACACAATGATTGTGAAGAATGATCTTGTACACATGATATCATCAGCATAATTATTTTTAATTCGTTCATTAGATAAAAAAAAAAACTATCTTGAAAAGTTGACGAGCTTCCTAACAAATAACAAGCACATGGTTCGTCAAATAAAAAGTTCTGACGACCTTATACATTTTAGTGTGACTATCAGTCACTTTAACTCCATCTCGGCAAAAATCGTAAAACATCTTGAAAGTTGTGTACCAAAAATTAGCTCTTAGACTACACTAGATTTGAAAGTTTTACTGTAACTTGTTGATTATGTTCGTAAAATGTATTATACGAGTAGTTATTTGTTAACTGTTATCCTTCGTAACGTAACGTATATTATCGATCAAATAAAATCGAACATTTAAAAAAAAAAAAAACACCAAATAATAATTATATTAGATAATAATATTATATCGTATCATACATTATATTATATTATACATTGATTATTGAAAACGTCAATGAAACAGTTTTCTAATTGTGATGGAGATATTATTAAATAACTTTAATGTCCAAAAATGGTTCTCGTGAATCTTTTGTTAAAGTTTGATTGACGGAGGTAAACAATTATTCAAAAAATTGCTATATAAAAGTAAATTCTTCAAATAATATTTATTAGTTATTCAATAGATAATAATGCTGTAGGTTTGTAGAAAGTTATTATGTGTTGTTTGTCGTAAGTTTTAAGTTCAAACGTTGAATCTTCATTTTTTAAATTCTTGATATTTAGATATATTTTTTTTAATTAAATAGCATAGGTAGATTAGGTACATTTCTGCAATTATTAAGTTTACAATCGAATATGTCTTGATATATTTTTAAACATTAATTATGAATATTAACGATTTTTTAAGCAATCCAAATAGTTACATAATATCATTAAATTACATTTTTCTATGTATGTTCAAATACAAAAAAATGTAAAGAATTATTATTTTAATTTCTGGGAATAGCTTTTAACATTTTTAATTTTTGTGCGTTTTTGGCAATTTAAATTATAAAATATTTATGATGTTTTTAATATTCTATTCAGAATATTATTCAATGGCATTATAATAAATGAAAGAAAAATAATACATTATATTATGTGCAAAAAATATAATTATATTACAATAATTATAATAATTATAATTTATTAATTGTTGTAAACATATTATTTATCAATTTTAATTCGTGATTTTTATATTATAATGTTTATTTAATCTTTTTATGATTGTTTATTTTCTATAGTTATAACTATGGTTTTTACATATTTTTATTAAATAGTACTATTGATTTTTAAGAGAGAAGTATAATAAATTCTATTGTAATGAATTTAAAAACAAAAAAAAATTGCATATTACCGCATACATTGAGATTTTTATGAAAACATATATTTTTTTATGAAGATCATGTTTTTCGTGTATATTTACTAAATTTGGTATGTTGTAAATTATGTATTTTTGTATTTATATTTAGGGTCAGTGAAATATTAATTAATTTTATCAGCAAAATATTTTCCGTACGTTAACGAATTCATTTACAATTGAGTAATTGGCAATCATCATAAAAATATCAGATACTTGACGAGTAACTTTCCGGTTTGTTTTTAAAAATAGTTATCAACAGCGCGTCATCGCCGAATTCAAGTTACGTGCTAACACGCAAGTCTCGTCTCTCGTATTATCTGTACTCGTATATCTACGGAATCGTAGTTTCACTAATTGTTTTTAATAGTCAATAAGCACATGTTTGCTGTAATTAAATTTAAAAACTTCTTTGTTTATACATTTAACGTCTAACTTCACCCGGGAAAAAATGAACTGTTATAAAATACGGTTTTCGGTATATTTTGATTTTAGTTCATTTTCCTTACTTGTCCCATAGATTACGAGGATGTCGGTATCGGTGCGATCTATCTCGCCTTGTGGATAAATTCCACCTAGGTGGGCAGTCCACTGCGGTGGATTCGATACAACGCGCTTTGTGTATTTCGGTTTAAATATAATGAAGTTCACGGTGAGCTAATCGGTTTACGTGAATCTACCTACGAAAATGAACTGTTTTAAAATGAGGTATTTAAAACGTTTAAAAAAAAAAAAAAAAATGTGTTTGGTACCATCAATCAGACGTATTTCAAACTACTCTTACGCTTTTCTGTATAGTATACCTATCTCTGTACGAACTGCAATATTTGAAATATTTGTTAAAATCATTTTTTTTTTACTATTTTTCAGTATTTCATACAGGTAATATAATTATTACATGTTGCCTTTTTATAATAATACAATATACATACAGTTATAATTTTTCGGTCACAATAAAGGTATTTGTACAATCAATTTATGTCGCGTATATTTTATACATTCATATGCAAATTTTCATTTTGAATATCTGATGCAATTGTGATGCGTTTTTTCAGGATTTTCAATGCAATAAAGCCCCGAATCCCCCATCACATGATAATAATACGGTATGACCAATATAAATTCTCCTGTCTTGGAATCGGGTTTCGTGGTGAAATTAAGTACGAGCGCGCCTATTTATATGCGCCCGTTGGATAAATGACTATACGAAATAAAATAGGTAGGTAACACACGTCAGATAATAATATATATATATACTATACGTAAGGTTTTCGGAAAAAAAACAACACATTTCAAAACTTTTCGATACGCCTAATAAATATATATATATATCATAATATTTCTGTGCCAATAGAAATATCAATTATAAATTATCATCGTACAGACGATATTACGTTATTCATCGATAACGAGTGGGCGTGCATATACCACATACCTGTTATATAGTATCGTACGAGCAAACCTACCTGCGGTCGTCCGACGCACTCATACTGTTGTACCGGCTAATAATATTATATAATGCATTATGCCCATTACGGACTGTTATAATGCGGTACATCATAATATCAATATGCGGACCAGACATTACGATATCGTTCGTCCGTAACGCGATCAGAATGATGAGCCGGAACCGTCGGCTAATTTTTGAATAGTCGGACAGATCGCCCGCGGGACGAAAAAAAAATATTGATGTGCCGCGAAACGTTCAACTTATACGTTTAGGGTATAGCTAATAAAAATAATAATAATGTTATTATCTTCGGGTGTGCTCGTGTACGTCCTATATCGGACTTGCGTTTAATATGAGATAGAGATGGAGAATTTACGTATCTAAAAAAAAATATCTGTAAATTTACCAATAAAGTGGTAATAATGATAAAATAGCTAAATCTTAGAGCTATCGTTTCTACTATAATACGATTATTATTTTTATAAAATTTAGTTCTTTCTTATAATAATAAATAAACCATAAAGAACTAAAAATGTTTCTGCATTAGTGTACCTACGTACCTACTATGAATATTTAATTATTAATTATAATAATATTTATTTTATCAAAATAAAAATTAAGAACAATTTATAAAAAATTACAGCAAGTATATCAACGTGGCAAATATGATAATATTACAGTAATAGATTTTTTTTTTTGCGGTTTACCTACAACTAATGGAAAATGTGATTGGTGCAATAATTATTGTATTATCATCAGTTTATGACAAATATAAAAAATCTGTAAAAGCGATTTTGACCACATTTGATTATTAGGGAGGCCACACAACATTTTGTTTTCTTTTGGTGAAAATTAATTTACCTGTAAAGAAAGTCGGTAAGACTTACGATAAATTTTTTTCACCGATAAAAATGTACCCGGTAAACGCACAGCACACGACTACGTCTCTAACAGTGTATACGTACGATATACCTACACGAACGCTGCAATAGTGAATAATCGTAATCGTTCGTCTACGCGCGCCGACCGAAAAAAAAAATGTCTCCGGCGAGTCCATCATCGGGGAGACGACTACTATGCGGGCGCGCGTAAGTGATATTATTCCGCGAGATATCATCGTAACGCACGGCTGTTTGTCACACAAATGGGCGAATTCTTTTCAGCCGAACGTTTCATGTCCGTACATTTGCCCGCTTTTTACGTAGGCTGCACACGCATTCACCGCGGCGCCGTTCCATTATGCGCCGCCCGTGCATTATGTACCACGCTGCCTGCGACGATACCGTACGTCGGTATATCATTTTCAAAAAATAAAAAAAAAACCCAAAACAAATGGGCAGTTATATCGTTCCTGATAACATATCATTGAAATATGAATCTACCGTGGGGAGCGCGTGTCCCGGGCCCGTAAATATTAATCTGCACGCGAAAAACTGCATATTATTATAATATTGTCCGTACCTATTTATAGCGGCCGTACGTTACGAGCGGTGTCATGGATGTTCTCGTGCGCGGACCCGATCGTTTTATACGCGACACATACGTCATTAGTAACAAGGTCTCGGATTTCAATGCATTTGCATTTTTTTTTTTTTTTTTTTTGGAATGTCTTACACGATGTTTTCCGAACTACAAATTATGTTTTTCGAGTAGTCTGCGCTCTGATCACAATCTTTTTTTTTTTTGAGGGGGGTATTTTTTTTGCATTTTAGCGGATTTTATCTGTTGGGGCATTCTTAGACGTTTTTAATGTTTTTTTTTTAATTTTTTAGGATATTTTTGAAAGGAAATTTATACCCGAGCCCTAGTCATCACATATACGATAATGAGATCGTTATTCGTTAGCGTTTGTGTACCGACGATTAACCACCGTTTATATAATTAATATGACTATTATTATCGTTTTAACGTCGTCGCAACGTACGTCATTATAATTAAAATGTGTTTGAAAATTATTTTTTATTTCACGATTTTTATGATTTTTATTTTTAGCAATATACGTATTATGGCTATAAGACGTATAAATAACGTCGTTAAATATATTATTTTATTCGATTTCCAATAACAACGTTATTCGGATTTATATACGTTTCCAAAAGCTGATGAGATGTGTCGATAAAATTAATATGAAATAATATGCGTTTTAATTCTATAAGATTTAGTCACTCGATAACTAATCAAGCCACACATCGCGATGGAAAAAATATCAACACGCCTGCAGTATTACAATATCATTAATAATGCACTGTGCGCGGCAGATGATGATATCGTATATCCGTCGGGGTACGGAGGAGATTTTTAAAACAGAAAACATATGTTCTAAACATGATAAATGATTTTTATTTTTCTTGACGAAATAATAACCACGTGTGACCTTTAATTATTGATAATTCAAGTAAATTAAAATACGTTAAAACAACAGCCGCGGCCTATCTATAGTTAATGATCGAAATAATTTACAGCTCCGGCTTAGTTTTCATGTGTGGGACAATTGAATTAAATATAAGCGGGGCTTAAATTAAATGCAAATGTCCATTATCATTCTTAAATTTGCATTATGTGATGCATAAGAATTAAGAATAACGGAATGTAGATGACCGCGGTTAATTTATTGACGGAAGACGACGACCGCGGCTAATTATTATACTGTTGTAACTGCTGTGGCGCGATTAAAATGGATCAATTATTATAAATTGGTTTTTAAGACGATGTTGAATGTTGAATAATATGTCGTGAATCCATTTTCAAATAGTTTAAATAATAATAAATTAAAATTCGGGAGGGTGGTTAGCGAATGTTACGGTTTAATTTGTTACTCTACGACACGAGGTTCCGTCTAGTAATTATATATATTTGTAAAATATGTGTATTATATTTATATATTTCTAAACTAGGATTAAATAAATAAATATATATTTTACCGTAAAAAGGTTAGACCGTGTTGTGTATGTCAACATCCACTAGTAAAATGTCTATATTATTTTAATTTTTCAACAATCATCAATTTATTTGGTGTATATAGACATTCGCCAAGTGACTGTTAGCATGACAGCAATTACCAATTGCGGACGTTCACAGCAACATAATATATATATATATGAATACGCTGGTGGCAATAATAAAATCATTAAAATTGTATTCTATATGGACAATTTTAGTCAAAAATACGTTTTAAAATTATTGTAATAATTCGTAATTATTGTTCTAAAATTTAAAAGGTTATTTGATTTATTTTAACGTAATATCTACTCTTGCATTGGTGTGCGCACGTCAATTTTAAATACTGATAAAAAACATTTATTATGAAACGAGAATGATGCAATGTCTATTAATATATTTTATTTGTATTTATTAAACTCACATAATGCAAATTTGTTTTAAAAATGTAATAATAAAATATGCATTCGTATTATTTATTTCAATAACATATCATTTTATGATAACATAAAGATATATACCTATTACACCACCGAGTGTATACTTTTTAGCGTATGGATTTTATTGGTTTTTATTCTATATTTATTCTATATTTCTATAATGATTCTATGCCCAATTGCATGTTATGTATATATATATTTGTGACACTATTATAAATTTAACTGAATTTGTATTATTGCTAAATAGCGGCAACGATATTTCATATTCTATAATAATATAAAAACAAATATTTATATAATAATTCATCGTTTTACAATTTTTTTTCTTGCTACTATAGATTATTCGTGTGTTATATAATTGTAGATTACGACAATTTCAAAAATTCGCACTAACATTTACCTACATTTATTATTAAAATCTGACTCATGAACTACATCTCTTTTCATCGGGATAAAGCAAGTAACCGACAACAAAACGCACACAAGAAAAAACTCAGTTTTCTCGAGTTTTAACTTAATAAAAATGTCAAGTAAGTGTTCATTATTTTATAAATATCAAGAATAATCTATAGACTATAGCATAATGATAACAAAACCACATTTGCTTATATTCCTTTTGCAATTAGTGTTAAGTTTTGGTCGTTTTATTTGTTGCGTTGTGTCCTACTATAAGGAAATAGAATTGCCAATCCGAAGTAAGTATTACTATCACGTCTATAGATAGAATTTTCTACCTATAATTTAAACCCTACACGAAAATTTAAATTATGGTGTTATTTATTGTTCTTACAATATATATATATATATACCAATTCCCAACATTTTTTTTTTATTTTTCAGATTAGTTGGTGCGTGTTTTTTACATGTGGTAATTCATGTTTTAAAATAATTAAAATATGGACATACATACTTCTCACGTTTGCAGGTAAAGAACTATTTTCGCAGATTATATTGCTTGAAATGGTGTGTAAAAGGCAAGTTATTAAACTATTAAATGATTTTTATCGCATTCTAAAACGATTTGAGTGGTTGTTTTTTTAGTGGCCTATAATAGTACTTTAAATTGTATAGAAAGAAAACAAAATACCAATTATTTCTTTTGAAAATTACAGTGCCTATAATATTCAAACATTAATAATTAAAATATTATGTTTCTGTAATTACATTTATTTTACTTTAAATAAAATATAAAATATTTAATTAATTATACGGAATTTATCATTAGAAATTATTATTATATACATAAAAAAATGTTTAATTAATTATAGGTATTAGTAATTGAATTGAAAACTTCCATTGTATATAAATTAACTATAATAAATAATCAATTAATAATTTCCCACCTCTATAATTTATGGTTAAATACTTAAATATTATATGGGTACAACTGAATCAAAATTTAAAACATGATTTAGAAAAATTGATTTAAGTTTGATAATTTAAAAATAAATTTTATAAAAGTACAGTCCTAAATTAGTTAATTATTTTTTTATATATTATTATGATATGATCAAAATAATATTATATTATTATAAATTATCTAAATATTCATATTTTATACTGAATATTACTAATGTTATCGAACGAAATCTAAAAGTAGTAGATATTGTAATGAAATTAATATAATTTTAATATAAGTACCTAAATATTTTTCACATTATTGTTTTAATTATTTCATGAACTATGAAACATTGGACATTTTTTTGAATTGGAATTCTATACATTTTCTATTTTCGAAAACAGTAGATTATTCTGGTATTTTAAATAATACTAAACATTTTAAAAACAACGAGATAATATTATAATGATTTTAGAATGTAAAATACATTAATTTAAACAAAATAGTTTTGTTCTTAAAATAACGTAGCTATATACACACTAAAAAAAATACCTTCCACGGGTTTTCCAATTTTTTATTTTCACAGATAACACAACAAATCTGAAAATTAGATGGGCCGTCTGTTTTCTATTTATAATCAATAGATGTGCTGTTATATGAGTATAGCTATGTATTATGTGTTGGATGATTAGCATTACGGATTTTTTTCTTTAATATTAACTATTAAAATTCTGATTTTTTGTTATACTTAATGACCATAATTTTTTATACTATCTAAGGAACGATCTGTGATGATTTCAACATATTTTTTTAAATGAGAAACCACTATTTACCATATAAATTGTTAACATGGATATTTTAAAAATGTTTATGTACCCATCTAAATTAGAATTTGAGCGATTAATTTCTATTAGCTTTATAGTTTCAATTAACTTTTGTATCAAATTTTATGTGCCAATTAAACATAATAATTCCCAATCCCTTGCTTAAAATCTAAAAATTCTAATTGAAAATTGTTTTAGAAAAAAGACATGATCTTAATGGCTTATTTATACCTGACAAGTATCTTGAGAAACCCTAATATACCTTACTATAATATGAAGTTTTTTTGGACTATCTTATGGATAAAACATTCTTTTGAATATTTTAGTAATAATCCGAGGTCAAAATCGGATAGCCAAGAAGGGCAATCGAAAATATTTTATTAAAACGTGATTCAAACGAAATAAAAAATATGTTCGGTACCATATTTTGTTTCTTTTTAGTAGAATTATAAAATATGTTTTTGCTACCATAATTTAATACAAAATTCAATATAATGAATTAGATATTGAAAACTCCTATAAATAACATACTGAACACAACGTTTAAAAATAATCAATACTTTTAAAGCAAACATGAATGTTTAACGCCGAATTCGTAAAGAGTATTTGATTGGTAAGATTTTGTTCATTATTTTATTTTCATTACAATTTCTCAAATCTCTATTGACATTAATCGTACTCAAAAATATAACAAGACTGCAGTAATTCCGTATGTTATTAGGTCGAAATGTATAAAATAAAAATTACCAACGTTCTAAAGCACAGTGAGCAAACGATTTTAATACCATCCGTAATCATAATTTGTTTTAGATGATTTATATATTGCGTGGTTAATAAATTTAAATTATAAACGTATAAATTTATTTTTTCACGTATATGCAATAATGGCATGTACAATATAAGTTAGATGAGATAATACGATTTTTTTGAAATGCGTAGGTATTTAAAATTGTAATTATTATTTATTTTATCTACGTGTACACAACAGACGTCCCTGGTTTAAATTAAATACGTAGAAAACTCAAAAAATAAAGTCAACCCTAATGGCTGTCCAAATATCAAACAATGGCTTACCATTATAGTTCAGCATTATAGTCGGGATTTCATTTTAACATGGATTCTAAATCTGTATAATAGTACCTATATAATGTGTGAGTGAATGTATGTGTGTCTATTATAAGTTATAACTTGTATTTGTATGTGCACTCGTTTCTGTGTATTTCAATTTATTTTATTTCTATCACGACTTCGAAGAAACCTATAATATAATAACATGATGTGTTTAAACTCATTTTAAATTCCATGCAGAGAGAGGGAATTGAAGGTTTCGCAACAACGTGTGTTATTTTTAACAATTTTGGAAAAATAGCTCAACATTCGACGATGTTTGCATGGTTTTTCTGTTTATTTTGATTTGAACACGTCGTATTAGGAGTAGGTACATTTTAGAAACTTAATTTAAGATGAATTTATTAGCAAACGTTTTTAATATTACTTTGTCAAAACCTTGATGCGTTGTTGATTAGCTGATCATTGTTATTTGAACAACGTTATTAAAACCAAGTTTATGGTTCACTCACACCGAAATCACCAATAACGCAATACTTGAAAAACTAATATAGTCTTACTAATAAAATTGTTGCCTTACTATTTTTAATAAATATTTAATCAACACAATAATGAAAACTTTAGAACTAAAAAATATAACGTTTTATAGACATTTTTGGTTTTCAATTATCATCTTGAAATTTGTTTTAGTTTTAAGTATCAAATTTAAATCATAAGCAAAAAACTGTAGTCAGATAAATTCACACATAAATGTGTCGCAGATGTTAAAAATACGATTCAGTATATGTTTATAATATAATATGAAGTATGATACATTACTTTTTATAGTAAACTACTGTATTTAAAGAGCTAAACGTTCTCATATATTATTTTTATTTATATAACTTTAGTATAAAAGTCAATACTAAAAATAAAATAGTATGAACGTCAATATAACACGTGGAGGGGTATAATGTGCACTAATAAGAAATTGTGTTATGAAATATATAAAGATATCGGAATAAAAATCACTGTGTTCGCACTATCTTACCCGCCGAGAGTACCTAAACAGTATAATATATATATTTTTTTAATAACTCTGTGATATAATGTCTCAGGAAAACATAAGAATATGTGTATAGCGGTTCACTAACAGATCGTGCCTTAGCTTCCAGAATAACTACAGTTCATCAGCTGTAGAGATACTAAATATTGTTTATTTTTTATCAGTTTTAGAATTATTAAATGTTTATACTACTCATAGCTTCTATTTTGGTTATTTAAATAGGTATTTTACTATTTTGATTTGATTTTATTAAAAAAAAATAATGACATCGACATTTTCAATAAATTGATAATTTTGTTTTAAAATGTAAATTAAAATATTTAATAATAATTTTAATTAAATCTTCGTATAATGTTTAATACATTTATTATAACAAAAAAAAGGACGTTGAGGATACGATACAGTACTTAAAAATCAAACCTTCGATAGAGCTGGTAAAACGATTTTGAAAATGTGTAGTTTTAAAACCAAAAGTTTTCATGCTTCCGATCAAAGTCTTAAATAAAAATATCATATATAATATTACACTGCTAAAGTATATATTAATATTACAACTTTGATTCAACCAATAGTCGATGCTAATTTTAAATGTTATTTATAAGTTTTCTGAATGTATACACTTTAGTTTCTGCTACGTTTTGGACATAACTTTTTCTCGGTATTCCCGTCTAGAGTTGAGTTGTATAAGTTTCTAAAACGAATTGTTCTTTTGACAGCTGTCAAAACCAAACTATCGTTTAAGTTGGTACATGGATATCTTCCAATCTTCGGATAATAACTTATTTTAAATCTTAGAATGTTATGAAACACTAACGGCAGTATGAACTCTAAATCTAATATCTACATCCAATTATTTTTATCATCAACGTTTGAGGAAAACAATAGAGTAAATTTAATCAACGGCGATTTGAAATTTGCATATTATCCAAAGTGAAATACCCCACGGGTATCTTAGTGTTTTGAAATATTAGTTATACCTACACTTGTAGACCTATAGTAATCGCATCGTTTACGACGGATTAATAAAGACTAAATTTTAATAACGGACATGTAAACAGTAGGTATATACCTACTCAGGTTCGGGAACATTAATCAATATTTGACAGAAATAAAAAAAGCGAATAACAATGTCTTGGTAAAACAATATAATAGATACATTCGTTATTAAAACATATAAATAAATTACATTTGTATTTATTTAAAAAATGACAATGTGTATATTGTGTGTAACGTATTATACAATATTATTATATCTAAATGTTTTTATATGCGCAAATATGAAATAATAATAAATTGATATGAATTATGTTCAACATACAAGTATACTTTAATATAATAATATTAAAGCGTAATATCGTAATAAACATATTTATAAATGATGGGAATATATTAATTATATATGTATGGTTAATTAAATTACCTTTGGAATACTGTTAAAAGGTTTTCCAGATATTCGAAATTCCAAACATAATACTTATTTAATTCGTACTTTCGCATAAATTATAATATTTTAATCCGTGGCTTTAACTTTGATGATGAATATAATATGAATAAATAAAAAAACCAAACAACAAACGTTTGAATACGACTACTTTTCTAAAACGTACGATGTAATAACATGTCAATAATATTACGAAAATGATTAAAATTTCCGTTTCACAAAACTCGTCCTTAAGTATTATAATATATTTTTTATGGTTCGTTGAGTTTCACCATCCAACCCTAGCTAACGCCGTGTATTGTGTTGTAAACGTTTCAATTTTTTCTACATGAATAACACAAACCACTTTCTTTGAAAAGTAACCCTTAAAATTTCATTTTACGTTTTAAAACAACTACAATCCATTCCGTTTGAATATTAAAAATCTGCAGGTTTATATCGTTTTTATTTTTTTTTATGGATATAGTTGGACTTTGGAGAATTCCCACAGGCGACACAATTCAACTTTATTTCATTTTTCGAATTGAGTTCCTTCGCGATTAGAAGTCGACAGCCATCTCGCAATGATTGATGTCAACCAATTGCAAACGACCCGAACAATTTAAATACGGACCCGTGTACACGTCAGTGACCGGAACTCGATGTCCGTTTAGCCGAGAAAGGCAGGTTGCTTAAATTATTATAGAATCCGTGATACAATGGAACATTAAAATATATTAAACTCGGGTTTTGCATATTAGAATCAAATAAATATTAAAATACAATTTATCGCTGAATCCATAAGTATTAGATTTCTATATTGACCGATTACTTAAATTGTGCGTAAAGGTATAAGAATTATGATTTAACATAATATAATATTTTATATTGTGATATAGCTGCGTACTAAAAATATTATTGACAATAGCCATCGAACTATGTATTCAAATAGTTTTTTTTTCGCGTTTATATTGTTTAATAATTTAATATGAAGTATTATAAGATTTATAACTATAACCCACGTATGAAGTGTACAGGTTTTAATAACTCTGCATACTTCAAGTTAAAAACAAAATTAACGAGACAACGGTGAAGTGTTTCATTTGTTTTACCTCAATTAGAGCAATAAACTGTCATGTCAGTATAGGTACCATACACGAGTTATAAATTATTATGCATATTATTCGTTTTTTTAAGTTTGTAGACTAAACATAATACATTATACATATCAAAAGTGTTATAGTCGATCAAACAAAAGCTTGTTTTTTTTAAGCACCGATACAATTAATTACATTTATTATTATGTATAATTTTATAGCACGTAAATAAGTTACTATATTTAAATTTGAATTTTATTTGTTCTTTTTTTTACATTAATTTATGTTACATCATATAAATAGATAATTATTTTGATGTTGAAATATTATCCGATTTTTAATGGACTGTAAGAAAGTAATTTTGTAAACCGCGGCATTGGACATTTTTAGGACATTACAAACTAAATTTCCATAACACTTTAAAAACTTAAGTAACGACATATAAATAATCATTATGTTCATGAGAAATGGTATGGAGCTTTGACGTTTTTTTCAAGGAAATGTTAAACATAAAATTAGGTTAGACTACTTAGACGGTTAGTAACAGATTATACTTTGACTATATTATTATTAAACAGTTATAAGATGTTATTTTCTATTTACCAGCAACAAACATTATTATACATATACGTATAGAGTACTGTTTTGTTTTATTTACCGACAAAAAAAAGAATTGATATTTATCGTGTATATAGTAATATAAATCGTTCAACAATAATTAAAGTGAGTACCTATAGTAGTTGAAACAAAAAACTATCCATTGTTGACTGCAGCTCTTATCGAACTGACCGATATGGACAATTATAATTAAAGCCGTATACAGGGTAATTCGCAGAGGGTAAACACTTATTTTCTGTAAAATATTTTTATTTCGAAATATGAATTAAAGAATGTACCTATACATTCTCCTAGGAAGTAATAACTTAAAAAACAGTGACGATAAAAAATAATTAAAAAATCATTGTTTTTTTAAGTAGGTTGTTTATATTTCTATGACTCCGAACTTCGAAGAAAAACATTTTCTCAAACGTGATGCTTTTCGAAGTAACGATGGTTGAATATACTATAATGCAAATGCACCCTGTATATAGGTACAGTATAATACGGTTATAAGAAATAAAATATCAACGACCGTAAAGTGCGCAATAATATCGTGAAAGATTGTTTTTTCTACACAATGTCCCCCACACCACATGTGGTATCTAAAATATTATATACTTATGAGGGGCTAAAAAAAGCCACAGGCCATTGCGTCTTTCTCAACTGCAAATAATTGTAATCAAGATTTATGATTTATCAATATTCGGATTTTAGCACGCTATAATATGGTCCGTGTGTCATATAAAAAACCGATTTTGAGAATATTTTACAAAATGTATTGCATGGGGGGGGGGGGGGGGTGCGAGGAGTTTAAGATGTCGGAATCTCTTGTGGGCTATCAGCTCTAGATTTTTATATCGTCTCAATAAGACTTGCTGACACTATAGATTGTAGTGTAAAATATGAACGATGATTATTTCAGACGAAATGCGTATTTATTATAACTACGTTTATTCGTAATATGTTTGTCAATCGAAATTTATATTATGTGCTTAAATTAAAATATAATGTGCATCGTGTACTCGTTATACTTTAAATATTTTTGACTACACGAAATTTATTCCGAACACTTTTTTTATGTTTAATTGTTTAGTAAAATATTTAATATTATCTACAATGATTACTCCGTATTCGAGTCGATATTTCTTATTATTTTGTTACTCCAAAGCACACATTTATGATAATTCAATTTCAATGACAAAAACCAAATGTAATACATTTTTTATTTTACATTCAAGTATCTATGACACACATAACGTAATTACTTATGGTTGAATTCACCAAAAAATAAAAAGGTGTGACACCGATTAAATAAATGTCAACGCGAAAAAAACTTTTTTTATATTAGTTGTATTGTATACAGTTTAATATTTTAAATTATATTTTCGATAACACATTTTCATTGTTGTTATTTTGATGTTGCATACGTACTTTGTGATGTATCAGTGACAAATTAAAAAATGTTATGATGATTTTTTTTTAAAAAATAGTACAATTATTTACAATTTATTTATTTTTATCATTTGTTATGAAAATCGGTAATATTTTTCATACCTATCTCATTCAAAACCGTAAATAAGGCAGATATTATAATAAAAATAATATAATAATATAATATAATATATATATATTATTATTATATATTATTATTACATTTAGTATAGTTCAAAATAATTTTTATAATTTGTATTTTTGTATACAGATATTTTTCAATAGTTTATATACATTTTATATTCAGAATATTATTTATTAATTCTTCGTTTATGAAATTTAAATTATCATTTTATTTGTACAATTTTATGAATGCTATGATTTATTTGTGTGTAGTTATAATTCCATACTTAGTAAAATGTACAAGTCATAAATATCATGATATTATTATTTTCATAAATACCATTAAAATTAAATTAAAAAAAAAAAAAAAAAACAATAATATTCTCTAAACAAGAATTATTGCCAATTCAATATTCAAGACGTTCTTATGACACCCGTTGGTTCATTCATATTTAATATTTTATGAAATTTGAGTTTGTTCATATTATTACCCCACCCGTGACTGGGTGTGTGCAGTACCGGTTGAGTACTCTATTAGAACAGTCGTGGCCAGAGGCTAAAATAAAGAAATAATACTTAATATAATATTATTATAATAGCGATTCGAGACTATCAATAATTGGCCAGTTTAGAGTAAAATTAAATATGAAAACTATTATTAATGTGAAATGATGATCATATGAGTGAAGTTTAGTGTTTAGCATATACAATATACATATACATTTAAAATACTATAATAGTAGTGTATTCATGTTGTTTTCGATCTTGTAATACCTACTTATAAAAAAATCGTGATTTTCGAAAGTTTGAAATGCGGTACGTTATATTTCACGTTGCGTTTCAGTTTATAGTAACCAAATTTGTAAAAAATCTTATTGAAAATATTTTTAGTACATCTGGTGAAATTAAATACAAATCTGTAAAAGTAAATATCGTATAATGTGTGATGCACATGATTTGCGTACTGTATAATTTGTAAAATTTAAGTGTAAATTATTGTTTAGTCGTTTTATAAGCATCGTATCCATAAACCGTTAATAATAATAAAATTAACGAGAAGTATACACTCCACGATGAATTATAATATATATATATATATCTATTAAACTATATAGTATATATGTTTATTTTGTATGTATACTTAAAAAGTAAAAAATTTATTAGTGATATCGAGACGACTTATGTCTGCAAAAATAAGTAAAATTTAATTTTGAAACATATTGTGTTATGCGTAAATTTCCGTAAATAAAAATATTACAATTTTATTGCAAAAGTTTGATGTTCGGTGGACTAATATGATTATAATGTCGGCTATACGTACCTATTACTCGAAATGACCGGTGTTATTTTATACAATTTTTTGATGGGCGTTCTTCGCCCGTTATTATGACGGTTTAAAATGTTTTGTTTTTTGTAACCGTCTATCCGATTGCAAAGCCTCGTGACGGATAGAATAATAATATAATCAACAACGAATGCAGCCAGTCTGCCCAGTCAGCCCGTTATACAATATCTAAAAAAAAAAAAAAAACATAAACATATAAAACACAATTCAACAAATAACAATATCCGATTGTTTTTCAATATTTTGATTTGGTACTTACTCAAATATTCTACTAATATACGAATACATTCAATGTAATAGCAGTCTGTCTACTACGGCTCTCCGATCGAATTATTCAATAGGATGCGTGCGATATAGTTGTTTGTGTGATTACACACAAAAGCAAATGTAGTAAATAGTGAAGCCTAAGCCAACTACACTACGGTTTACCTTATGATGCACTGAATAGGTAATTGAATTCCAATAGATATTTAAAAAAAAATTATTATATTTCGTTTGTATACAACCTCTGCGCAAATCGCATAATCGGCGCGGCATTGTCGTGTACATAATATTATATATTATACTGCCATATTGAAACTTTTTATGCCTATCTATTCGACCAACAAAAAAAAATGCGATCCATCGATATGCTTTTTTATTTTTTTTAAACACAGACAATATATTATAATTTTTCATAGTGCCCGTCGTATTTGCTTTAACTTATACGATATGTTTTTACCGTAGCGCGGCCATATATTGCCAATACTGTTGTACTTTACAAGCATTACACAAAATTAAGTCTCAAGAATAGATGTCATCACGAAAAATAAAAACTAAAAAATGTCGATGCTCCAGCACGTCGTATACGCCAACATATCTTTGTTTGCATAACGTTATGAAAATATACAATGGCGATTAGCGATAAACGATAGTGTACTATTAATAATAAAAATGTTGTTAGGTAAATATCTTTTTATGATAAGTATATATAAAATAATAGGGCGTAGTGACTGTCACATTCGGTAAACACGTTGAAAACAAACTCGCCCTTGTCAGATCATTTATAACGTATTGCGATGTCAGCATCTTTATCATATTATTATAATCAGTGAATTCCTTTTATTATCTGTATTTAGTATACACCCACTGAAATGCTTTTAGTAATATTTGTATAACATTTTTATATTATACATATTATTAAAATGCTTAAATTATATTTTTTTATTTTTATTTTTATTATTATTTCGGCGCTGTGATTGACTTTAATAATTTATTGTTTGGTTAGCTATACATAATTTTTTGTTTTGAATTTTGAATTATGTAATAATAATATATGGTTTATTTTTTATTTTTTGTACATTTTATCAGTGATAGCGTAATAATGTATAATATAAATTATATTATTAGTCCAGACCGAATTAATTCACTACCTAAAAAAATGTAGATATACATTCTAAATACATATTAATAAAAACCAGTATAATTACAGAACCAGTATCTTTATGGAGTTACCATAGGTATAACCAGAGAACATGATTATTTCGTTGCTTATGGCCGCGTCCCAAATATAAATACAAACAAAAGGTGCAATACTAATTACTGCGTTTCAAATTTTTTCCGTAGTGGTTTTTTGGAGTATCTCAATCGCGTCCCAGGTAGGGTCTCCCAACTATCTATAGGCGCCATTCCCGAAATATAAGAGGAGCTTGCAATATATTAATAGTGTTATCGCGTAGGTCCATTTCAAATGGGAAGTTCAGTCATACATTTACAATAACGGTATTCGTGATAAGAGAATATTATAAATATATATATATATATATATTTTTTTTTTTTACACTTGCAATAGAAGCAAAATGCAGCCAAATCATTTTGTTCGGGTATTGTGTATTTGTGTATATACTTTCACGAATAATAATAGTTTTCAGGGGGGGGGGGCAAATGAATAATAATAGGTATAAATAAAAAAACTTCTTTCAAAGTTTAAATTGGTTTTTATTTTTTTTTAATTTAACAGTAAGCGCGCACACTCGCACCTAGGTATATAATGATATGATAATATACCTGTGTGTTCATAGGTACCTTACCTATACGACACGCGCGTAATATTATGTGTGTCTCGGAAAAAAATCGAAATCAATTAATTCCGTTCGCTCATTTACTTACCTATTATTTATCTTACCTATTTAGTTCGCCTAATGCGGTGTTTCGGACTACTATTATATGATACACAGTCGAGTCGCAATAACTCAATGTTGAACGGAGATAACAGTTCACTTCGAAATAGGCATGTACGAGTATTATTCGAGATGTCTAACACGAATTTATATTAATTTATATATATATATATATATTTCATATTTCAAGGGGAATGAAAAAAAATTCGAGTTGTCGAGTATTTCGAGTTATCGCGACTCGACTGATATATCATATTATTATGCGATCGTCGCCGTCCGAACAGCATCCACCGTCGGCGGCGGCCGTCAGAGAGAGCTAACGTACACGATCGCCGCCGCCGCCGCCACTGCCGTCGCCGTCGGTTGGGCCACACTCGTTCTATACTCGTTGGATCGTCTCCGCGACAGGCCGCCCCCCGCTCGGAGCACTGTACACACGCCGTTTTCAGTATTGCCGCGTAATACATTGCACCAGGTCGCTTTCCGCCCGTCGACGCCGCTCCACCAGGCGCACGTGTTATCTACGACGACGACGATAATATCGTCACAGTATCACTGTCGTTGTCGCTTATAATATTATATCGGCGTTTGCGATTCGTCTTGGAAAATGGAAAACGTCCTCGTCCGCAGAGACGATTTGTCGGCGTAAGACGATAATAATACAATAAGTATTTGATAATATACATCATTTCGGTATAGTGCGATTGCGATCGACTGAAAACATTAAAATAATATTCAAAATTTAAAAGAGACAAATAAAAAACAGTTTTTACCACCACCACCGCCGCCGTCGTGCGCGTTCCCTCTTCGCGTGTCCTTCCCCGATCGCGACTTTTTTTCGACACCTCTCCGTTTAATTTTTCCTCGTATTTTTTATTTTTATTTTTTCATTATTAAACGTTTTCCGTTTCTGTTTGATGTTCACATCGCGTACGCCCATCGGTGCTCATAATAGAAACATTGCCGTAAAATCGCGCGCGCGTGTGTGTATATCACTACTATCTTAACGCCGTCACTCCGATTCACTACATTTGTGCGGAACTCACCAATTGCAAACACTGTGACACCGCGAAAATACATACATCATACGATTCGGTACCTGATTTATGTATGGTAAAGAATTACCGCAAGCCGACGTTCAAAAGATCTAAAACTGCCCAAAGAGTCGTCACCGAGATGGATCAACCAGCCGCAGCTGAGTTGCAGACAATGTGGAAATCGCGGAAACTTTGGACATCCATTTTGCTGTTCGTGTTGCTGTTCATCACTCCAGGTAAACACTACGACAATAATATTACTCATCTGTTGGTTATAGTATTACCTATCGATGTTATTCATAGAATAAATAGAAATACGAATTTCATAACACGTTGATCCGTTTGTTTTTACCAAAAAGAAAAAAAAACATGGACCGAAAGTAAATTAATTAATTGTGGTTCGGCTATGTTTTTGTCATAGTTGACACAATTAAATTAATTATAATTATTTTATTCATGATTAACTATAATAACATTTAATTACTGTTTTTTTTTTTACTATTCTTTCGGGCTTCGTATTATTTACGTATTATTTTCATATTAGTACGTTTACTTTCGTGGACAATATATCAGTATACGAATAAAGGTAAAAATTAAACGAGCATTATTATAACTATACAATTATTGATAAAGCTATCTGTGTTACAAAGATGAAGAAGGATTTCAATTCGCTGAAAAAAACATTAATCGATATTACTGTTCAAAATAGAGTTATTTAAGTTAGTTGTAACCACGACACTACGACAGCTATGGTACGATATGTTCGTTATATTATGGGTATTTACTGTTCTTTAAAATTAATTTGTAGTTGTTAGTTTGTATACATAGCCAAAATATTTCAATACGGTTTTTAACTAGAATAATTCAAGTTCTAACCATAACTCATATCAAACGAATTCCTGTACCTATTCAAAATTTCACTAAATAAAGTAATGAATGAAATAATTTAAAATATTATCCAACAAGATTTCTGACTAAAATAAAATTGTTTTTCAAAATTATCAAAAATATATTTAAAATACAACATAGTAGATACTAATATTATTTTCGAGACATTTAAATACAGAAATAAGGCAGAATAGTAATTTTCCTAATCTTGACTCTCACAAATAAAATCTAATATTGTACGAGATTATATTTTAGTTTACTTAATTCATGAAAATAATTGTATCCGATGTAAAAGTATCGAACGTTAAAAAAGTTTGAAACATAAACAGTTTGAGAATAGTCATTTTAAGAAAAATGATCACGAAAGTTAATGGTTCAAACGCACATTCAAGCAATACCATTACATTATTTACAAACTTTTTACGTACAACCGTTGAAATAACGACATCATTAATGGCGTATACTCGCGTTTTTGAAGAAATTTAAAAACCCTTTTTTATTTATAAAAAAATAATATATTTATTACACGATATCAGTATTTTAAGTGTATATTTTATTGCACAACAACGATGATAATTTACTAGTCTGTGGTATCTGTAGGAAAATGTATGTAAAATACTTAAATACAAAGATTTGATATTTATTTATCGCTTTTTTGATAACCATAAAACGCAATGGTTGAAATGCAATAGAATCTTAGACACAACTAAAATATAAATTATAACTATAATTTAGGTTGTGTAAAAATATTTACATATTTTGTTTTTATATTTTTCAACTAAATATGTTTATTTTACATTTGACAAAGAGTTTTTGAAAGGGGTTAGACTGCTCTACAGGGAGGGCTCAACTTACACCCCTCTTCACAACAGTACCTACGATAGAAACCAATGTTGAGTTTTAAATTATAACAGTCTGAATAACTTTAAATTATATTTTCATTTTATTTAAATTTTATTTCGCATCAATACGTTTTTTTTAAATAAACCACAATTCATATTTATGTTTTGATTGTAACCTTTACATAATATTATATTTTTTACTCAGAGTTTTACATTGAGTCAGCTTTGTATTTATTTGTATAGGATTTTTTTTTAAAACACTTTTCGGACAATAAATAGCTTAGACAAAGACTTTATTTGAATAAGGAAAATTATAATTCAATAGTTTTCTATAAAATGTTGAAAAATTGTCGATGAAATGCATAATACATAATTAAAAATATTGTTAACTAGCTGATCTTTCACGGCGTTCCCTGCGTCAAATAAACGCTCTCGAATTTACCCTTTTTTAAAACTCCGTTAATTATAGTCTATACATATTTTTTAACATATCAATCGTTTGGGTGGTTTGGCCAAAACTAAAATACAGGTTTAATATTATTTTAATAACTAATTTATTTTCTGTAACTAATAAACCAAAGGTTTTGTAAACCACCTTATAAAAGTAAAAAAAAATATTCACTTTTTGTGAACCAACAAGTGCCTATTTTAATCGCTTTCTAAAATACAAAATTAAAATGTTTTTCTTTAAGTTGCACATTTTTAGGTAAAGAATCATCTATACACCAAATTTCAGAATCACAATTGTGATAGATTTAGTTGTGAATCATTTACACATATTATATTACATACACATTGCCTTTTATAAACATAGATTGATGGGTAAGCCAATTTCTATTAATAATCGAATTTTGAATGTAATTATATAATATCCTATACTAAAATACTGGCAGATCAGGCTATCTGCCCAATTCTAGAAGTAAACTATAAAATATTAATATGTACCACTGATTTATAACTTTAAATATACATCTACTGAAATGTACTAGAATACTTTTATAAGTAAATTAAAGTATAATATGGATTTAGATTAGTGATTCCAGTCAATTGGTGTAGCAGACTTATTTTTTAAATTAGATTAAAAATATTGGCCACTCGATTAAAAAAGAAAATATCTTATAGATTTTTTTTCTTAAAAAGTAGTTAATGACTTTATCACCACTAGTTTATAACTTCAACAAAAATAAGTAAGAATACACATTTTTCAAACTAAAATAAACAAACTTATCAAAGTGCTCCAGATTTAATATTAAGTTAGTCGATCTAAAATTCTAATTTTCATCAATATCTATTAAATTTCATTAATATTTTGAATTTCAATGAAATATACATAACTCGATTATTATTGCTATATTTTTTGTATTTATTCGTTAAAATCTACAATTTTGTATCAAATACTTATATCTACATATTATATAATATGAGACTAAATTTTTATATCGTTTAAGATGTTTTTTACACTCTCATACTGTACCTACACTGTTCATAATACCGTCAAAATTCAGAGTAACCGTTGTATTTTGATGGTTTACTTTTTTTTATTTTAAGAATGTATACAATAATACGCTATGCGAATTTTTTTAAATTATGCCTATTAAAAAAGATGTTTGTGTAAAAAAATAATATAGTTTCATACAATTATTATTGTTTTTTTGGGAATATATTAAAATATCATGCATTATTAATAGCAGCTAAAATAGAAATTTACTAAACGTAGTATACTCAAACTTTTAATATTATATACAATTTATGAATTATTTATTTTTCTTTCTGTCTGACGAACACCTATAATAATTGAAGGTGCCTATTTTAGTTTAAATATTTAATGAACCTATATTGGTTATTTATATATTACATATTTTGGCATAATATATGTTTATGCGAGTAAAATAATAAAATATTTATGTATTGTTCTAGTTTAAAATAAATAACGTAATATTATATTTATTTAACGATATTGTTTATATATACCTGTACATTCGTGATGTCGCTAAATTGTTGTTAACCACATTTATATCAAAATACGTTTACTATTATGAATTATTATGTTCGCTGAACATCGATTAGTCGCTACTCGTCTCGTTAGGCACTATTTTAATTGCAGGTAAAAGGCATTTTATTACTTCAACGGCAGTATATTATTATACTGCGGATAGGTAGTGTTTCAAATACGGTGTGTATTTTTTTTCAAATGTGTGACTTATTACACTGTACTAAGATGAATACAACGCTAAATTTACTTTGCAATCCATGGTATAAAAAGGTGAAAAAATTATAATTAATCTTAGAGGTGTTGAATTACTGGTTAAAGTTGTAGCTATCGTAACGTTTGTGTGTGTGTGTGTGTGTGTGTGTGTGTGTGTGTGTGTGTGTGTGTGTGTGTGTGTGTGTGTGTGTGTGTGTGTGTGTGTGTGTGTGTGTGTGTGTGTGTGTGTGTGTGAGTGTGTGTGTGTATTAAAGTTTACCGTAGTACATGTATAGAAAATGCCAGTTATTGTTGCGAGCGAGCATGCATATACATTCGTTAAAAGTTTTAACTACCGTCGACTGTTAAAAATATCATAAAGACATTTATTTTTTTATTTTTTATTTTTTTTTTTATATACGCTGCGTTTATTTGATAACGTTTCATTTACTGTTAAACGAGCCACTTCCTAAACGCTGGCGTATGACGGAGACGAATAAAAAGTAATATATATTTAATAATAATAATAATAACATATATTATATTATTGTGATATTATTGCACGTATACCACCGGAAATATCTAGTGCAAAGAATAATACGACTGTGCCAATTTAATGTGATGTCAAAAGAGACGGTTAAAAACGAATAAATGGAATTTGATAGTGGTATAATATGTATCGCCCAAACATGTTGACAGGATCTGAAAATGTGGTCTGCATAAGTAAAATTAGACAATATTTTTTCATTTAAATTAGATCATGTATGGCTTTGACGAAGATATTATTTATACTATGTTTGTTATAAATCATACTATTTTATTATATTATTTTTTTGTCGAAAAGTGGTTTGAAGAAAATTGGTTAGTCAAAATAATATGCCGAGCTTCAGCGTATAACGCGACTGCACTACAACTCATAAGTCACTATAGATAGTTGCTACATAACTAATTGGTATTGAACATACAATACTGCCTTTAAAATATACACAAATATATATAATTATGTAGAAAATATATTATAAATTAATCGTTATTCGTTACACTTGAGAATGTTTTTTTATGAATAAATATATAAATATGAATAATATAAACTTTCTTTTTATTTTTAAACTTTTAACGTGTATACGCTATAATTGAGTAACGGTGATGATATACATTTTGTGATGGATAATGTTTTTATGTTTTTAAAATGCTTCATTTTTCCATAGACTTATTTTAATGAGCTTAAGGTTGAAAAAATATCAAAATGTAAATACAACTGATAAGAAAAATATAACAGTCTTTTGAACGGAATAAATACATTTTAAAAACATAAATACAGTAAATAATCTGTATATCTCTTGACTACCTAAGAATCATAATAAGAATTATCTTAGATACACACAAATAAAAATAAAAGTATATTTTTAAATATAGTTATGGATAAAAATATTAAGTAAGTATATTATATATATATATATATGTGTGTGTGTGTGTGTGTGTGTGTGTGTGTGTGTGTGTGTGTGTGTGTGTATTTGGGATAAGACCAATAGTGAGTGAAAAGATGCAAAAACTATTTCTTCTAAATGATTAAACTCAGTGTACAGGGTTTATATAATATATAATATATAGTATTTGTTTTTTTTTCTTTTTGTTAATAATACACTATTCTATTAGATTTATTGAATGATATAAATTGAGCAATAACGTTATTTCTAAGTTTTAATATATGATTGAAAAAATATTGTACTATGTGTACGTTGAACCATGTTTAAATTGTATTTTACTGAACAACTTTGAAGTAGTTAGATAAACAATTTTTATTGTTCGTTGAAAATCAATCTGTAATAATTGTGGATATTATTGTGATATAATTAATTTTACTTCGTTCCCGAGAGTAAAGCAAACTTAGATAAAACTTTGTTATACTCATTTTTTAATAATGGTTTTATTTTTACTAAGCAACAGTTATTTTTTTTAAATTAGTGTCGGACTCGAGTTTTATATAATATGAGTGTTGTATTATAAATACAATTTTGTTGCCGATATGCTATTTAAATGTATTTAATGAGATGTTTCGTTTAATACTATTGAAAAGTTAAAAAATGAATATCGATCGGTGTCGAGGTTCAGTCCAGATGTATTAAAAAATAAATAAATAAAATACAAATAATGAAAAATGAGATTATGTTCCTATACATCATATACATTTTTTTTGTGTAAAGTAACCGATCGTTAGTGGTCTCTGTAATTCAGCTGAAGATAATTTATCCGTAGTTAACCTTATTACACAACTTTATATGTATTTAAATGCGTTATGCATATTATACTAAATGAGTATGTACAGAGTCTGGGTGTTACTTTTGCGTATATTTTATGATTATAATAATTATAAACTTGAATATTATAATACCACGTAAAAAAACATGAAACCATACAATTTAAAACAATTCAATTAAAAGTCGAAATATATAATATTATAATCGAATTATATTCTTGAACATTTTATGATTTCTATAAAATATTAAAATAAATAATCGAGGAAAGTCAAAAACCGAAAGGATTAAAAAGTTATAAAAATATGAAAAAGTTTTTCTTAAGCCCGGTTTCCTATTTTTGAATTTTGTTGTTGGAACATATTAAATTGCGAAACTCATTGGTTGAAAATTCGGCAGACAATAGAAATTGTCGTATATATTTTGAGTTTTTATTATGAATTGATGAATTTTAACTTTCATTGATTTACCTTTCAACAACCGTAAACGGTTGTATTATGTTTTCATGCAGCCTAATAAAATTTGGTATAGAAGATTACAAAGAAACGGAGTCTTGTTCAACAACAAAAAAAAAAAAGTTGATTTAACAATTCAATAGACTGATTGTCTTGTGTCCTGAATTAGGTATTTTCATCTGTAGGTTTATTATGCACCTTTTATTCAAGTCTGCTACACCAATCAGAAAATTCATTATAAGTATGGTACATGATAGTATTGCAACGCGTTATGTAATAATAATATTTATGTTTCTATTCTTGCAAAAATGTTTAAGTACTTATTGGAAAACAAGAAATATTGAAACACAATCATTTTATTTAACATTAAATTTTAACGTTTTCATGTAAGTAAAATAAAAATAATCAAATACTGATTAGAAAATCGAACGATCGATCGAGAACTTACAAGTCACTACGGTAGAGACGCTAGATATTGTATTACTGCTATGATGATATCAAAAATCGTTACCAAACTTATTTTTTTAATTACAATGTTTATATTATATAATATACATACACGTTAATCGATTAAGCATATTTTATACGAGTACAAGTAACGATTATTGTCGTTATATCTTTGAATATGTATGTGGGTGCCATGTATATAAAAAAACACGAAATACATACTAATTGGAAGGATATGAATTTACATCAAATTATAGCTACTTATTGCATAAATGAATACGTTTAATTCAGTTCAGTGTGTTATGAAACGTGTTATTTTTTTAACCAGAATTAAGAAATCTGCATTTAATAAAACTATGCTTTAACATGAAATTCATAATTATTACAGAAATAAACCAGTGGAAACCGTGGTTTGTCGACAGCTATACAATTATTTGATAAAAACAATTAAAAAATGATAATATTAGTTCTACCAATATTCTCACAAGTGAATCATTTAACATGGTTTAATTGCAATTACAATTTATTTTTTATAGTATTACATTTTGCGATTTGTTTATTTTTAGTATACCTACATTTTAGATTTCCTGGTCGTAAGCTTGAACCCATTTGGTAAATTTATGTGCTTGTTTAGAGGCAAGAGTGAGACAGAAATATAAAAACAGAGAAAGTCCGTTTGTAAAGAGTAATTGCTATTTCTTTATCAGCCTTTACTTAATTTAGTTAATGTGGTTAACCTATACCTTGATGTATGTATCATATATTTAGATCCCACATGACCTCAATAATAGTGTGTATTATACATCTTAAATTACATTTAAATTTAAAAATATTATTTAAGTAATACATTTTAATTTTTATGTAAGTCGTTTAAAATAAAATACACATGTAAACTAGACATGATATAATATTTTTTTCGTATAATACCTATTAAGTGTTACTGTATTATCTAGAGCGGTTATTTTTTTGTTTTTGGCCATTCATTTATTTATAATTTTTTAAAACAAGTTGTTTGTTATATTGTTGGGTTTAATTCTTTTGTTAGTTTTATATTTTTCAAAAGTTTTTGTCCCAAGGGTATAGTTTATGGGAGTCTAATTTCTTCATCTGCACCATTAGTGAAGAAGGTTAACACAATAAATAATCATAATAACGCTATAGATCGATAGTATAAGTTATAATATTATGATACTATATACTTACTAGGTAACATTTTTGAAGTACCAATAAGTTATAATCCTTCGTTATGATTGTAAATAAGTTAATATTTATGACATTTATAAACCTGATTAAATTTTACATCGTTTCAATAAGATTACAATTTGTATCTTTGCGGTTAGGTACTAACAATATTAATTTCTAAGCGAATTTATTTATTACACGAGAAAAAAAGAGTAAAACAACTAAATATTATACACATTAATCGTTTAAAACTATTCTTATAATAATTCTATAGATGACCAAGTTAAAAACTATGGAAATTACTAGTGAAATAATTAAAACGTATACTTAATCCTACACAGCCGTAGAAAAAACAATACCTAATAATAGTTATTATAACATTTATTACAAAATCACTCAATTATGTCGAGCACAATATTCGTATTGTTTGTAGGCGCTTTTGTTTCAAATATATCGACGTACTCATCATTATTCAAACGATTGACTACAAAATAGCTAGGAAGCAAAATATAAGACGTGCGTTCACGATAACGTAAACTGTGTTTCCAATAAAACTGTAAAATGACAAGGAACGATGTCATAACATCAAAAAGTATTATTTTTCCTATGCTTATTGGCAGTAACGCTATTTTATTTACCGATCTGTTTGGCCCTGTTACAAAAAAATAAAAAATAAATAAATAAATACAATATGTGCTTTGAAAAACTGAACAATTACGATTTGTGCGCTTTATTGTTGTACGTTGCAATATTATATCACGTCACGCCGGAGGTCGTATGCGCGTTAATTGATCGTGTTTTTTTTTTTAACGATAATATATTAATAAATATATAATTATTGTTTATTATTATTATTATTAACAAATCGCCCACTTTGCAGCCGAAAAGCCCTTTCACCGCGCCGCCGACAAGTAAACGAGCAAATCGTAAACCGTAAACGCGGAGACCGTCATCGGCCGTCTTTAGTATCGCGTCATTCGCGGTTTATGCGGCGGAAACCGTTTAATGCGCACCTGCCATTCACAGTAACGTCCGTTTGAAACGCGTTCGATGCCTATTTTTATATTTTTTCTCAATTATTAAAAATGTTGATTTTGACGAATTGTGGCATTGGCAGCATCGTAATACTATATATACTTACTGCGGCGCGAAAAAAAAAATAAAAAACAATTTCCGAAAAAGACCGACCGGTGGGTATCCCGATTTTTCCGTGCCGTTTAAAACGCGCTTGCCCGACGACATTTTCGCGCAGACGGCGATTCGAGGCCTCCGCGAGTGTCTAAACGCTCCGCAGAATATCGTTTGATCCGCACGGGCGTGTAACGACGGGAAACCGCGCGGAAACAGCTATAGCCGTATAGGCATGTACAATATAATGTTATAGCATAGTAAACTTACTGTCTTTACCCGTCTCGTGTGCGAGATGTGTCCCGAAATCATTATAAACGCAATAATATTAATTCGACAGTCTTTGACGGTACGAGAAATTGTGGCGAGTCTGTGCACGCGCGTACGCAATAATGACTTCGGAAGTACAGTGTGCACGTGCGACGTAGAAGTCAAACAAAACGGTTTTTAGGCAATCATCACACGGTCGGAACGGCACGAAACGGCTCTTTAACGGATCAAACGATATATATTATGCATATACATATAATCTATAGTACAATGTATATTATATATATTATTTCTAATACCGCAGCGGTGCGCAGCGTACGAGATTTGCGGATACGGCGGTCGGGGGCTAGGGCAAAGGGGCGCTTTGGTCTCGTCGTTCGCCGTAATATTATATTATGTACGTTTCGCGATCGTCCACGACACGGCGCAGATTTCGTTTAATCACTCGGCCGTCATATTGCGTTTCAGGTAATAGGTGAACTACTTTACTCTATAAAGTGTGCTTCGTGCCCGCGAATCTTCGCGCGTAAACAAAATTATTGCTTTGACGGTGGCACAGACACAGTACAGAGATATATATATCATTATTATAATATAATATCGATGATACGCGCGCGTAGATATACACAGTACACATGAAATATGCCGCTTTATAATATCGTCGAAATGGCGTGCCATCTCTTAAGACTTAAAAGGGTCGCGGATCGGTCAGAGTATCCTGCTATGGACATCCCTAAAGGTTATAATATAATATTATTCACCTATATACATAACGTTTTTACATTTTTACCTTATTCGATTTGATAAAACAAAAATATCATCATATTTCCACAATAACCAGGTAGACAATATACAATTATAATATCGTGACGAAATCAAAGTAATATTTCCATTCCCGCTTTTGCGGATTGATCAATGACGGTTGTTTTTTCAGAATTTTTAATTTGTAACTTACTCTACCGTGCGTTCGATATCACACAAAACAAGATATTTTACAATTTTTACAAGTCAAAACGTGATGTATACATTTTAAAATAATATCGCCTACATATATTATATATATATACATGTTTTTCAATACTTCTACCATACCGTTTTGAGGGCTGATGTCATGTACTTAATTTGGAAACATAATCATCATTTTTTTTCCTACTATAAAATTCGGACGCACCAATAAAAAAATACTGCACGGCCTCAGCTGAGTCCGTCGTACATTATCAGACGAGGATACATGAAATATCGAGGGGGGGACGGAGACGATATAATAATTTTCTAGCCGTCCGTTTATATTGCAGTCGGCACGCGTTTTATCTAATGATGTAGGAAATTCGCACGACGTGGGCTGATTTTTAATCGACAGCCGTGTCTGGGGCCGCCGCGTGCGTTTTGCGAGAGGTGTCTGCCGCGAGAAGAGGAAATACAATTAACCGCACGCTTATTAATGTACGAATATCGCGAAATTCGTATAGTAAATGGTTCATGTCCGATAACACTTACCTCGAACGGGCGACCTTACTGACAACCGACTGTGTTATGACGACATTAATTTTCAATTTATATTGGTACCTATGCCGGGAAATTGCTTTTTATTCGATTAATGTCCAACTCGTGTTGATTATGTATATTATTTTGTTTACCATCAAAACCGTCATAAACGGAACCATTTACTAAACGACAACGCCATTTTACGCATTAAAATATACGAACGGAAAAAATAAATTATATCCAATAGAATATAAGTGGGTATACCGTATTACCTAGCTATTACAAAATTATTATAACTTAACCGGTGCAATGCTCGACGGCGGCGATGGTTCAGTAAAAAAAAAAATAATACAATACGCGTGCAGTCTTCGCGACGTGTCACTGCAATAATAACGCACAGGCTATAAGATTGAAACGTAATATAATAAATAATATTATGATTCATAATTTGTCAGACGTGCATGTACGAAGAGATGTAATATCATAATGTTATATTACATTAATTGAATATTCAATGTGAAAACAACAATATTTAATTTAATACGCGAACACTGCTAAGTCAATATCGATCGGATCAGTGTCAATCAAATGAACAATGAATAATTATTAATGGTAGGCAGTGAAAATATTATTACCACACGGTACGCGCTATAAAAATATTTATTTTTTTATTTTCTTTGGTGGTTGGGGGGTACTAGCACGATATTATTAATTTTGTTATATCCAACTGTTAATAACTTTTTTTTTTAGTTTTAGGCTATTCCTCCAAAACTTAAGGATTATATTGATATCATTAAAATAAATTATTCGTATTTAAACATTTTAAACACAATGGAATTTACCAAAACACATTATTTTAATATTAAAAATAATGTATTTTTAGGTACACAATACTAACACTGATAAATAGTTATTTGAATAAAACAATATATTACGAGTTTTTAATTATTCACTATTTTTTTTATTACCTATCCATTGATTAAATTTAACAAATTTATCAACTTCAATACATAAAAAAATACATTATTCTAAAATGAACAATTATTGTTTTTGCTAATACTCGTAATATTCAATAAATTAAATTTTAAAATTGTATTACCAATTTTAATGCGTAACAGAATTGGTTATTTATCTAGTATGATATGCCGGTCATTTTGAAAAGACAAAATCAATATTGTAGAAAATAATTAAAATATAATAAAACATGATAATTAGATTGTATTTATCAAAATAATTTTAAATTTTGAATTTGAAGTCACTTCAGCTAATATTATATATGAATATTAATTAAATATATATTTTTGATTTAATCAATTTATCTAAATTGTATTTATTACAAATTTTTCATTAAAGATCGAAAAATATATTCATATTTATTTATCTTTGTCATTAAAAAACCTTAAAATATGTTATAAAATATGTGTTACAAATAACTTTCTATATTAATATATTTTGACAAACGTACTCATTTGTAAGAAAAAAAATTAAAGAAAATGAAATTATAATTAAGAGATTAAACAGTAAGTTAACTTAGTTCGTTAGTAAAAAGAGTGCAAATTAAAGAAAATATTACCACGATAATGTATATTTTATGCGTGCAAGAAGTAAGCGGATGATTTTTCAAACCGTGATAAGTTTAATTTCCTAATTTCCGAAACCGTGTGAAACCGTTAAGAAAGGATTTACGACTTTAACCCTGTCACCGGCAGTGCCTCAGTTTACGGGGGAAAAAAATAATAAAAATAAATAATAAGAATAATTCCGGAGTTGGCGTCCCCTGAAATGTATTTGCAGCGTTTATCAACGTATATATACGTACCTCTAATAATATAATTCGACCTCTGCGGTGGCACGAATATCGCAATATAATTTTCGTGACACCGTTTAAGGGAAAAAAAAAAAGGCACAATATCTAAAGTTACCGTCCATCGTTAGCGTCGCGGGTGCGTCTCCCCTCGTCCTGGGCGACGAATGAAGTCGTAATTCTCATTGTAGTAATAGACTCCCAGGACGATTCGCGTTGTTGTATTATTATTGTGCGAGCAATATAATATATTACAATAATATAAACTCGGTAAAATTTTACCTGTTTGTACACAAAACCGACACGCATAATGCAGTGTCAGTGGCGGCAGCAGACCAGGTGGTGCGTCATTACTCCGTAACAATGCGTAGTGTGTACGTGTGTGCTTATATATGCGAGTATATTATAATAGCGGTACGAAATATTGGCCGTTTTGAAAATGGGGGGAAAAAAGTCAATTGTCGTACGCATTGTCATACGAGACCATACATCGGGCGGCTGTGGCGTCGGTTCCCTGCGAACTTGGTTGGGGTCGTTACTGGGCAGTTTTTAAAAAATGTCAATAAATCTGTGAGCAAGCAGAACTACCATAATATTATATGTTATATATTATTATACTCAAACGAGCCAATAACTCATGTACTGCAGCGAAGAAGAAAAAAGCGACGGAGACATGTGTTTAGGGTCTTTTTATTTGCCTTTCAAACGTCGCAGTCGTCATCGTCGTCGACGATTTTTTTTTTTAAGAACTGCCATTCTATATAGAATCATTATCACATTACGAACCATATTGCAAATGTTTCGACCACGTTTCACGCCGCCGAATGCCGGTCTCCGTACAAATCAAAAACTTTTGAAACTGTAACTATATACATACATACACCTATACCTATACATGTATATAGTATAATATATTATACAATTGGATTTCGGGGCACGATTCACTAAACGCTTTCAAAACAAAAATACTGAATTTCACAGCGTATTACTGACAAACGTTTAGCATATACACACTGGATACCGCGTTTTGTCGTTGAAAAAAAATCTTTTTTGTTCCACTCATCGCGATTCCATTAAATAATACGATTTCGTCGGGAGGGTTAACTATACGCGTTGATCTCGCGGTCTTCCACAACAATCACGATCCTATCGTAAATAATATACACATTAACAAATAAATAAATAGTTTGTAGATTCTGCAGCGAACGACACCGGCCCACATAATTATATATATATATATATATATATATACATAGATATCGAGTTCGGTATACGATTAGAAATAATTCGGGTGACGAGGGTGGCGGCGGATGCAATAAACCGATTTTATTATTCCAAAGTGCCAGTGATTTTGAATGCGAAAACTATATTACACTGTAATATACGCGACCGAACGCCCAGCGCTTGTGCGTCACGTCGTCGGGTTCGGTTTTTACGGGCCAAATTTGTGACTCATATCACTTTACCTCCAACCCTCCGCCGTTTAATGCTTTTGCGGAGCATTATTATCTTCAACAATCTATTAGCAGACGTGTTCTACATTTCCAGGCTATTTACAGAATTTATTCATCGCGTCCTAACCCCTCGCGGGCTTAAACAAGTCCTCTTCAGTTTCCTCCTTTGTCGCAACACAGAACAATAATGGACCGCCACCGTTGCCGCACTATAAACATAAATTATTTATTACTGCACACGCACACACACACGCAAAATATAGATATAAATGTATATTATGAGCGCGCGCAGCGACGATGGAAGAAGAGACTAAAACCCCTCGTCGTGGCGTCGCCGCTGTTACAGATGATACAGAGACGATTCTCTGCCCGTAGCACTCGAATTGTGTGCCTAAACGACTACCGGAAGGTCTGAACTGTGCTGGCTCTTTCGACCGACCCAAATTAAACAACCGAATCGGCGGCGGCGGCGGCGGCGATAGTTTAAATTATACTGCGCGATTATGTACGAGCGTATCATAATGGTTCAAAAATATTCGTTTTGTGTATTGCCAAGTCGAGAATCAAGACTGACGGGTCGCGAGCGCACTGTTCGACAGCACGGGAAAGTAATATAATATTGGCTTTATGCAATCTGTTTTTTTTTCATCCGGAAAAAAACTTTGAAGCCCAGTAATGCAAATAAAAGTTTCGTAAAGCACTTCTCTTCTCGTGATTGAAAATTGAACGTCTCTAAAGATGTCGCGAAAAACGTAAAAACAAAAATAAGTGAAATTCCGTTTAAAATATATTTATATACATTAGATATTTCTTGATAAGCCAAAATTCTGTTTGAAATATTTTTTTCTGCATTTTGAAGTGAAACTATTTGATTATTACAAAAAAAAATAATGTATGATGCTGTGAACATCGGATTTATTAATCTATTTTTCTTTCTTATTATTTTTGGCAATAGATCTGTCCGTGTACGATGAATTAAGACCGTATCACTGGTTTTTTCTGTATTTATTAGAACCGTATTTTTTATTTTTATTTTCAATATTATTTAATTTTCACATTATTATAATGTATCTGCGAGTACTGTGGTCTCCTCGGAACAATATAAAAGTTAATATTATCTGACTCCAATAACACATTAACGATTAACAAATAACTAATAGTTTCATCATAATGACAACTCTCAAAAGCTTCTGAAATGGTTATAATGTTGACCGATCAATTAGTCATGTCGGGTTGACCTAATTTTTGATTTGTTCAAACTTCTGACATACAATATTAATTAAATCAACATTTTCAGACGAGTATTAGTAAATAACACTCTTTATAGCGTCTTAAACGATTAAATTAAAAAAAAAAAAAACTAAAACAGTTTATTTATTTTATTAATAACCTATCCGTTGGAATCACTCAATTTAGTATTATTTCCGAGTCAATTCATAAAATGATCAATGAAAATTCTAATTCTTAACACAACAATTACTGACAGCGGTAGACACACAATTACAGTAACTTGCCAAAGAGCTCAACTGGTGTTAAATCGTACCTCAGTGCCTCTTGTTGTTGTTAGTGAATAACACAAATTATTAAAGTAACAACAGGTTATGATTATTTTATAATCTAATTAGAACTTTTTTTTCCACTAGGTAAATCTTTTTATTAAAATACAATAATTATAATTCATTACAGCCCACATTAAAGAAAAATATTTTTTTTTATATGTATGTATCATTCTGGAAATAAATATTTTTGGAAACAACTATGTAACCAATTTAAATTTAAAATAAACGTTTAATTTAAAATATTTGTTTATTATATATAAGTATAGATATTCAAAATCAATGAAAACATTCAAAGTAATAATAAAAATAAAAATTATTTTTATTAAAAAACCCATATTATATATCCTTTTTAGTTTAAATTTTACCAAGTTGTTATGCATGTGTAATGTATATATAATGCACGTATTTGTATTGTATACACATATTGTAATTATTAGTGACCTGTTAACAAAAATATATACTATAAGAATCTTAATAAAAATCATAAAAAAATCAGCTAACTTTAAATTAAATATAAAAATACACAGTTGAAAATAAAAAAAATTCAAAGTTCAAGTTAAAACTTGTGAAATAAATTAGTTTTATAAAATAGAACTTGCTACATATTGCTAAATAAAAATCGTTTTTTTTTTTTTTTTTTAATAGTTTTAATAAGACAAACTTTTGCAATAAAATACGACAATACAAAAATAAATAAATAGTATTATTTTTTTTTTTAATTATAATAAAATAGAGTGAACATTTCAAATGGTGTTATTTTTTCACTAATGTAATTCCAATTTTATGACGTCGATGCTCCGTGAACGATCTTAGAATTTGTAACATGCCAAAGTATATTATCACGTTGTTGTAGATAGTAAAATATTTCTCGTATAATATATAGGTAGGTGCAATGGCGTACAGTAATAGAAGCGCAATAAACAGTTTGAGGAAAATTTTAAGTTATAAAATATTCTATTAGGATTATTTGGTATAAAATATAAAAATGTAATCCATTACCAAGTAAACAATAACAGTATTGTGGAACTTCTGGCCAACTGTGTGTTGATTAAATCATATACATTTTTCCGCGGTTCTATATTGTATTCGTTTATTAGAAGATGAAAATCGATTATAAATAACTTCTACAGCTATATACGTATCTTATCTAAAGGGTATATCATATACAATTATAATATACCTACTACGATAATATGTCATTATGTTATATTACATACATATTGTTATACATTCTCACTGCCCCTCCGTGCCGTTATGAACGTTTAAGTATAAAATATATTCTTTAAGCTCGTCGTTTTTGGAAATGGCATTGAAACCTTCTAACGTATCGTATAATTCAAATCCCAAGCTAAGTGTCACAAACGAGTGGTTCCATAATCGCGCGTTAATCCGAATGTTTAACCCCAATGTAGTTTTTATCTCCAATATCACGTATACTCATTGCGCTTGATTGTACGGATTGTATATTATTATTCCATATGAAAAACAAAAGCTCGTTCTTATTTTGCCGTCAAAATGTATTTCGCTAACCGATCGAATTTACTCATTAGCGTTTTATAATACGTATATACCGACAACTTCATTCAAAAACTAAATTGGAACTCCATATTCATACACACATATAATATTATGACGCGCGTTACGGGAAACCCGCCAAGTGTGTTGATGATTAAATGTTCAAAAGCACAATACGTACACTCACACACATACTCGCGCACAAACATTTAGATCAGTTTATACTCCACCTACTCGTAAATCACATCATCATTGTTTGACGCAATTTTATGAATTTCCAGCGCATAGTATAATGGGTATATTGTTGTTTCGCAGGGAACAGTTGTTAATGTCAATCCGCCTTTTTCTAGTATATTCGACTAGGTACCTATATATTTTGTTTTATTCTTTTTTTAAATAAAGTTTACTATCCCACACATAAAATAATTGCATTTTCATCTCTGTCGCAGTTGTACGTATATATAAAGCATTTTACAGTGTTTTTTTTTTTTTTTTGTCACGTCTCGGGTTCACATATACGCGCGTTCAGCAAAAACCATAAGAATATAATAAAAACACGACGTTGTTGGTGGAAACAACAAGGTCGAATAATAATACAAAAAAAATAATAATAATAATAAATAAATAAAATACTAGTAACAAAATCATTAATATTTCATCGGGTGTTCAGGGAGACTTTAATACTATTCATTGATGACGTATATATATTGTGTGTAGACGAAATAAGTTTGTTTTAAAAAAAAAAAAACTTTTCTCCGTTAAGCCATTCTTCGGTCGTCGTCCATAGAATTACGATCGCCGCATCAATAGTGTGTCTTATAGTGATACGAGTTTTTTTCTTGTCCATTCCCTAACCCAAAACTTTTGCTGCCCCCGATTCCGTCAATACTACCGCCAAATTCGTATCCGATGGGTCCCGGAACAAAACTATAAATTATGTGAAGACCCCTCAATCGCGGTACTGCATATATCCATCCCTTTAGTTAATAGATTTCCTCTTTCCGATCATATTCGTACCCCGCTGCTCTTACGCCGCTCCACACGATAATATAAATAAGTTCCCAATTTTATTTTGAATCCATTTTATTCTCTACGTCCGGCTGAATCTAAACACAACGCTGAAAAGGCGATTTGTGAATTTACGATTCTTTATGTGGCGGACGTCCGGTGAATCGATGGTTACATTTATTACAATCATTAATGTTATTTTATTCAATTTTTTTTTTTTTAGAGCGTTCAAACATCTTTGACGAAAACATTCAGTATTTGCGTAAATTTGTTTTTCTTTTATTTGGAAATATGTATACAAATTCCGAGTAAATTCACTCATTTCCGTAAGAAAACAATCTGTATTATGCTTCCTTAACTTAATACAGACTGTTTCCCTACATTATTAAGTGGTGTTCTTTTTTCATTGTACTCTCAAACGAATTAATAGCGATTATTTTCAAAAGGATTAAACTGTCTTACAACGTTTATACATTTTATTTATCAAATAAATAACGTTTCAAGACAATTAACTTCGAACTTTATTTCTAAAACAATTATAAATGCAACAAATATACATTTTTAGTAAATGGCTATTTAAATCAAATGTTTTCTTACAATTTATAGCTAAAATTTGGTTTTCGTGTTCTATAAAATTGTATATTGTACACGTTTTGTTCAAAATACAAAAAAAAGTGTTTAATTTGTTCTGTAGATATTTTGTTTACTTATTTTATTTATTTACTAAGTGTTTAACGGAACATAAGTTTTTCCATGTGAACTACTTAGTCTATTATTTACATTATTAAACTCGTGTCTAAAACTGGACGAAAATAATGCCTTAGGTTCGTTAAACTTCTTTAAACCGTGTATATTTATAACCCTTAAATTGTTATTGTGTCGATGGACAGAAAATAAAATGCTACGGTTTTAAAATTATCGATAAATCGCCCGTGTTAATTAAATATTGCAGCAGTAGTCAATAAAAACATAAAACAACCCACCGCCGCCGTTCGAGTAGGTATAATAATAGGATAGTATATAAAGAAGATACACGCGAAGCTATATTTGGTTTTTAATATTCCAGTTAGCAAGCTGCTTGGATGTAATTTTAGACCGGAGAAAAAAGTAATCTTACGCCAAAAAAGCATTATTGCTGGAACACCCTTCCCCGGTAGCCAACCCTTCGGTTAAAAACTGTCGTCGGAGTGATAATAGTTTCAGCAGTAAATGGCTGTAGTAGAAAATGACAGCGCAAAATTAGATTCAGCGGCATGAGCCACATAATAAACAGGGTGAGAAATAAATATTGGGATTCATCATCGTGTACGTATGAAAATAAATTCCGTTTCAAAACGGCGGGGGTGATGATCAAACAATGTCTAGGCCAGTGTACACTATATAATATATATTATATTCAAAAGTCACTAAATGGTCGTCTCTTTATATTGTACGGGATACGTGGAGTCGAAGTTCGAGTAAAGTGCTTTCGAGTTTGGATTTATCAATAGTAAACATCTGCCGCCACTAAATACTACAATAGTTTGTGCGCTTCGGAATGGTAACTTATGTATACTTCTCCGCGGCAAACAGTAATACGAACTTGAAAATAAAAACAGACTCACCCACACACGTGAACACAAACACGACATATACTCTTGTCGAATCCAAGCCTAACTACATTGTGTGCAGAATCTTATGTAAATATACATAAGACGGTGGCGCCGACGAAACGAAATCGCGTGTTAATTTTCGATGTGAACGAAATGGAAATAATCGACGAGAATAATAATTTGGGTGTACGCGAAAAGCGCAATGCCAAACCGTATAAACGACCAAAATATTTTTAAAAATAACGCGCAAAAGTTATCGATATCCGCGATTTTAATAATATACGCTCAACGTCTTGCGCCTCGTCATGCTGGTTCGAACGCAATTTAAAGTATTCAACCAAACGCGATGTCGTCAAATCTATTTTCAACGAGACAAACGATACCGCGGTTGTCGGGGGTTTTTTTTTTTGTTCAGGAAGACGGGGTGTTTAAATTTTATATTTAAATATAACAACGTGTGGAAGGCTTATTTACACACTCTCCGCTGTATAGTAATCAATCTCCATAATGTATATTAATAACACGAAATATCATTTTAATATTATAGAATCGTATGACGACATGTTTTTTTGTAGAAATCTGAACCGTCCATAGATCACAATACAGTATATTATATACATTTTTTAGCTTCCTAGTGGTGTGTGTGTGTGTGTGTGTGTGTGTGTGTGTGTGTGTGTGTGTGTGTGCGCGCGCGCGCGCGAAGGGGATCTTTTCAGCACCCAAAATACCCCTTGCGCACGCAGACCTAGTCACTGAACTTAACTGCGGTATACGCGTCGTGTATTTTTGGTTGTACGGTGGCCGATACCCGTTCGATATCATTACGGACGGGCACACGGCCCGCACTCCCACCACTCGGCACCGCGGCGGCGTGTTCGACGGCGGAGGATTCGTATGAAAATCGCAAAGTTTTCGCGCGGAATTCTCGCGAGTTAAAAACATCGGTGATATAAAGCGCTGCGGTATTTGACGCTGCGAAATAACGACGCATTAAAATTTGACGTGTATATTATTATTATTATATTAATATTATATTATTACGCGCATTTTAATGGCGAAAAGTTGGTTTTGAAATATGCGCGCTTTTAAGTCGCATGCACGTCGTCTACACAGAATTTCTTTACACATATTTCGGGTCGCGTGTACAAAAATGTAAGTATATAATATAACCTGTACCGTCGCTCGCGCGCGAAATAGCTGCGACAATAAGGCTCTCTGCCGTCGTTGTACACTGCTCCCCGACAATTCGCGGTTACCTACCCAAATAGGTACGCACACTGTTTGTATTATTATTGTTATCATTATTATTATTATTATTATTGTTGTTGTACCTACGCTAAACAAACTCGGCCAGTCTATACACGTCGAGACGGACGTCGCCGATCTTTGCAACGTTTTCAATTAACGTTATTAATTATTCATGCGCGAAATCGTGTTGCCCGTTTCCACGTCCACCGTCTGTAGTTGCACCCACTTAATCCTAATCGTTTAATTGGCAATTAAATGCCACCGCGTGCGCCTTATTACAGTGCCGGTAATATATATTATATACATACTTACCACGCCTATACCGGCACTTTCATAATATTACTTCCGCGCGAGTACGATGTTTTTTTCAATGCTGCGAATATCGTAGGTATTATCATTATGATGAGACAACGAGTACCTTACCCCTTTCTATATACGTGCTGCACAGCAGCAGTTGCAGCAGTATATAATACGGCTAGTAGCATTATACCAACTATAATCATAATCCAAGAGCCTTTGTCGGGAACACGAATATAAGAGACCCTCATTATTAAGCTTCGATGAATCAAATAGCACAATAAATATTCTATCTCTCTCCCTATTTCTTTCTTCCTTTCTGGTAAATGTGATGTATATATTACAATATACAGCTTACGTTATATTATATATACATGATCGTATTATAAATCTAAACGTTTCCATTTTCAATCAATATGATGTTGTGATCTTGCTAAACATGACATATAGTGATTTAAGACGGTTTATGTAAAAACGTTTCCAATACGTAGAAAATGTTTTTCTGACCTTTAGACAGTATAAATACATTATACCAAACGGTACGTACATCAAAGGTTTTTTTATCGCACACTGTAGATCTGCTGATTTTGAAACACACTGTATACATATTATTATCCATGACTGAAATTCAATTGAGAAAAAGAATGAGAAAAAGCTGTCCTTGTTTTTTCTCAAGCCTGTTCTTTCGCTCCGCTTATATTCTATTCGCAGATTAAATCGTCTATTATGCATTAGTTTCGTTTCAAAAAGAAAAATTCATTATTTTATAATACTCAAAGTAAAGTGCATTTTCTAAACACTTGATCCGTCAAAAATGTATTAGTTTCATTATTTTAAATTAAAAAAAATATAGTTTTACGATTCAAAAGGAAAACTAACAAATGTTGTCTGGACAGCAGTGAACAGCGCGAGTTATTGGTCTCGCAGGAACGACGAAATGCCATCGTAAACTCCGTAGTTTTTCCGTTTTCGCTCGTTGGTGGCCTCTCACGTACGAGTAATTTTTTTGATTTATAATATCAGTATGGTTTTCAACCGTTGGTACTTTTGCGCTCTAATTGCATTTGTTGATAACGCCACTTTAGTTTTTATTATTAAACATTATTGTTTCTGCGAAAAGCCGATCGGCGTTTAGTCATAAACCTCGTGCACCACAGACGAACGACTCGGCAGAAATACGTGTGACAAGACTGAGAATCGTCGATTAGTAGAAAAGTTACGAATTATATTGCACACACGTTCGGCCCGAACAATGAACACGTTCAGATTGGGGAAAAGATAGTCGAGAAATCCGTGTACCTACCTACCCTGCAGGCCGCCATGCCGCCGACAAATGAGCAAGGACTTAGGGTTTTAGACGTGAATAACGAGAGACCAATTGCAGAGGGAGAACTTCCAAGAATTCAATGAAAATATAAAGTTGTTACGTGTTTCATTCAAATTTGTCGGTTGGGTATAGAATATTTTAAAGAAAATCTGTTTGCATTCGAGTGTGGGTTTGCTGCGGACGGAGGCGCCGTATAATAATTCCGGCAGTATAATAACGGATAAATAAAATTTCTTATCATTACGATTATACATTTATACACGAATAAATCTAAATTGATAATAAATCCTTGTTGCGTTTTATTATTCAAATCGTAAAAGTTTCAGTAAAGCTTCCGATCGATCGCGGTCTGCGGGCCGTGCCCTCATATACTGAGTGTAGATTTTAACGTGACGGGTTTTTAATTAATTGCATCGTTTTTTCATCTGACCGCGATTATATTATAAATGACGTTATTATTATCTGCGGGATTAAGCAAAGAGCCGGAGAAACATGGCGACTCTCCGGGCACAATCAATCAGCTAATGAACGACGCACTTTCAGCTTTTAAGTATCCAATTTGCAGTGCGCACGATCGGAGGGCGGCCGGCTTCCCTTCCGGCTCGGCGCCCCGGACGGAAGCTGTTTAAGGCCACCCCGTCCCTTTTTATACACGCGCGCGTGCTGCGCGTCGATGATATAAGACTGCGCGCACAACAGTATATATTATTGTACGCGAACAAATACACGTATATATATTTATGGGCCGGAACCAATTTCGTATATGTATACAAGATAATGATCGGTTTTAAGTTTTGACGTGGGGCGGAAGAGACAGAAGAAGAATATACGCGAACATGACCGCCGCCATCGCCGCCCGGTCTAAAATGAAACTTGACAAATGACTGTAATAGCTCGCGGAGGACGAAGACGATTGTGCAGTACCGCCGGGTACTAGCGGCGTGTATGTATGTGTATGTGTGTGTGTGTTTGCGGACCGGGCGAACATCAAAACTTTAATACTATTAACGACTGATTTATCGCGTTTGGTTCTTATCGTTTTTCCAACCCACCCTCCTCCGCCGGGTGTACCATAACTATCGGTAAATCACAAGTCGTTATATAGACTTTGACACAAAATACGCACTATAATATTATTACGTACAACTACTACGTCCGTCTCCGCAGTCCTGCGATGCGGGCCGCTTTCACATTTTTATGTCCGTAAAAAAATGTTTAAAGAATAGTAAAAATGGAATGCGGAGATCGGAAACTGCAGCGGCACGGGGTAAACTCACACATGAAAATTTGCGAACGCACGTCGGTTACACGCCACTTTTCCGCGGTGGCTCATTATTTTTCCGACCTACTATACTACTACCACCACCACTACTGGCACTACTACTACAGCTATATTATATACTGGTGCTGTAGGTCCACTCGACTCGTGCCGTAAATCCGGTCCAATTATTTTATGAACGTTTGCTGTGCGTGCTCGAGAAGACTTGAAATTAAAAATAAAGAGAGTAAAAGAAACGGCAGTCGAAACGTGGGAAAGAGAGAGCAGACGGGCAAAAGGAAGAAATGCTATGTATTATATCATATAAATTTATGATATATACCATACGTATTATATAAGTAAAATAAAATACGTTGTAGAAAAAAAAAATTATAAAAATGAACGAGTCAGCGATTGGTCGGATTCCAATATCCTGTTTTGCCGTCAATTTGGCGTAGGAACACCGTAAAACAAAATACTTTTAGGACACGACCGAAAAAAACTTTTTAACTCGTTATCGTCGCCGTTATCACGGTATAAGGCACCGGTCGTCTTCGCGGTCTCGAAACTGTTAAGTGCGCACGTCTACGATTATAATAATATCGTCTAAATAGGATATTGTATATACTTTCTGTAACACTACTACTACTATGACTTCTACCACATTTGCGGTATGGTATAATCTTGTCCTTCCGGTCTATTAACACTGTCGTCGTAAATCGTGTCGAGTGGTTACTATTACTACTACTACTACTACAACACTATTTTCTATCCAGCGTGCTCGTATATGACGGAATTATACTATATAATAACACGTATGCGCGACCACCGTCATCGACTGTTTAATGTCTAATAAATACGACGGCTGTGTGCGGTGGTCGATCGAAAGTCACCCGCATCCCACGTCCGACTGGTCCGACGACCAAATCCTTACTTCATTAAATTTAATTAACGCTCACGCGTTTTAGGTGTACACACACACACACACACGTGTGTGTGCGCGCGTGTACGTGTAATATATTTTAATAAGCGAATGCGTTGGATTAGATGTCTCGTGGTGGTCATCGCACCGTCTGTACGCGGTGTGCTGCAGCGCGCGCCCGTTTTTCCTATTCGAGACGTCTCGTTAAATCATAATAAATAACAATAATAATAATCGTCGTCGCGGTCGTCGACATGTTTAATGATATATTATTGAATTCGTAGTCTTGTGCTCTGAAATTATACACTCGCGTACGCGCACACACGCGACCCACGTACAACGTAATATATATTATATTACAGTATCGGATCACTGGATCCGTAGTATTAATATGCTGGAAGGTGTTCCGCCGCGTCGATTGTTCGCTGTATAATACAACTACTGCAGCAGGCGCCCGACGACAACGACATTTCGCGTTGTTATTATGACGTTGTCGAATGGTTAATGCCCATAATATAGTTGGTCACGTGCTCTCTTTTCGTCGAAGACTCGGGGGCTACGCGTTTTCGATAGATGTTGTTTTTTTCGCCCTACCTAGGGGACGCGATTTTCTAAAAGTAATCGTTCGTTATAACGCATTACATAATATCACGTCGCGATGTTTTAATGTTTTTTACCGAAATGAGCGCGTTACGTTTTGGTTTCTAATAAGTATCTGTGGGTCATGTACACGTGATGTATCTGGAACGGATTTGTTGTTAACCATATATTTCGTTTGGTTTTTTTAATCATCTTTATTTTTGACGTAAACCCGTGAATATAAACATATGCCCACCGAAAACAGACGATATTCCGAACAATCAGAATTCTAGCCGAGTACGTAATAACAGATGACTGTTTTTCCACATACGTTATATCATTATGACTTATGATTAATGATTATGCACACCATATTCCCACAATACGTTTTTTAGTGTACCTATATAATATACATATGGATTTTCTAAAAGAAAAACGCCATTAAATAAATATTTGACATTATCACATATAATTTTGGTCACATTAGGAAATATAAATCAGTTGAGCTAAATTTTATAAAATAAAGACTAATGTTTACTCGATTAATTATATTAGTTTTCTATTTTTCTATTTTTTATGTGTTTGTATTTTCTAACGCATACCAAATATAATAAAAATAAAAATGTTTTATTATATTATATTTTTATACTACCAGATTATATATTAGATATATCATGATATCTACCAGCTTATACAGTCATACACATAAATAAGTCTGTAAGAAATATGACTTTTATTCTGAAATACATTAAAAATGTATACCTAATAAAACATTTTAAATTTGATTTTATTGTATTTTGAGCGTATATAAAAGGAATATACAACTATAATATATTAAGTTAACGTTAAAGTTTTTATTTAATGAATTTGGATAGAATTAATTTTTATTACTGGTGTTTGTTATTCATACTCAAACTAAGCATAGACATTAAAAAGCTGTTTTATTAATTAATTTCAGTAAATAAAAGTGTACATAATGTGCCTATATTTCGTAAAAACCTTCTTATTAGTTATAGTAAAAATGATTACACCTACTCTATAGGTTATATTATGAGTTATTTATTTAAAAAATATAAACTCATACAGTTATATCTACAAAAAAATGATTTTGTATCATTATTTAAAGTTTAAAATCAGAAAAAATCACGAATCAAACTAATTAATAGTTTACTTTTTACTTTTTGGGTATTAATAAAAAATAATTATCATTTTTTAATTTCCTTATTAATTATTATTGAATTTTGTACATAAAAAAAATATGCAGTATTATTGCTGTAACAATTTCTCGGAAAAATATGACTTCACTGTTGGCAAAGGCAGTTTTATTTCATTATTTTCGAGCTGAAGATACATATTATTATCGTGACGTTGCAAGTCTTTTGTTATAAATTATATTAAAATAATATATATATATAGTCATGTTCTAATTCGGAAAAAGCATGTAATACACAAAATAATATATTATACTTATACGAATAATACGGGATTAAAGTTTGTCGTCTGACAAAGGAAAATCATCTAAAAATTATCGTAATTACATTACTACCTACAATATATTACGATATTGTTATAATCCGCGACGGGACGCGTTACTGCATCAGTCACGGAATACTTGTGCAGATAACAACAGGAGAACTCGAAACTTTATACACCGACCTGCCTTCCTTCCTATGTATGCATTATAGTTGTTGTAATCCGGACGAGGGCTTATAGAAAAACGTAAACCTCCGGCGGTCGTTTGCGCGCTCAGTTTCGTAACTGGCATGGTCGAGTCGGGGGCGGACTTGCGATAAGAATAATAATAATAATATTATTATTATTATTATTATTGTTTCATGTCGCGCGTATACGTCCGCAGAGAGCTTCCGATGTTACATCGTACAATATTATAACAATATATACATAAAATAATAATAATTATTATTATTGTAGTCGTATGACGGGCATAGGTACCTTCTTTGTGGTACATCAGCGCGGGCGCAAACACGTCATATCGCGCGGGGACGTATAGAGAGCATAATAATAATAATATAGTATTGTAATACATTATAGCATAAAGTGATCGGTAGGAAGGAATGAAACAACCGCGGCCGTGGTAATAATAATAAAAATATCGTTATTGTACACGAGCGATTAATAAAGCAATCTCATCGGACGTCTAACGTTACCGATCCAATCCATTTAGTCACGCTATTCGTCACACCACGCACGTCTTCCGGGACGAACTGACGGACGGACGCCCTGTTATTTATTTATTATTATTACTGTTTTCCCCCCTTTTTTTTTATGTATAATATATTTTTTTTTTTTTATTGTTCACACAAATGTAACACACCCTATACAAGGAGGTAGTTTTGTGTACGGACGTGGGGCGGCGTGAGGACGAATGCAAATGTAAACGACGAGCGTTAGAGTAAAAAAAAAAAAAATAAAAAAAAAATATAAAAACCGATTTCGGTTGAGATTTATTTTTGGTCCGTCGCCGCCGCCGCCCGAAGACCCGTCTACTACGGTAATGCGCTCGCGAAATCTATACGCCAACCTATAACCGAATAACCGTATATTATTATATTATTATTATAATATACTATGTGTATACAACGATAATAATAATAATATTATGTGCGTTCTTATGGCAACAGCTATTATTATTATTATTATTATTATTATTATTTTACGATGAGGAGACGTGCCTGAGGGTCGGGCGAACTAATCTAATTGTTGTCAAAGGGAATTTATTACGCGTAACACAACGCGTGGCACGGCCGCGATTGATTGCACACATATAGTATGCATATATACGTATATACTGTACACATAGACGCACACGCGCGCAATCGTTTATTTAAATAAAGTTTATTTTGCCGACTGCTTTGTAAAATCGGATCCAATGAACTGCTGCAGAAGCAGCGCATCGCTTAAATATTTATTATTATTATTATTATTATACGTACGCGCGTTTTTACTGCCGATACTATTATTTAGTGGCGGGACTAACGCGATTTTTACTGCCCTATCTGTGTAAAAATCGGTTACGGCCAAAACACACTCGACTTAACACCATAAACTTGTAAGTGTATTATGTGACAAACTATTATATGTGTATCGCAGTCAGAATTTCCGCCTTCACTTCGCACGCTATGCAGCAAAGAAATAAACATATTTTTAACTGCGATTTTTTTCGTCCGACACCGCCGAGCGTTTGTCGCATTACGATTGAATAAAGATAATATTCACATGATTCATGCGATTGTTTTTAATGCAAGACGACGTACTTACCTAAAACGTATTATGATATTTTAGTCGATTCGTTTAGTATATTATACTATTTGCTGCCCATGGGAAACATGCAATTAACGATGCTTCACCGCTTCAATAAAAAGTGTAATCATATACCTATTTATTTTTAATTAAAAATGTATTTAATATTTACATAAATAGTATTGAATAGATGATTATTATATAGGATTTTACGACGTATTATAGGTTGCTAATAAAAAACAAGTGATAAAGTAACAACTATTGTTTTCTAGTTATGGTGTAATATTATAGATTTTATACATAAATGGTGATATATTTATTATATGTACTAGAAAAACGAAAATAAAATAATTTGAAAATATTAAAGATACATAAAAATAATTGAAAATCACTCCTTCAACATTAAGCTTTATAGTAATAAATATGTAAATATTTGTCTAAAATACCTATTGTGCAATATATAGGTAAAAACATGCCACTTTTCAGACAAAATGTACTCTTTCCATTTTTACCAGTATCATTTTTCAGTTCTCTTTTCAGCCAGTAATATTTTCATTAAAATTTACAATTTTAATAACTTAACTTAACAATTTTTATGTTTAATTAAATATGATTATATATTTGAATAATATTGAAGAGTTTTGAGTATTTAACATTCATACAGTATTTACTATTTTGGTGATAATGTATGAATTTAGTGATCTAGTGAATTTTCTATATTTATCCTAATACCTTCTTCGTTTATTTTTCACGAAACTAATCCAATGTCTGTACTCGGTATTATTGTAATAGGTAAATAAGATTTTTGTTCAATCAAAATGTTTAATAATTTATAGACGAAACATAACGTTGTTTCGGTATTTGATTCGCGATGTACTATAATATACAAAATACCATAACAGGTCTATATGTACAATTTAACGACATATCGTGAGCAAATCTATTTTACAGCGGTAATTAACCATAAAACTTTAGATTAATAATATTTTAAAATCGTACCGCAGTAAAGCATTAAAGTTAAATTCTACAATAACAATATCGTTGGAAGTATAATCATGACTCGAAAATACGTAGGTATAATAATATATTACGCGAAATGAATGTTAACACGATACACACGCAGCTCCGATATAGGTTGTTACGCCGCCACTGCGACGACATCATGACGACTGCGACAATGACGAACATTCGGTCGAGTTGACAAACTTTTCGATTATATACCGAGCATCATAGAGTGGTGTAGAGTGTGTGTCTGCGTTTCATTATAATATTATAATCATCTAGCCCGAACATAATAATAATAATAATAATTTCGCTCCCAGAGCACCGGTCGTTAAAAAAAAAAAAAAAAAATCGTTAATTTATTTGTTCCGTCCATAAATATCTATATAGCACGTGAACCGCATCTGGTCCCAATTAGAATAGAACATAATATATATTATATTATATTCCTCGTTGGCCTCCACCCCCGTGTGTCCACTGGGAAACGGAGCGACAACTACGACGACGGTTACAATATTATTATTATTATTATTATTATTATTATTATGATTTGTGGTCGACGACCGTGGTGCGATATTAATAATCCGACCCGGTGGTCGTCGCCGTTGTTTTATTATTATTATTATTATTATTGTTATTATCATATACCTGCATACATCAGCTACCTACACTGCGGCGCAGTGATCAATGTTTGATAAGCCGGACGACCATGCATAATGTACACGCGTCGTAGGACGTATAGGACGAACCTATATATATTTATAAAGTGTCGTCGTGCTGGGGCCTGTGCTCTAGGAACGGACTACGAGGGAGACGGCTAGAGATGCTGTACCCAAAATAATGAATACCATCTGCAAGTCGTATAGTACGCGTAAATGAAAAATATATTATATTCGGTTTGAAAGAAGAAAAAAAATAGTATACCTATACATATATTATAACCATACTGTAATAATATATGAACACGATATCGAATAATATCGTGTATATTGTAAGTGCTGACTGATGCTGTCACAGGAGACAAAGTATTAGATATACCTATAACATTTTCACGAATTAACTAATAAACGTGAATGACGGCGCTGCGGCGTTCGAAATATCCTCCAATGGCTGGGGTAGGGGTGATTCGTTCATCCACTCCCCGTCCCGAGTAGTAAGGCCCGCACTTCTTTACGTATCCGCTCCCGTCGTCATGCGATATCATCGTCGTCTCGACGGCGTATATATATATATATATATATATAAATCGAGATCCGGAGATTTTATTTTCGCTCTCGGCCGCGGGCAAAAGGGATGGGACGCGCGCGATGATCATTGTTGTGTGCGCGAAGGAAATTCAATTCGTTTTGGAACACTGTCAATGTACAAACACGCGTCAGACGCGAAATCAGACACTATGCCAAAAAAAAAAAAAAAAAGAACCAATTTAACATATATATATATATATATATATATATATATATATATATATATATATAACTCGTATACTCGTGTACATGTGTATAATACGAAAACATAATAGAATGTACGTCGTACATTATAATAACAAAACGGGGGACGACGGCGACGAGTCTAATCGTGCGAATAAACATCGGGTTGATGATGGTTATCGGTCGCACAGGTAGACGAGAATACGAGATACCATTACCTCGTGTACGGTACACGTTTTATTCACTCGTCCGCCGCCGCCGCCGCAAATACGTATACAACGCCGCGTGTTCGATGGAACGGAATGTTTTTATTATTGTTATTGAAAAATACCCCCTTCGGCCCGTCAGTAGAACGATCGGCGGTCTGTGACGACTGACTGCGGACGGCGAAGACGAGTCAGCGAACGCCGCAAGTCGCAAACGTTTCTTTCTTCGCGACACGTCCCGGGCCAACGTCGCGCGTAACCGACGACCACTACGTTTTCGTCTATAATGCACGACGACGCCGCAACGGTAAATGATGACGGTTTCGTGTAATATAACAATATATTTCGTCGGTTTCGCGTCGATCACGACACAACGCTCGCAGTAGCGACAGTAGCTATATAGTGATAGTTCACCACGCATCATTTCGCGCGCGTCCGACGTCGTCGCCACCGTCTGCAGCGCGCGCGGTTTGCGTGCAGCTGTTCGTCGCGGTCGTTTTTCATCCAGTGGCGGCTCGTGCTATGGCGCACTCGCGGCGGCAGCGCGTTATCCGTCCAACACACACAGAGACAACTGTTGTTAGATTAATAATAAATTGTAATTGGTCGTTATGCACATGCGAGTGAACAATTTAAAAATTGTAAAAAAACAGAAAATAAAAAAAAAATAAAGGAAAGTTATCGCAGCTTTTGACGTGGACAGGCGTGCCTGTAAATAATTAGATAATTTCGCGGAGCACAAATCCGTCATGTACCGAATGTCCGAGCTGTATAGTATTATGGTATATGAAGCCGTAGTCCCATTATTACGTGAAATATATACATAGTTCTAAATTGTTATAAAAAATTAATATTTCACTCAATCTTATTACGGTTTTAATTTTAATTTATTTCATATCAATTTATGACGTTTAAACGGATATAAAACTAAATAGGATCATATTCTTGTCTAGAAAATAGTAGGTGCATACTTATTTTAATCGATAAATGGGCGATAATTTCTTATTTTCGATAATGAAGATCTGTCTTGTATATTTTTTCCGAGGAAAACAAATATATCAGAGGAGCACGGTATCCCATTTTAAAAAATGAACTGATATACGATCAAATTATTTATACGCACTATTATAACACGTTCCCCGGTAAGGCGATAACACGTGGTATTACGGAACGCGATCAATTCGTATATCACACGTAATGTTTTCATCGCCAAATGCCGAAATCGCCTTATTTCAATGTTCGTGGACGTAAGCGATTGTGTCGCACCGTCATTTTCCCGAATACGCGACGGTCATTCAATGTGCGTTTGGTATAGATATCACACTGGTGTACTGAGCAATATCATTATGTGATATGTAGTTGCAGTCGGATAAAGAAAAATAAAATAAACAAATTGTTCAGAGTCGAAATCGTTCGTGAACTACACATTCCATTGTACAATACGTTGAGTTCTATATACGCGTAGGTATCTACTTTAAATTCGCTCGCGTCTGTGTACAGAGTCGCGTGTCGTCGGCCGATGGCTTTTATGTGCCTATAATAGTAATATGTATATAATATATGCAACCGTTTCACTGGTACAGCGTAATATTGCCGTATAATATAATATGTGATGCGGAACAGGAGTAATCTCTATTCTCTTCTCCGACTCGGGACTGACTTCCTTAAACGCTATAACCACGACCGACTTAAGAGAATAACCTATTTCAAAAATAATATTTAAAATAAGTAAAATCCGTTTTACCGTTCGATATGATTGATTCATAACGAACGTTTTATTTTACCGCCACTGCGGTTTTTTTAAGCCTACTTAAATTTATCCCGTAAACTGGATTTAAGTGTACGGTATTCCCCCCCCCCCGCGTAACCGGGTAATCGAAAACGTTTAATAATTAATTTAAAACGAGCGCGTTTATATTTTTTACGTATCAAATCCCATGATAGCATTTAAGTATTGACTAAACTTGATATTATGTAATCCAGATATCAAATCGAAAAAAAAAATATTCTTCGGAAAATTATAATGACTTTCATCCTATTTTCCACGACGTTCAAATAATAATAAGCTTTCTGTGAATAGTTTCAAAACGATGTAATTTACCATTCATTGGAGCATGTTCTTTCTTCATAACCTATTATGGTTTTATTTTTCAATAACAAATTAATTCGACAGAATACCAATCTATCCTGTTATAGTTTTGTATCGCTTAATTTAAATATATTTATTTTGCAAGACAGGCAGAAGGAATAAAAACAACTTAAGAGACTATTATTACTTTTGTCTGTTCTATTTTGGGGCATTTGACATAGTATCGCAATGCAGTTAGTAGTAGTATTCATACAGTTCTCTGCGGTGAAGACAGAGCTTATCGGTTTTATCTACAAAAGTTAATATTTACCTACGTTTTTTTTTTTTTTTTTGTATCTTTCTGGAAACCGCTGTAATACAACATAAAATAATACAAAAGACATTATATTTTTATATCTCGTACGTCTCGAACAAAACTCGCATTAAATGACGGTGATTTACATAAATTTCACTGGGAACCGCTACCAACACACACGCAATCTCGCATTATGCGAAATCTCGTACAATACGCCCGTGTGACTAACAGCGACGAGTAGGTGAAAATATTATATATTTTTCTTGGTATATATTATATTGTATACGTTTGAACATTATACTGAAATAACACAGAGATTGAGAGATGACAAGACGATAACCGTGACAGTGGTACGCATATATATATATGGATATACAATGTGGCAACATACCTACGTCCTACGGCAATACGTAATATTATATAACGTTTCCACAAAGTTAAAATGTGCATAACCCAAACATACTCGGTTACAGGGTTGAATTATTTAACTCTATTTAAAATGTATACGTTTAAAGGTCAGTGTATTCTGTTGTTGGTAATATGCACCTACACTAATAATAGTTTGTGTTATAAAGGCCGCTTTTATTTTATTTTATTTTTTCTATTTTTTTTCTTCTTTTTTTTTTTATCGAAAAACGAACAAATGACAATCGGACAGATGCCAAATAAACGGTTATGCTTCGTGGGAATACTATTTACTTCTGGTCCTAAACACGTAAGTATGCGTGTGTGTGTGATTGCTCCGTGAAAGAGACGGAAACCTTCAGTCTTCTCGAATTATAGATGCAGTAGTCGGTGATTCGGTAGAATACAAGAGAATAAATAAATAAAAAAAAATGGACGGAATCCTTCTATTATCGAGGTTGACAGTTGTCGTCTGAGACTCACGGAATACGTACGGGTATAGCGACGACAGCTATAGGTATACGGTGACAGAGAAGAAGACGACCCACCGGGGTAAACTGGGTTTGTTTTAATGCGCCAGCGAACAACAATAATGAAAGGAGTGTGTATTTAAAAACCAAAATGAAAATGCTTGCACGTGGAGAATATTTCACAATAAACGTAATCGTTTAACGAACAATGGTCTTTTGAATTTTGGACCATGCAACAGGAACCAGTTCTAATCGTAACACGAGGGATGTCAATTGGGCGATGAAAAATCCAGCCCCTTTACATTTCATTGGTCGTGCACTCCCTACATCGACAAAATATCCCTTTGTGATTTCAATTTGTCAAGTAAATATGGATTTAGCCCCCCCGCGATGGCTTATGCGATGTTTAACACGATATCCCGTCATAGTGCGTTACCCATGAGTTATAATCATATATTTTTATTTATTTTTTTTTTTATGTAATTCTGTTTCGAAACACTTTAATCTAACAATTGAAAACTACCAATTTATGTGCAATCAAACTGTAATAAAATAATATAAAAACATTATTTAGATTTAGCATGTACGTTATTTATTAATTAAGCTATTTTTAGCATTTTAATACACACAATATATTATAATGCTTAAAAAAACATTTTTCACTATTTTATTTTTGAAAAACATTTGTTTGTTTTTGATGTGGTAATTTTTATTTGCTTTGCTAATGTATCTATTTTATTCTAGTTTTATAATAACATAAAAAAAAATACTTGTTAAGTAACCCTCGTAAAGAAGCTATTGCGTGATATTTAATTATGCCTGTCGATTGGTTTTTTTTTTACTAACAATAAGCTAAATAGAGTACCTACCATGTTTCAATTAACTATTGGGTGTCCTCTCCATAATGGTCTCCCTTAAGAGTGTCGTATAAAAAGGGGTGCGAGCTAGTCTAGTGATTTTCTGACAAAAGGGCGTACGGAAATTGTATTAAAATGGAATTTTCGCAAAAGAATACATCGTGTTAGCAGGGGTATAAAAAAATGGTATTATAACAAGGGTCGACAAAAACCTTTTATCAGCTGAAACGAGTGAAACGCTTAGAAATATTTAGTTAGTATACTTGTATCAACTACAAAATAAAATCTATAAAATCTCAAAAGCAATCGTCGTATACGCTAACTGGGGCGATTAAAATGATTAAAATCAACGAGTCGAAACCATCATATTTTTTATCGGATTTACCTTATTCGTCAAAATCCCAAGAACAATTCTACCCACGTCATACTATAAACGCATATCAATACATAGAAAATGTGCCCACTTACTATCTAGTCGCATGCAATCCGATTTTGACAACGGATTTTACGTTTTACAGCGGTGAATTAAAATAAATTATGAATTTTTAGCCGAAAATTATTATCGTATAATCAAAAGCAATGGAGGAGTACTGGTCTCGTGTGGTGCAGTTGTTTATGTATATTATTCATAAATATTAATGATTTTAGTTAACAACACTTGATAAGCTCTTGGCTTTCTCAATACTTAATTTTACAATTAGCATTCACGTGTTGAGCTTTCTCATGGGGCTTATAAAATCAATTGCTAAGCCCTCATCGTTCTGCTGTTAGCACCAATAGCGGCAACTTATATGGTACTGTTAATGTTTAAAATGCAATAATTGGTTTATTATGAACGATAAAATACTAAAACGTATGAACATGTTTAATAATATAACGTTTTAATACAATCACAAACGCCTGTAAACTTCCTCTTTCACATCACAATTAAAGATAGTTATGCGATCTTTAATAAGGGCCGATTTGTGGCTCACATGTTCTGCATTAAGCAATAGATTTACCAAACATTTGATTTTCTATATTGTATATACCTACATATTAATATATCGTGTGCTATCTTGTATAAAAAAAATAATAATAATAATATTTAATCATATATTATTATTTTTTTATATTTATTGAAAATCCGTTTGTTGCTATTACTTTATTATGACTGTGGTTTTACCTTAAAACATTTTTTCTGCACATACAGTAAATTTTTTCTATATTTTATTTGAAAAAGCATAACTAAAAAATTATATAAAGAACGAGACATCAAATACTAATATTTTTACATTGAAAAAAAGTGTATCCAGTTTGTTTTGTTATATGACTTCAATTCATAATAGAATCACGTGTGTAGTACACCCGGTTGTCCATTAAATTAGACATGTGCTTTTTCATTACGAATTATAAAATCAGGATTTGCATGAACGATTTTTTTTCATTAGCATTTCATAACGTACCACTTTACGTACGTATACCGAATTTGCTATACGGTTCACAGAACTATAATTCAAGTTAAGTAAAAATTATTTATAAAAATGAAACACGCCTGAATTAATGTTAAAAACCAATGTACATGGTAACATTTTAATGTTTTAAATGTATTTATTTAAAATAAAAAACGTATGAGGTTGGTTAGGCAACGGCTTAAATTCAATTTTTATTGTTCTTATTTTTATTCTCTTGTCTATTTTTTTAAACTATAATTTGAACATGCAGCTTTCAGTCCTACAAAAAAAAATTTATAAACAGTAATCATTTCGTATTTACTTTGAAAAAAATAATATGTTAATGCATTTCACTTCCACTTGCACAATGAAATGTAATTAACAGTCTCACAAAATATTATGAAATGGATGTGTATACTCTTACTTTTTCTTGAGAAAGCAACGCTCTTTTCCTGTTTGTCAAAATGAAAAATGAAATAAAATAACAGTGCAAAAATAAATAATAAACAATCCTGCTGTTCACATTCTTTTCACTCAACATTCTATTCCGACCAAAAGGAAATGAGGTTGATGACAACCCTTATTTTCAGCAAGGCGACTATAATATAATATGATTGAAAACAACAGCAAACTAAGACGAAAAGTAATTATTACCAACGTTTTTTTTTTGACAATCCTTTTAAGATTAAGCTTACAGAATTTTAATTTTGAAATTCAAATAGAAACAATATTATGTATTCAAAGAACGGAGATGTATGACTTTATTGAGAGTGAACTTTATGGTTACGGTTGATGATTGATTTACAAAATGTATGTATAGATACTTAAAATAAAACTTTTATTGTAAACACTCCAGTTATCATTGTTTAAATGAGTCAGTAAATTATCCTCTATGCGAATTAAATATTTTAGATTTTATGTATTTTATAATACCAAACGTATATCGCAGTATACCTATAATATGACCACATTGTTTAAACATAATATTTTTGTAAAAAAAAATATTAAACAGCGAATTCGTAGTAAGAATCGACTCAAGTGATTATTATATGAATATATGATATGCAATGTAAAAATAATAATAATAATAATAATAAAAACCTCCAACTCAAAGTGCTCTGCATTATATACTTTTTTTCGTATCATTATTTCAAAGAAATAATAAAACACTAACGCGAACGTTTCGTATATATATATATATATATACATATGAAAAAAAACGTACTACTCGAACGCTATTTGTGTTATCGTACGTTTGAATGGTCGTTATATTATTATTCGCGCGATGTATATTTTAAAACATTACATTATTATAGTCAACAGTGGAAATAAACTATATACCTACCTATACTACCGTCTGTTATACGCGTCGACGACTGTCTAAAAACATACGACCCACGACGCTTCAGCAGAGTGTGTTAAACGTACAGAATAATATTATAATATACCTACCTACTGGTCCTACTGTCGTTATATGGTATTATATACCTCGCACGCGAATCAATATTAGATTATATTTTTATAACCGTTAGACGACGGACGTCCGTTTAACCGACAATCGTCGTTGAGCTGTCGATACAGCAGAATCGTTCGTTTCGCCGATCGCAAGTCGGTCAGTTGTGTACGCAGCACCCGCAAACGAAAACACGACGACGACCAATATAATTGAGTGTGTTATAGTTGCGGTGGCGCACCGTTTCCGCGCGGCACGCTAACCGAAGAACGACTAGATACTATGTACGAACGGTTTATATATATATATATATATCGTTTATTATAATGATATATTATTATAGCAGTGTCTCTCTCCCATATACCGCAAACAATGACTATTACGTGCAATTATACATTCACAAGCACACACACACACACGCACACACACACATACACATGCGGGCGCCTGCGGTCGAGCGCGTGCTTAAACACGGGGAGCTCGCGATTGTTAAGGACGATTTCGCGTGTGTGCGGACTGGGGTGGAATATAAAATGAAAATAAATATTGACCCGACTCGAAACGTAATCCCGTAGTCGCATAGCACGCGGCTGCTGCTGCTGTCGGGCGTCCGTTTCCAGTGGCGCATACGACGTAATAATAATAAAATACGGTGTCGCCGTCGGCGGATGCTGCGCCTCGCTCGGCGTGACCGACGCGCGCGGACAAGGGCGTAATACGCGCGCTCAATAATGTATGTATCGACACCACGTCGCGTTATCCTTCAGCGTACGTGTGTGTATGTAGAAAAAAATGTATCAAATATTAAACACCTATTTAGCCCGCGGCTCTCGGACGCGGTAGCGTACGGCGGCCGCGCGGCTGCCGCGTACCTATTTATACGTGTACTTGGGGCCTTTTCAATTTTTGAGTGCTGCGAATTCCCGGACCGCACCACCGCGCGTTTGTATACGCATTTATATATATATATATATATAGATAGATACCTCATATATTGTATATACGAGTGTACGCCACAATCATAATTTAACAATTTACTATTATATACCGTCGCGGTCTCCCACACATACACAAACACACAATGACAACGTGAACAGCACAACACAGACAAGTCTTACCAAACAATATATTATTATTTATTATATTATTATAATATATATAACATAATAGAATAGATTTTCTGTAAGTATATATTTACGACTAGGAATCAATCAAACAATGTGTCTGTATACACTATAAGGTCCACTAGTTATGTAGCTACTATATATACTATTACCTGCAGTTACCAATACTGAAACGATGTTACGAGATATATTGTAGTTGTACGACTAATAATAATAATAATAATAATCGAAATAATAATCTGTTCGTTTACGGATGTCATTGTTAAAATAGTTTTAGCCACCGTCCACTTAATGCCGTGACCGCCGACTGGACCAATTGGCTTGGTGGGTGTTCCGTTCATCACAATATTTTATTAGAACTTTGATGTATTACATAATGTAGTTTGTTTCCTCCATTATTATACATACTCTTCGAAGAACTATTTATATTTGTCACGTCTCACGATATTTTATTTCCCCGCTAATAAATAATAATAGTCTTATCACACACACACACATACATACACATTAAATAGATAGTTAGATATCGTTATAAAAAACAATTCGATTCGGATACTAGACAAGATATGTATGTGTGTGTGTGAATTGTCGTTTGGAAATGTGAAGACGGTAATAGGCGGAAAATAACATTTCTTTAGTATGGAGTAATTTGGTAAATCGGAAGTTTGAACGTGTGTAATATCATCGGTGGAAAAATAAATTCAGTGTACATTTTATATATTGAATATTGCATGGATTGCTATATAATAGTTCAGTCTGTTCAGAGAAAAAAATACTAAACGGAAAATTTATGAGGATGTTGGAGTGCATTCAATATATATATATATAAGAATAATAATAGTCGCCCTGCACGAAACGTTGTTCAATTGGGTAATTATGAGTCACTTATATATAAAAAAAAATCAATAAAAATATACATCCATCAAACAAAAATAGAAAATACTGTATTTATTTTTTAATGTTTAAAATCATTTCTTTCTAAAACAATGAGTTTGGATATTATGAACGTGTGTCTGTAATTAGAGAACATAGATTGGCGATATAAGCTTAACAAATCATGGCAGTTGTAGCTTATCACGTCACATGATTCAGAAATCTGTCGTCGTCCGTTTTCATATACACTAAAAAATAGATCCTTTTAATTGAGGTGGATTAATGAATACTCTCGCCCTGCACACTACATCATAATATAATACTCAGTGGTCGTATATAATTAAAAAAATATTGCTCGCAGTCTGGTCGAAATTGACGGCTATTATTGTATGGCATTTACCCCGCTAAATGACCCAGAGACCTTTTACGAACTCATACTTGGCACGCACACGTTTCACAAACGTATACACATTGTCGATTCAAAAATTAAAAAAAAAATAAAAACAACAACAACAACAATAAATTAACGTTAAAAAGTATCTAAAATGTGTTTGACCAGCGTTGCTATTAATTATAGATAATATCTGTATACCGTGACACGACGGTGCACGTTTTCCACATATACCTACCTGCCTACCTACACCTATACCTCTATACGTTTACACATTTATAAGTAATATACACGTATTCCATAAAACGGGTTGATTTACAGCGATCTGGAATTACGTTGCATCTGCGCGCGCGTATAAATATATTATATTTAACAGTATATTATCGAGTTCATGCAAACGAACGGTCATTTGTGCGGTGTGTGTGCGCGGATCGAGGTAGTAATACCTGTATAGTACAGTGTACGCGCCGAGGTGCGGAAAGAGCGCGCAAAACAAAACAGGTTCGTGTCTGGGGGAAAAAAATGAAAAAAAAAATAATACAAAAAACGTGTACGCGAACCAAAAAACGTCTCTTTAGCACGCGATCGACGACACAGCGGTGGCGGCGGCAATGGCGTACGAGTATCCGGAAAGTGTGTATTATAATAATATTATAATATATACGCGTATTATAGTGTGGTCGAAAACCCCGTTCAAAAGGGGTGGAAAAATGACGAAGAGAAAATAGCAAACGATGACGGAAAATACACACACACACACACACACACCGAGAAATGTATACATATAATAAAGTTTTACGCGCATATAGGTATATATATATATATATATATATATATATATATATATATATATAATATAACAATAATAAGGGTGGTTGCGGTATAGTGGCGTATTACAATATATTATACATGTATAATACACACACACACATACTGCGATGCTGAACACGGTACTGGTGAATGAGGTATAGTCTTTGGGCATATTATAACTGTATATACAACGGCGGCACATAATAGAGTACGCCACTTGGATGACGGCGGTCGACGAGTTCACACACAAGCTCTTTGCACTATACATAGCTGCACCGGTGTACCTACCTACTGCGTATATGTGTGTGCGTGATACAAGATGACACGATCCCCGGTGTAGTAGTAGTGCGGTGTGGTGCCCGGAGAAAAAAAAATAATATTCAACAACTTTCTAGAACGGCTGCAGTTTCTTCTTCCCCGCGGAAGGGCGGTTTCGGACGACGGGACGGCTGAGGAAGAGATACTCAAAGTTTTCCGCGCGGCCCCCCGACCGTGACACGCGCACTCGCAAGGGCCCAGGCCGAGGGCACGCGAGCATATTTTTTTTTGCGCGCGCCAAAGCTGTCATGTCGTCTTCGCTTCATTTATCATTCCGACGCGTTAAAACGCGACCCGCAAATATTCGGCACAATCGCACACTGTTGCGCCGGTGCCGCGAAAACGACCGCTAGGGAAAAATGAAAAAAAAAAGTAAAAATAAAAAAACGTGGAAATATACAGAGGAAAAAAAATCACGTTAAAATTCATGAATTGTAATATAGCACGCGCGAAATGTCCTCCGTCGTTAAAGTAAAATAATATAATATAATATAATACGTATAAGCGTGAGCGGAATGCGATTTATTTCATTTTTTTTCCCTCTTGTAATCTGCTTCTAGACTCGCGTGAAAATGATATTTTGGCGCGCGTAATTTATGTACCTATACCTATAATACAGCTGTGCCCACGGTGTCGTGCGTGCGTGTGTAAATTGAATGTTTCGAGTCGCTGAAGTCAGATTTAAGTCGTCGTCGTCGCCGCCACGGGTACGAGGATATCATTAGACATAATATATGCAGCCGTTTTACAGAACATCGTAATAATAATATAATATATCGTATACGTTATGATATCGCGTTGTCGCCAAACGAGACACACCGCCTGCGCGAGCTTTTGAAACGTACGACGTACCTGCGTACGCATTAGGAGATTAAATGTCATGATTCGACCGTATATAAGGGAAATTAGAAATGGCAATGGCGAGTTTTACGACGACGGGCCACACTTAAATTGTTACGCACTCATTTATTTTCAATATATACTGGTGAAATATATACAACGCGTGTAACAAGAAAATCCTTCTTATACTTTGTGAAAAGCTGTCAGAACGGACACAAACGCGTAACATATTAACACGGTTGTCATTAACGACCCCTACAACCACCTCTAAAGTTGTTTCTTTGACCGTATGACCCACATGCTCGTCTAGCACCACACCCACGTACACGTACACACACACACTCATACATATACACACGACGACGACGACGACTATGTAATGAACTTTTAAATTTTAAACGAGAGTGATGGTACCGTTCATACCGCACACACGCGAAACAAAAATATAGTGATGATGTATAATGAATAATGATGTATATATTAGATATGGAAAAAACAACTCCTTAAAAAAAAATTGCAATAATAATGGTGCAGAGAATATAACTCACATATTAAAATATTCAAACATAATAGTATAGCGCTGTGGTATAGCAGTATACAGTAAAAATATAATAACATAAGCTTCGTTTTCCGTGCACGTACGTATACGTCAAATGTTCGACACTGTGAAGCGAACCATCGACATTGTGAAACGATTTTATGTGCAATAAAATGATATTAATTTTAAAAAAAATATTAATTTAATATCATAACTATACGATATAGTGCAGTATAATGTTTTGGTATTATCGGTTTCGTTTCGGTTGTTTTTCCTTTCCGTATTACTTTTAATCTTGCCAAATATATTGAGTGATAAATAGAAAATGTGCTTTTTAAAAATGTATGCACCCACGTCCGCCGGGGACCCGTGTGTACTAAACAGTGTTTATTGCACCAGAATATTGGACTACGGCGAAACGATTACGCGGTAGAAGGAACAACCGCAAAATCGAAAATGAATTTATGATGATGACGCCGCGATCACTTCTTGAATATTTCTCGGATGGTTTGGCGAAATCGTTAACGTAGTCGAATGGTTGAGGATTAATATTGCTATTATAATCGCTGTCGCGGCGAAATAAATAATAATGAATATTATTATTGGCGTGTGCGCCACCTCAAAGGCAACGAGCGTGAGACTCCGGCGGGTCTTGAATATCATACTATTATTATTATTACGCACTATCAACGTTTGTAGGTACAGCACAAATCCCCTCGACGACGACGACTGCGACTGTGACATCGCAAACGGAGCGAACATTTTTTAATCGACGTCGTCCGCGGTGACGGCACAAAACAATAATCGATTTTCTTTAATTTAATATTGAAACGCCGTTTCACTTTAACTACAGAAAGACCTTCGAATTACGGTCTGACAACGATAATTGTATACACACACGGCTGCTGTAGAAACCACGCGCGCCCATCTCAAATCGACAGATTGACAAGGTGCAGCCGTTACAGTATTACTTCTGGTGTATACCCGTATATATATATACCTGTCTATAATAATACCGTCGTCGTCGCATTATTGGACGTATCGCTTTTGTCCCTTTTTTATTTATTTTTCCCCTCGTCCACGGGTATTATATGGAAAACGAATTATTTCTTTCCTACGTCTCCGGCCGCCGCCGTCGTCGCTGCAGATCTGTCGTCCTTTTGATGTTTTCAATGTTTTTATGCATGTAAGGTTAGGCTGTACCTACATAAACGAGACATACCTTTACATATGTATTATAGTCGATGACGAGGAGAATTTTCGAAGAGTAAAACATAATACACACACACACACACACACACACACACACACCGGAATATACGCGTTTATGTAATATGTATAACCTTATCGACTGGAACAATCGTTCCACTGCAGAGACATAATAATATTTTCATATAGCTATCCGGGCACAGGTAGACCCAGGTGAACATGCGCACTGGCATTCAGCTCTTTGTATAGTAACGCTCGCGTTATTATTATTATATTATATATATATATATCTCCGGTGTACGATATTCGCGCGTCGACAGACCGTCGTTGGATACACGCACGCTCGATTTTCCTTCAGCCGATCCATTTAACCGGAACGAAATTGCCCGTTTGTCTTGATCTGAGATTAAAAGAAACAATACAATCTCCCCAAAAACGACGACGAGTAAATAGAGAACTCGATTCTGCTCTCTGGTATTATATTATTATTATTATTATTATTATTTTTTTGTCCACCGTCTCTTTACACGGAATGTTCGACGTGCACTAAATTTCTATGCGTCGTACGTGCATGCGTGAGTGTGTGTATGTGTATTACTCTAGTTATTGTCAACCGCGCCCAATTCAATTTGACAAATATGGCCAACCCACCCGGCGGTCGCATTGTGCAGTTAAATACCGAGTTCTTATTCTTTTTTATTCTTTTTTTTAACTCACTATACTATATTGACAAGCGCCATTATTCTATTTCCCATTTTTTCCTTCTCTGCATTTTTTTTTTTTTTTTTGTAATTTTATTTTTATTTTCATTATTGTCGGTTTGGTTTTTTATTTTCTGAATGTGATATTTTTCAATTTCGAGGTTTTTTTATTCTCTCACCCCACAACGTTGTCGCACTGACGGTATCCTCCCACGAGAGTAACCGAAATATCATAAAGTATATTATAATGGCCGTATAATCAGTTTTATAAATGACCCGAGCCACGGTTTTGACAAGGCTACCTACAACAAGACCAGCGCGGCGGCGGTGCGTTCACTGACACTCTTTCATCAGCGCTTTATAATATCGTTTACCAGGTAGGTATTCGCAGCGGCGGCGACCTGTTTTTGTTACTAATGCTTTTATTCATTCCGTTCAACTCGTCACAAAATACGAATTGTCATCCATCCCTGCGCGTAGTCTGTCACAACAACGCAACGTATAATAATAATATACGAGTAAGTACAGTATTTTAATAATTATAATACTCATCGTATAAAAAATATCATTTAATTAATATGGGCCTTATCGTCATGCCGTCACACACATACACAATATAAAGACCCGGTTTATTCGTGGCAATAACAGATACCGACGACGGTGTGTATACCCTTTTCGAGAAACAATATAATAATGTTATACACCGCCGACAGACGATGCGCATGAATTTCGTTCGATTGTTCAAAACCGAAATCAGTTTTTGATTAATGAAACGGCTGTTACGGGTATGTAGGTATATCTACGAAACGCGGCACGACACGTTTACGTTTCGACAAGAATTTAAGAAAAAGGATGTTTTTCGATAATTAAGTGATTATATCTGTCGTCCTGGGTATCGAACGTCATAATCTCCTGCGCGTTACGCACGAGTTTTTAACAATAGCCACGGGAAAATAATAATATGTGGATATATTTTATGTGTGTGGCCAAACGCAAACGTTAGAGTTATAACAATAATAATCACATATTCACACGCGGATGGATGAACCTGTACAACGGATAACCTATGCGCAAGTCGAATCGACTTCCGTTGCAAATGTTCACGAGTGAGAACCTCCGATAAGAAAATAAAGGTCGGCATAAACGGATAATAGAACAATATATATTATTATGAACGTTTGAAAAGAAAATGACCAGAAAACGAATATAACGAATAACATGTAAAGCAACGTAACAAAATGATTGCATTATATACGTATTGTATATTTTCTCATTTGCTTCAATATCGGCGCTAAAATAATGAACCGGTCGCGGAGAGAAAGAAAAACATCGGTCGGAAACTGTTTATCATAATTGTTTATCACGTTGTTATGATAAATTATTTTTATTTATGGTAGTTGTAGTAGTTGACCTGACTCGCGTAAACGAACAACGGCGGCGATGGAGCGAGCGGTCGTGATTTGTGCGAACGGCTGAGACGCGGCAGAGGATAACATGGATAACTGCAACGATGACGGCGGAGTATAATATTATTGTAGTAATATTATTAATAAATAGGAGAAGAACCAACAGAGAGATTATTATTATTTCATAACGTCATCGGAACGTCTATTTACCGGCAGTGAATCGGCGATTATTATTATTATTATTATTATTTTTTGTATTATTATTTTTGTTCTCATATCCGCCTGATGTATATTGTGACTTGCACCGCCACCGCCGTCTCTATATATACATTATCGAACGTATGCCACTTGGCCCGTGAAATTATTGTTGTGCCGCCAGTGGATTTAGACGGATTCATAAGCCGAGACAAAAACTATCGGCGGTGGTGGCATTACTTATACTATGCCGATGAAAATAATAACAGTAAATATATGCTCTTCGATTTTCCGAGAAGACTACTCTTCTCACATTATTATACCTATCGCCGTTGTCGTCGGTGAACCCTGTAACCTAACCGCAAAATATTCAGATGACGACAAGATTGATTGGCCGTTAAAAATCGCGTAGGCGGTAGGCTCGAAAAAAAAACAGCTTCGTTATTGAGTAATGTGCTTACTGCATAATACCGAGTGTGTCTACTATTTGGTCACTGTTATACGTAAATATAATAATGAAAATAATAATGCGGTTGGCTTGGTATCAAAAACTTCTAAATAATTACAATTTCACGAGAGGGATGTAGTGTTTTTTTCTTATTTGCTTTTCCTAGCTATAATGCACGTATAATAACACATAATATCATGTTCGCGACAGTGTTCGTTTTCAAGACACTTGTCGACGATAAAAATGTCAAGTAAAAAAGAAGATTTTATCGTAGTGACATTCGCAGCGATAGATGTACATATTGGTACATATATAATATGTATGTATGTATGTATGTATGTATGTATGTATGTATGTATGTATGTATGTATGTATGTATGTATGTATGTGTGTTTGTTTGTGTGTGTGTATATGTATGTATGTATGTATGTATGTATGTATATATGTATGTATGTATACAATATATAAGTACTATTGTCAGTATATTACATTTGGTATGGGTTTTATACTCATTGCAGAGTCGGTCCCCGTTAAATGTCAAGCCGTAAGTTCATCGGACTAAAATACGATATTTATCGGGACACAATATTCTGTACTGCGTGATTCCAATCAATTTCTTTTACATTAATTTGCTTGTATCGTTAGCGGAATGTTATTTCATCCGTTTGAGAAACCTATTCAAAAACTTAAAAATACCAATTATTTCATAATTTATGTTGGTAACGCAATAAATTCACCTTAGAACCTAACGATTATTATACATGGACTTATCAAAACGAATCTGGTAGAGTAATATATTATTATATTATGCGTAACGGGCGAGACCAAATAATGTATTTAATGATTACTTTGTGTAAACTTTCTGAGCCATAATGTAAACGATAATAAATGTACGTTTATATCCGTTTAAGAATTAAACTTATAGGTATCGAAATATTAAATTCCTAAAACTCTGATAACCTTTCATTCGTAATAATTGTATAGGGACATATATTTAAGAATACATATATATATATATATGTATATATTATGAAAACACTGGATCAAATATAAAAAAAAAGTCACTGTGTGTACATAAATGCGTAAATATAAAAAATAGATTATAAAAAATGTAATTAAACTGTCATTAAATATGATAAATTATTATATTCGATATTAACGGTAAGCAGTAATTAAATGTCGATTCAAAAACGAAAAAAAAAAGAACCAAAGAATAATAAACACAGTGAAAATAGACAGCACAAATATACTGGAAATATATTTAAGAAAAAATAATCGATTATGAGTTAAGGTTTGACAGGAAAATACTTCAAAACCGTCCAGTCAAATAATATATTTTTATAGGCAAGTAATTAAAAATTATAAAAGCGATTTTTTGTATTCGATTAAATTCTTATCAATAAAAAAATATTTCAGTAGTTTTCAAACTAACTGTCAGAAAAGTATTTCGTATTATAATCTGTGGATATTAAATATATTCAAATGAATAACCTTCGTGAAAACGAAAATGTATTACACAAATTCAACACCGTCATTCAAAATATTATTGCTACCTAATATTATTGAGACTGTAATCGTTTTGTTTGTTCTATGCAAGACACTTATTTTTAGTGCGCGCCTCTCCAATTCAATAAAAGCGTTCACACACACGCACACATACACACATACGCGCACATATATTATATTTTCAATTTTCTACGGGCAGTAACTACTTTTTGCAATGGGGCACCATCGTTTCCGCCGGACGATGCCGGAAACACTAACGTGTGGAATATTTTCCGACCACGTATAAGCACCGTACGTCAGCTTCCGGTAGACAGGTCAACAATTGAAGAGTAATATTACTTTTTCCCTTCGACCCTGATGCCTGAGCTAACAAAAGAGAAACGCATGTCGTTGTCGTCGTTGGTGGATGAAGGAGTTTTGGTAATCATACGTCTCAGTAATTTTTCTGATTCTTTTCATATTCCGCTACCACTTTTATTCGAAATTTGAAATGTAATATTTTATTTTTTATTATTAGTATCAATTTAAAATTATGTACAATATATATAGATATAATATATATTATAATCTAAAATAGATATTATTGCGTATTCAACATAATGTAAATGTTGTAAATGACCGCAACTAAAAACATGTTTAAAAAACAATTACATTATTATATAAATACATTTATATCAAAATTTAGAAGTAAAAAAAAAAAACAAATTAAATAATATTTTTATATACATAAAAGTGTATTAAACTGCTTAAATATTTTATTGTTGCATTATATAATATTTTTTGATAAATAATTCCATAAATAATATAGTATTACGCATAGCTTTTATTTCAAACGTTCATTTCAATTCATAATATTATTATATAATATTATATTGGCTACATTTGCATTAAATTTTCCACGAAGCACTATATATTTTCAATATTAAATTATATAAAATTCGATAAAAAAAAAAAGTAGGTATTATTAGACACAAAATACAAATTTTAACATACTAAAAAAACGTTACTTTAATGTATGAAATAATAAAAAATATACTGTTTTAAAGCATACCTTTAGTTAATTTTTATATGTAAGTACCTACGTACATAATAATAATTTAAATGTTTCAATTTTCTGTTGCATTTGTTTGAAAGATAACATAAGGTGATAATATATTTTTATTGTTATACATAAAATTATAGTATTAGATATTTTACTATTATATTGACTAAAATATGTCAAACCTATACGTTTGCGAAGTTCGTTTTTCCATGTAATAACAAATATAATTTACATAATCTTATCGTCTTTGATGAAAACACAACATAAGAATCGTATTTCGGCTCTACGCAGTTGTTATTTTAATGCGAATTTATATTCACTCTGTATAATGTACCTACAACAGTTGTCGTTTATTATATGTAAATTTCTGATACGGGTCCGGCCAAGCCAAACGAGTGATAATAATTATTAAGGGGTGGCGGCTGCGGCTTTTAAATTCGAATTTTCCGGAAACGCCAGTTATCCGGTCGTGGACCATGGTAGCCAAAATAATAATAATAACAAAAAAAAACCATTAATAACAAAGTGGGGGGAAGTGTGAGAGTCGTGTGTACAGTTTGTCGCTGCGAGGTGAACACGACAAACCGCAAAATACGGTTCATACTCGGCATCCCTTTTTTGGCCGAGGTGACGGCGGCGGACGATGTTTTTCGGGTGAACCCGTACCGGGAGCGTATAATATGATATAATATATTATATACGTAATACACGAAACGGGGATACACACAACCCAAATGTCTGGACGACGCCACAACATCCGAACAAATTTAATGCGGTAATTGTCTCTAATCTTTTTCTCATTAGCACCAGGTTTTAGCCCGCGGACGCCTCTACACTGTCCCCGGCCCCCTCCTAATCCATCGCTATCCACACCCGCGTCCGTCGTATTATCACACGAAATACACCTAAAGCTTATACACCGTTTCGTGTATACATACATTTTCTTCTATTCGTTCTCGTCGTACACTCCGCCGGCACGGTTTTTCCGCCTATTCCATTGGTCATCAATCAACCCCGCGCGTACGCCTGACAATCGCGCGATGTTACGGGCAGGTAAAACACGCGACGCGTAGTGGCACGGTGTACATTACAGCGCTGCACATCAATCGTTTATGTATAAGATAATATATGTATACGTGCTGAGTATGACTCGCATCTCTTGCAGACCGACCGGCAACGCGTGTAATGTGCAGTCGTACAACTATGCAGCTCGTGCGTTTAAGTCGTTATATATACGCGGGAGACGGACGTTTCGGGCGATAGGAAAAACAAAAAAAGAGCGAAAACAAATAAATGATGCAGACATCATTGTCGATGTCACCATCGGTGTACGTTCACGAAAAGGGTCCGGTCGCATATTATCTATAAATAGACAGGCGCTCAATCAACTACGCGATAACTCTTCAAAAAAGCGTTGAGGGGCAGTCGGATTAAAATATATATATACAAACAATATTGGGTTTGCGTCGGCTGCAACAGTGTTCGGGCGTTGTGTACGTAGGTGTATATATATATATATATATATACGTCACGGGGTATCGCCGTCTTATATTGAAATCGTATTTTCATGTTTACGCGCGCAGTCTGATTTACAATTAGGTGTGTTCGGGCGGCGCACAATTCTCGCGGTATGCGAGGAGCATACACAAACAACGGCAACGGCACTACAATACGCACAATAAAAATACGCGTCATCTGTCTTGTTCCGGACTTCGTCTGGTATAGCGGTGAAACGGACGCCGAGTCGGCGGAAGGAGAGCATATAATAGTTCGTGATCCGGATAATATATATATACAACTCGCGCATATATTATTATTTATTTCGCGATTGGAAAAAGCTCTCTCGGAAATCTCAGCGCGCGTATGTGAGTGCGAGTGTGCGTTCTCAAGTCGGTGTGAAGCTGATTTTTTTTATTTTTATTTTTATGTACGTGATTTCCGACACCGGTCTTCTTCTTGTTTCGTATTATTTTATCTAATGAAATCGTTGTATACGAGACGCGCCTCTTTTTCGTTGTTTTCCTAATAGAAAATAATATAATAATAATCACGTCGGACTTTACCGCACATGCGCGGCGTGTACATATCGTACACCGTACACATTATAATATACCTATACAACACGCGCGTAGTGTGCATTACACGTCGGACGAAGTGGAAGAGGAGGAAGAGTAGGAAGAGGAGGAGCAGCGGCGGCAGAAAGACCCGGCCGGCACAACTACGTTACAATATTGCGGCGTTACTCGGAGATGTACGGATAACGCGGCGGCGGCGGCGGTGATCGACGTGAATGCCGCGGAGGAACATATTATATACGTATTATACATTATGGTATAGCGGAGGATAGGAAATCGAAAAACAATAATAATAACGACGACGATGATGATGATGATGATGATGATGATGATGATGACGGCGATAATAATAATAATAATATAAAAAAGAATTGTCTAAACGCATTCTTTCCTGCGCCGCAGTCGTTGTTGCGGACACACGGGGCACGTGAGGTTTAATTAATAGCGGTGTGGGCCGTGCCCCCGGACGACGACGTCGACGACGACGACGACGACGACGAAGACTGCGGCGGCGGCGGCGTCGGTTTCTCATCATATTACGAAGTCCTAATAAGCACCTGTCCGGGAAATTTGTTGAGTGCCGTATCGGCGTGACCGTGTACGCCCCGACTCGCGCACGTACGAATAATACATGCACATTCGTATACATAATATTATAATACGTACAAGACGGACGAATAGGTTGTGCGCCGCGTATATACACGGAACGTGTGCGTATGTATAATAACCGCGCGTGTATACGCGTTGTGCGTTTGGAAACCAAAAAAAATTAATGCACACTACACACAAAATCGACTTTATTACTTTTTTTCGCGTCACGATTCTGTACGCGACTCTGCTGCTGCAGCGGTCTACCTACCCCCCCCCCCTCCCTCCCCCCAACACGTGACTTCGGTGTAGACGGAAAGAGTTCGACGGAAACGGAGCGAAGACGGGTGGGCGAGAACGAGAGAGAGTGAGAGAGAGAGAGAGAGAGAGAGAGAGAGAGATTGACGCGCACGGACGAGAGACGTAAAGTAGTATATACGGCGAGCGACCACGATGATTGAAACCCCGTGATTTATTTCCAACTGTCGGCCGCGGCGGCGGTTTTTCGTTTTCATTTATACACGCCGCGTCGCCGGCCTCGTTGTCGTCGTTAACGGTGACAATACCGAATCGGTAAAAAAAAAAAAAAAAATAATAACTCCTCGTGTGTATAATAATATACGACGGTCGCACCTTTTATTTCGCGTGTGCGCGCGCGGGTAGTCGGTCGGCGGCGGTGGAAATGGCAAATTGACGGAAATAATAAAATATACGATCCATTAGACAGCGTATGCGTGTGTGACCGTTATCAGAAATCACGATCTGTACAGAAAAAAGCCATTCAATAATCATATTATATACGTGTGTACCTCAGCACATTACTTTCGGGCCACGGACTTTATCTTGGTCAAATTTCACATCCACTGCCGCTATATTTTTTCCGCTTCGTTGCGATGTACACAACAACGGCGGCGGCGGCGACGACGACGACGACGACGACGAAGACGACGAAAATCCCTAGTTTTTGCGCAGTCCGTATATACGCTATACACGGAACACATTTACCACGTGGAATACAATATATAATATGTTCGCCGTAAATTCGTTTTTCGGTTCCGTACTTTCATTTCGCCCGCCACCGCCGACATCGAGCTTTTACTATAGATTACTTTCGAAATTTCGAAACACTCACCGCTATAAATCGTAAAAAACCAATATTATTTTTCCTTTCCACGATCACCCCCTCCCCATGGTCTCACGACCCGCAGCCTACCATTAACGTATAATAGGCTCCTTGACTTTAAATCAGAAATTGCGGGGAATACAATACTGTTCGTCGTGAAATCGAGTATAATACCGTAATAATTAATTTTATACTTCACGAAACGCGCGCGCGTCCGTTTTTAAAATATTATTTATTTTAATTACGCTGTGTTTTATTCGAGAGTACGCTGCAGTCGAGCTAACACAACTTAATTACAAAACGTATACAATAAGCACACAACATTTGTACGCGGTGATGAAAATTAAATACAGAAGGTGGCTGGCAGCCCTTTTTATTATACGTATACACCCGCCTGATATATTATTATAATATATACCTATGCCAATAAAACGCTGATGATTTACGCCGCGTTCGAATCGAATAAATTTTTACGTCAAAATAATAATAATTCAACGAAAACTGTTTTATGCATCACGCCGTTAATCTAATTCCGTACACAGGTTACTATATAAAAACTATACGTACCTACCTACCTCTATAATAATAAATAGTATATTACTATATATATATATATATATAATGTATGTATATAGTAAACGACCTCGCGCGCGTTGACGCATCAACACGCCCGTCCATTTATTAAAAACTAAAATAAATGGAGTTTGATATTATATACCGCTGAGTAATATTACAAATCTAAACATATTATTTACATTTATATTGTTTAATATATATATATTGTAAAGCTGGCACATCAATCAATTTAACTTGAAATAAATTGATTTGGTAATAACGAAAAATGATAATAATAAACATAACATGATACACTAAATGTAAATTATTAACGTATTACGAAATATACATAAATAGTATAATATGAAACATAAATAATTGATTTGTATATTGAAATTTTAACATACGTTTAATATCGTTTTCCAGAAAGCACAATAACATTTCGAAATGTTTACGATTTTTATTCACGTCCGTTATATCATTTTTTTACTTGCCTCATACAAGAGTACTTATACACATAAGTACATAACATTTTATTATGTATCGTATTTTTACAATAGGTACATGTTACGATTGACCATTGAATGTTTTTTTTTTCTTAGTTGTAATTCACAACTTCAAACAAAAAGTACGTTTTAGTTATTTTTTTTCATTGTTGTTGTTTTGAAACTTGTACCCTCTTATAATATTTCGCCACTAACTCACTCTATGCCCTGAATTTTAGGTTAGTTAGACATCAGCAATGACCTCACCTAATCATTTAGACGATTAATATCATAACAATAATAATAAAGCTGTTTTTGGTATACTTTTATTTTCATACAATTTGTCACAGATAACCATTATTAGTAATCGATTAAAAGAGGCAATAACGCGGATTTTTTAACTTTATTCTTTTTATTCGCGAAAACACCCCAAACATGTCCCAGGTCAAATCTATCGTGGGTGTTTAGACTAAATATCCTACTTGCTCATAAACTAGGTACATTTAAACCGATTTGTTAATGATGCTGTTAAACTTAAACCGAAATACAACACGTGCAGTATCCAATCTACTATAGGTGGATTTCACAAACATGCTCAATTTGCTCCGGAGATGACTAATGGCTAAAAACTCACTCAGTTTTCAACAATATTTTTGCATTGACAAAAAAAAAAAACACCAGACATGCATCAAAGCGTCAAGTTTAATCATTAGGACCAAAATAACAAAACCGATTTTCTCCTTAGAAGGCTATATTTCTTTATTAACTATCAATTTGTAATTTTTTTTTTTTACTTTAACCCGACGGCAACTGAGCAACTTAGCCGCAGTATAGTATTATAATACTACAGCGTTTAAAACGAACTGGAACTGATGTATTTACAGCGGGACGAGGCGTCATAGAGAGTGTGCTGTGTCACAAAACGAGTTTAATTAATGGTTAAAGTTTACGAAGAACTCGCACAAATCGTATTATACAGATTCATAAAATAATTCGGTTTACCAAAACACGTTTCATAGATTAAACGTTATGCTAAATGGATAAATCACTGGAATCTAAAATTAAATTATATTTTATAATTCTTTAATATTAAATACCTAACTATTATTTTCACCTACGATTGAAACATTATTCTAACAACACGAGCATGAAAATATCGAGGAGATTTAAATGGATAAGAACATTCGACAATTGTCGATATATTTCGAAACAGTGCAGTGGTGGTTCAGTCGTGAATCGGATGTGGTCAGTCGCGTTCGAAAATCCGCAGAACGTATGGTAGACACGTTTAATATCTCCGCGCCAGATTGAGAAAAAGTGTAACGAGTTTAAAATGTCTGCCAAAATCCCCGAAACGCACGTACAATGATGTTTTAAATGTTTTAATAGTCGAAGATCGTCTTCTCATGAAATCGTACTATATAAAACACAGTATTTGCCATTAGGTAGTCACATCATATTTTGCGTTTACAAAATAAACGGTTTTTTTTTTAATCATAATGATAATAGTAAAAACAGTTAAGACTTTTTGAAGGTTCTGATTGTGCAATTTTTTTCCCCAACACTGTCGCTATGTGCATATCGTAAGTGCAAGGCAATAGTTTACAGTATGAGCATAATTTTCACCGTATCGGGTATGTTATATTATTATCTTCTTCGTTCGGTCTGACAGTCTGTTGACATTTCTCGTTAGTATTTTCTCGTTTTCCGTCCTCACTTCGTGTCGTGTTTCTCCGTAAAACGTAATGAACTTATACTACAACGGACAAAACTCTATAGTGTACAATACCACTACTCGGCCGTATAACAATTCGTGTACATATTAAAATGTGTATCGCGTAGCTTACCGCACATATTATAACACCGTTTTCGCGTTACTGTGCACAACTCAATGGTCGTAGTATCTCCAAAGCCGAATTATTAACTACATCATCTGCCGTGTTACTTTTATCCTATTCGTATTGGCTGTTGTAACCACCAGTATTGTTCATCAACCATTTAGGTATATACCTGCCGGTATATTTTCAGAGTTTTGACGAGTTCAACTTTTGGACACGACAAGACAGACGCCGTAGTTGAGAACCCAGCTTAATACGTCGTTTGTCGTCGTGCCGTGCACCTTTAATCGTATTCTGATCGGCATTTGATTACAAACTTTTACGACGTGGTACATCGTTCATTAACCATGATCTATACCGGGAAATTTTCAGAGTTAAGTCGACTTCAACTTTTAAACACGGCGTACCTGTGAACTCGGTTTAAACGTATTATAATACCTGTATAGGTTTTATTAATGCGGTATACTATACCATTACTATAAACCTACAATGTATACGTATTACACAGGTACTTACCACTGTGATGACTACGGCAGTCACACCGACCTCGTTGTCGGGTGTTTTCAACCGCGACCAAAACATCATCGCGCGCACAGATGAATTGTATTCTGTTTCGAATAGAAAAAATGAAAAAAAAAAAAAAACGAAAACGGTGGCATTGACTGTGTTTTCTTCTTCTTCTTCTTCGTCTTTTTCGGTTTTTTTTCTCTTGTCATATTATTATATATTATTATTGTCGATAATAAAAACACTGCATATACACGCGATACGGCGGCCGCGGCGGCGTCGAACAGATACAGAAGACAACCATAAGTCCATTAACGTGCGCGCTGGGTGCACGCGTGTAGGTATATATATATATATATGTGTGTACATGTATGTTATATATAATATATATGATATTAATGTAACGTATATTATTTTGATGGGCCGCCGCCGACAACAAGTGGAATGGATGGCACCGTAAACAAAATAGGTATTAAAAGGCAATAGCCGGGTATATCGCGTAACAGCCACCGCCGTTGATAAATCGACCGATTAACCTAATGGACGTACTTGGATGCATGTGTATGAGTGTGTATGTGTGTGTGTGTGTGTGTGTGTGTGTGTGTGTGTGTGTGAGAGAGAGAGAGAGAGAGAGTGCAAGCGACTGCAGCTTCCCTCCCCATGTGCCGCACGTCGTTTTAGAAGTGCCTTCGCCGTTGTTGTTTATTATATTATTACGCGTATCATATACGTATTACATATATTATATCAAGCCGACTTTTCTCCGGTTCCCGTATATATACGTGTAGTAAGACCACCGTTCCGTGTGCCCGGACGACATGCGCGCAAATAGAGTTCAAAATTTGGGGAGAGGGTTAAAATTTAGTAGAATAAAATATCAGAAAAGGACTTAGCAAGAGCAGTACTCGCTTCGTTCAACCTGTATTAAAATCACTATTTTATAATATAAGTATAAACATTAATGTTTTTTTTTTCGGCACCCAATTAAAATAATATATTATATGTATACAAAACTATGTAGCGATTTAATACTAAGCCATAAAGCAATAAAGCATAAACAAGTATCATTATAATTTATAATGAAAACAGTTAACTTTATGTTTTTTAGATACAAATGATACAATGTAGGTATATAGCATTAATAAGTTCCAGCAATTATAATGGTAATATTACTTGTTATTTTAGTTTATCGGAATGTGTACATTATGCTTTGTTTTTTATTTTACTCCATTATACGTTGATACATTATAAAAACAAAATATTGAAACTTTTAGAGTATTTAGACATAAATTAGTATGACTAACGATAAGAAACCCAAAGTTTACCGAAAGCAATCGGTATCTATATTATATTATTTATACATACGAGATCATATAATATGAAAGGTACAAAGTATTATTGAATAAAACATATATATTGGTATATTTTATATTTAAATATATTATTTGATTGTTTTCTGTATGAACTAATCCTCAGTTATTTTTTATGAACATTTCAACATTTTTGGTGCTCTCGTCACGTTATTTCGATTAAACGACGGGAAATTTAACGGACATAATATGGAGAAAAAAAAACATTGATTTGGGCCCACAAAATAATATTATATTCTTAAAAATCGCAATCAATAATACGTACAATGTACAGTAAGCACGTGCACGCTTGAGAACACAAGTTTTCCATCGCTGACGCGTTTCACAGGTTACTTGCCTATATAATATTATTATAACCAAAGTACCGCAGACAGCAAATTATATATTATGTTCTGTATACGCCACGCCATAATAATAATATATGTCGTTGTAAAGTACTATTAATACGAGCTGATACATACATTTGATAGCTCGTATAATACGATTATTATTATTATTATTATTATTATTATTATTATTATTATTATCATTGCTGTTGTTGTGAGATCTCGTCCGCCGACGCATGTGCAGTGTGCGAGAACATCGTTGTTGCTATTTTAATATCATTAATAATATTACTTTCGTGTACCTATATAATGCGTTTAATGGACGTAATCGTTTTTTAAGTGCACCTATTGCTTGTGTGTTTATTTCTTTAAGCGTTCGTTAAACGTATATTCTATTATGCCCGACTAATTAGAGCATTCGTAATTGCAGGTTTATAATATATAACCGGTGTTATAGATAAACGAGCATAATTTTTTTTTTTTTAGGGATCCGTTTCAAAATGGTTTCCTAAATGTGTACATAACCTTGACACTGTTAAATTCCGGTATATAAACGCCATATTAATGACACTCGTCCAAGATAAATATTATTTGAATTTAAAAGAATTAATTATCTACTATTATATGCATCCGTCATTATGTGCGTGAGTTTGTTTTATTAAAACGCAGAATAATGATGGCGAACCGAGGGGTTTATTTCAAGTATAGACATAGGTACAGAAAACAATGGATTATTCAAACGTTTGCATTGAATTGCGCTCATGTACAACAAATATATAAGTAAACGCTCTTTTTTATACTCAGAACCGCGAGGGTATATTTTATGTATTATTTTACCTGTATAAATATGCACGGAAGGGATAGAAATTATATTTAGATTTCGTCTGTCATAAAGTCCATATGGTTGTGTATATAATATGCTTTATACGATCGCATGTTGTTATTTCAAACGTGTGTGTTATTATTAAGGGACTTAAATAGGCGACAAAAAGTAAATGTAATCAAACCATAATTATAAGTAAATACATAAAAATAAAACGTAGCTATTAAAATATTACGGTCGATAACATTTTGTTTTACTGTGTCTATTGATTGTGCTATGATTTTAATTTCAAATTAACCACTGTGTGTGTGTTATTAATTTACAAGCAGTTGAATAAAATATTAATCTATCTCTATGATATGATAAAAAAAAAAAAAAAATCACGTTAATAATAATATACAATAATATGATATTTAAATCTACGTCTGATATCTATCTATATGGTATAAGATAATGAAATATAGGTATAGATATATAATATAACTATCGATTTTTGGCATGTGAATAACGGGCGATTATCTATGTAGGTGAATGTAATTAAATCCATTTCTTCTGTCGGTATTACTCCAACACAAAATCTAAACTTTTTAATTAAAATCGATTTTGACAAAACCGTAAAGACATTCTCTCATTTTAACATTCTCCCTTGATTTGTCGTCTGAACCGTACCACGTTTAATTTTGTAAATCCTTTTTGTGCACAGCAAACGTATTTTTAATTAAAAAACCAACAGGAATCTGCATATATTGACGACGAATATGAATTCAATTTCCAAAGTAATGTTATACATTACTATATAGATGCAGTGCAGAAATCGTGTGCTGAATATAGCATTATTTTTATTTCGATGAATTTTTCCTAGAATTTTAAATTATACGAAGAAAATGTATTGTCCTAGTCTAGAACATACTCGGCGTGGAATTTTTGCTGCTCTTTCAGAGATCGAATGCGATTATTTTAATAATTTTATACACGATCAAAAACAGCCACGACGAGAACAAAATAATTAAACAAAAATATAATTGCTTACACGAAACGTTTTATAAATAGGTATATAATATTATAATTATTACATTCCGCCGTGGCGTAGCTGCGTTACGAACCAATAAGCCACGCGCGTTAGTTGCTTAGACAAAACTACTTAAAAGTATTTTATGTTTTTTCAGACACGCCGGTATACAGTATGTGAATAAATTATTACGTATCTAGTCGAGACCGGCTACAGTAATGAAATAATTATCTTACACTATCATCGACGCATAGCCATCGTACATTCGTACTACGTATGGGATGTATGAGCATACTATAAATGTTAATATTTAACAGCCTTGAATCACGTACAACAGTCGTTTAAATATTGTGTGATTTTTTTACATATTTGTTTATGGGAAACAATAAACCAATTTAAATCGAAATAATAACTAAAAATCATGAAATACTCGTTAAGATATTAAGTATTGGAATTATTGGAGAAAAAAATAGTTATTATCTGGATTTTCATTATGTACTTTTTAACTAGTAGTATTATTATCAACAATTAAATCGACCGTTATAATTCAAGTACTAGTATGAACGATTGATACTATTGATTGAGTCGTACACTATTTTATAATTGTAAATTCTAATAATCAATATTAAATATTCGTTTTGTTGCTAAGTAGTCTTTAGTATATTAGTTATGTATACGTGTACAATGTACATAAAATAAGTTAATGTGTTAGAAAAAGTAAGTAAATAATCGGTTTAGTGACTTTTTAATAAACAAATATTGAACATTTGCTTAAAGTTTTATCGCATGTAACGTTTCACATTTCATATCAGATATCTTATTTAAACGAAAATTGTATAAAAAATAATAAATAGTTAAATGAATGCTGTCATTGGTCATTGCCATTTTTCTCATCTTGTTTTTTTCGAACTAAATTAATTCACGATTTTAGAAACTCTTTTCCTGCAGTGTATTTAAGATAATAAGATAATAATAATTATATTTTAATCGTAACATTACACATGAAAAGCCCAATACGTCATTGTCATCAGTTGTTGACTGTTGTATAGTTGTCACAGTCGATGCGCTTTTTTTCATTATTATTATTTTACATGTTATCAGCGGGCAGTAACTGTGACGATGACACCGCGTCGTTTCGCTTTCACTACTTCGGTTTTTACGGGGTTAGAACACAATGTTTATTACTATATTTATGTATAATACCTACCTGTGCAGATCGTATTCTATTCGCATGTCGTATTGTGTATAATATTGTTATTATTTTATATATATAGTCAAAATATATTACGGTGATAAATACTCCGAATCATTTAACACGAGTCACATGTTTTGTTTTTGTTTTGTTTCAGGTAAATACAACAAATAGTTAAAAAAAAAAAAACCGCACACAAATATCGTCACACCGTAAAACGTGAGTATAATATGGAGAATACGATTTACCAATGTCACGGCGTGGTTGTGACAGTGGCGATGGGTGGCGGCAGCGTCGGCAGCAGCAGCGGTGGTTGAGATCGGTATAATACACACACGGTGTATAATAATAGTTATAATAATATATTGTTACAATAATATGAAATGCAGTGCATACCCTAATGTTTGTGATCGTTTGTAAAATGCGAGTATTAAACAAGTTTAAAACGTTTCTGGTAACGATCTCGTGAATAGTAATGTGAAAGAGGAAATAAAAAAAATAAAAAAAATGATCGATTGTGCGCCGGACTAGACTGGTCACCCCACACTGAGAACGTCTATTTTTCATATTTCGTTCGTATCAGACGTCTCCAACCGTGTATCACACACACGACATCGGTGCGCCGCTCGTATAATATAATAATATATTATAGTATACGTAGAGATACCTATATAATATAATGTAATATACAACGTGATATTATCCACGCGCCCATAACGGCTGCCACGAGGAGTGACCATAATTTTTTATTAAAATTAATTCACAAATCCACGATTGCTATTAATCATAATGTCCGAGTAAAAAACATGCAGGTAAACATATTGTACACATGCATGTTTATCGATATCTCCGGATTGGTAATGTAATGAGAGAGGAAAATCTAAAATCTAAAAAAATAATAAAACTATACCATAATGGAATCAAAAACGCACGAGTGCGACGACAACGACTTGGCAGTCTTTTCTTCGGACATTTTTCTGCGTGTACATTAGAATATTTAGTAAAAGCTTACTGTTCCGGTTTGACTATATAGTGGAAGCGTCAGCGGAGAGGAGTTCATTAATTTTCACTGAGATAATCCGAGCTAATTATACGACTAGGGGCAACACAATAAAAAATGTATTCCTTGGTAAAAAGCTCTCTTGATATTTATAGCGGTATTTAAACGTCGTTTTAAGAACTAATTTATTCATCCCATCCTTTATGTATATATTATGTATGTATATATTTTATATATTACTAATTTCGCAGTCGTTTATTTAAGTTTTTACACTGATATACGGAATTGCTAATGAAATTAATTTGCGATATATTTTTTTTTGACAAGAAACAAATAGATGGTTATTTTAAAACGATTTCTTAGGCTCCCTGGGATTTGTTTACAATAATTATTTGTTTTAAAATTGATTCGAAGTTTCCGTTTTTATACAATATATAATATAACAAATATAAAATGCCCTAATTCGATTTCAAATCACTTACGTCACTATATGGGTTTAATCGCAAACAAACAACTGTCGACGTTATACACTTGTCCCTAAAATTTGGACTTGACGTTTAGGACAATAATGCGGGTTTCAATTTTAAATCATAAATATTACTACTATAATTGAAAATCAAGAACTACGAAACCACGAAATGCTCGAACCCATGTTCAACACAATGTTATAGAAGTATAGTTGATTAGATTGGATTCAAAACTTGAAATGACATTTTTGAAAATTAAACATACTTGAATACTAGTTGTACATACCTATATATTTGTTTAAACGATTGATTATACGCGTTTTTACGTAGTGTAATATGAATAGCTATTACTATATTATATTATTTACATAGAAGTTCAAATATGAATTATATATTATAACTTGCGACAAGAGCCGAACTTCCACATACAAATACCAATAAAGCGACATAAATAAATATATTTATCTTTTTAGTGATTTCAGTAAATTCTTTTCTAAGAAAATAAATGTCGATCAAATTTAAATTGCCGAAACCGCTTTAGGCCAACATAACAATATAAATATATGAATGAGATTTTTTTTGTAATTAAGCATGATGCTTGCTGTCGTCGAAATACATCTCTGGACTTTAGAATTTATATAATAATAAATGATTTTGATGTCAGTAAGTACAATAGGTTTTACGAGACAACCGTTTCAATTTTAATAGGTAGATACTCGGGTTTATATGACCAAATATTTATTTAATAACTGTTAACATTTAATACTTGAATTATAAATATACCAACTATGTATTAGGGCAGACTAAAAAATTAACAACTTATTGGACGTGTTCATTTTTGAATACCATAAACGTAAACGTGTTTCTTTGAAAAAACTATGAATATAAACGCGATCGAATTTATTTTTACATATATTCAACGTGAACGAGCTTGATTTTTAATTGGACATTCCTACAATTACTGGTCGTTTGTCATGCTGAAAAATTACTGCAGTCAATGTGTAACGTATAATTATAATTTGGGTGATCTATCGTTATTTAAAATTACAAACTATACGCCTACGAATTACGCGCAACCGGGAGTCAAGACAAGTTTTATGTTAATTTGTAACCTAACCTACGGGCAGTATAATATACACTTTATATAATATCGAACAATAAATAGAGATGTATAGATCGCACATGACTGTCAAATTATTATCTACCTACTCATATATTATATATATTGTATATAATCCACTACATAATATTTTCACCCTAAACATAAGCGTATAAAATTAAGAGATCCGTCTGTTCTCTGTGAGCTCATTTCTCGTACAGTATAAGAATATACATATAACAATGAACAAATTCACAGGCATATTATACCTACAATATGTATATAGTATAAGCGTTATATATACCTATATATGACGTCCGTGCATGCGTATCATAATATTATAATATGTTGTTTATGGGCTTCTGCAAATTAAATCACAAGGTACAACGATCGGACCCGAAACGACTATATTGTATAAGTACCTGCGCACAGTATATATAGGTATATAGGTACCATCTATATAACCACGACCATGCCGCGGTGTCGGGGAAAACGAGAAGCAAACAAGAATAATAATAATAACAAGCTCGGTGTAACGTGGTTATGGTAATTTGAAACCAGATGACCAGCGTCGCAGTACAACAGTGGTAATAACGAAGAGGGTGCAAATGCGGGTGGTAACGGTCGGTGTAGGGAAACAACGCCAGTACGCCGCCCCTTTGGGCACCTACCACGTCATCGGTCATCGTACAGAAGAGACAGCGGCGATCGGCAGACGGAAAACGGTTGATGCGCAAAATTTTATTATTATTATTATAATATTTTTCCCCTCGTCAAATTCTAACGCTGCGGCTGTATCGTACCGTATATTACACAAAAACGGCAACCGCTAATTGCGAGTCGGACTACGAATCCCGTTCCTCGGCGGCGACGGTGACGGTGGCGGCAACGGTCGAAAATAATATAATACTATTAATGAACCGGAACCCTATTGCCGTCAGTCGCTTTGCATTTCGTGTAATTAAAAATTAAAATTAAAATCTCCGCGTGCTAAAATAATTTCCCCCCTCCGCCTAAAATGCAAATGGGGATGATTATGATATCGTCAGCGGCGTCGACGGCAGTAGCGATGGCGGTCGCGGAAAAGGGTGACACGAGAAATGTCCTCAGCTACTATATCACGGGACACTGATTTTAATTACCAAGACCGCGTCAAACCAAGTGCAACACAATAACCACCTCACCGAGTAGAACGATTTTTTCCCTCTTTTATTTTTTTTATCTTTTCAGAATATTATATTCGCATAAAAATGCCCTTCGACATTTATACTCTTTTGTGTGTATTTAGGACGAGATATTGTATAGCGGTTTTGTTCAACAAATAGGCTGTATGCATATGCGACATTGGATAAAAATGTTTGAACACACGCATATATATACTGTATATGAAAAATATATATAAATAAAAGAAAAATCTTCAAACCCATAAGGCGTCTAATCAAGACTACGTCTTATAAAAGAAAAATCATAGTATATATTATTATTATTATAAAACATGAACACCATTCAGATTGAAGGATTACAAGAACTCGGGTGAATCTCATAAATTAATGTGTCATTTGCAGATGTACCTACTGTTTTTAATGAACTGTCACACTGCTCGTACTCAAAAAATTAAATAACATTTTAAATTTATTAAAGTGATGAATATTAAATAGGTTTACCTTAAAAACCACCGATTTTATGGTAAAAGAAAAATAGTTTTGAAATTAGATCTAAATTATCGTGCCAAAATATATCAATTTTATATCGTCGATTTGATCTATGACGTACCTAGAAATGTAAGCATCACAATATTAATTTTATAGGTATAGAAAAAAGGATACTATTTAACGAAATCATTTTGCGGTATTTATTGATAATAATTTTTTTTATTAAATACTGAAATTTCTAGCGTACTTTATGAATAGAATATCAATAATGAACATTTATTGAGATAATATTTCGATTCGGGAGCATCGTTGATTAATTTTTCGACCTACTAAAAAGAAAAAAGTGTGTTGAAGAAGATGTGTTCCGTGTTTTATAAGATGTATTTTTTTATGTATCTACTGGTCCTAACGCCATAAAATATTTACAGTAAAGAAAAATGATTTCTTTCGAACGGAACCAAGTGTCTAGGGAGCGCATGTCACTGTTGTTTACTTCCGGTTCCGACACAACTTCGAATACTTTTGTCATACGTCCATCATAACCAGTTTTGACGTTTTCAATTTAGAACCGACACTCTTCGTCGAATCTCGTATACACAGCTTCATCTTCGTTATGAACACTGTAATTTCGCATGAGTGTGTACAACCGAAGCATAATTATAAACTTATCGCAGTCAATTGATATATTGCGGTTTTAAGTTGCACGGACTTGCACCATTCATTACACGATTAGTTTTGACGAATGTTTCGACCGATACGGTTCAACGAACGTCTAAAAAGACGGGTTAATTACAATTACTGCAAGTATATTGATACGCTGAGAACTACGCTAATATAAACGAATTAATAAACTTCTGAAAAAGCTCAAAAACCTTGTATATGTATATCCTAAAAACACTATGTATAATAACGTCTATAATATATAATATACGACTTCTGAACATTGTTTTTGACGTTTTGAGTCAATTTCAATCGGTTTCGATAGTAATGAATAATAATAATAAAATTAGAAATAATGCGATATTATTCGGAACAATGAATTGACAACCTGCATAGACAATTCGAATTTAAAAAGACAAGAAACGAAATCCTATGATAATGACGGAGTACTCGCACGGAACAGACGTTGTTCGTCTGCTGCAAATGGAAAAAAAAAAAAAACCACTTCGTATTCTCAGATTTAACGACGCGTGGAGCGCGTATACCACCAGTGGGTTATACATATTATAACAAAATATCACGATAATGACGCCGCCCGTACGGTAAAACCGTTTGGCACAACCGAATATCAGCCGATATTATTATTATTATTATAATGCACGAGACGAAAACGCTGTTGAATCGGCGAGACGGCGATTGTTGGAGATAATAAAACGTTAGCGATTTTTTTCTCTTTCTTTTTTTTTTTTTTTTCGGAATAATGTCATTACGTGTACTGAGGGTTTTTTTTTTACATGAAGCCGCTAAGGTATTGTTTGCGCCACACAGAAACTCCGTGAAAACACACATCAGTATTCGCCGTGGACGCGCGGGAAACGAACCGCTGAAAATTTCGTCTGCTATAAATCACGCACACACGTCGTGGCGTGCTGGTGTGTTTGTGTACATTGCATTTGGAAATAAAAAAAAAAATAAAAATAAAACCGTCCCATACCGCGTATGTGTGTGTGTGTGTATATGCAAAGGGGAAAACGAGCTTCAACTCGTTCGAATTGCTTTCGAGTAATACGGCACGGAGCGCTGTACGCATATATATATATATATATATATATATATATATATATATATACGTATATGTACACATATACAGTGACGGCATTCGGAGTTGACACTCTTTGAATGATTTGGTTCGTTAAGTGTGTAAACGCCGACGCTGCATGCACTACCCTCCGACACCTTCACACATCCAAACGTTTACACATGTATCCTTATGTTGCACACACACACGTACACACACATACAATCCACTTTGTACATTATGTTTATCGCATAAAACACCACCACCACCGCCAGCAGTTTCGTCGCTTAGTAGGTACTACCCATACGCGTCCTTCGCGGCGCTATCGAAAACGATAATAATATGTATATATGCTCTGCTGCATCGCGATGATAATATATAGGTTAGTCTCGATCGAACGTGAAACATAAAGAAAATAGTGATGGAAGCTAAAAACACAGTGCCGCGAGTTTCGTCTTTTACAAACGCACGCCCTTCCATTGTAGGGCATTATGATATAATATTGTTTATGTTATATGGTCAAAGACGAGAATGTGGGAAATGTCATGATTTTCTTAAAAATTGGGAAACGTTAAAATTGCATAATTTGCCCGGTCGTCGACGTGAACGGAAAATTTAGTCGGATATTGAAGTTGACTTATCATTAAAAATCAAACGATGCATCGACGAAAACATTTATATTATACGCACATCCAACTCGTTACACGACTGCAGTCATAAAAATAAACGAATAGGTATTATCATTTTTGAAACCATTCAAACCAATAATAAATATAAAAGTATGCTATACAACTGTGTAATAGTATTAAAGTATCCAAAATCCCATTTATCTACATCTAATCTAATAAAGTATAAAAGTATTGATGTTTTAGTTTCCGTTAGTTTCTGTATGTAATAATATTCTGCGTATATCCACGGTAAAAATATGAAATCATTTCTAAGTTGGAATCTGTATGGGTATATAATATACTGGTAAATTATGTGTGCGACGTGTGTACGGTATATTCTTATATCGAATAATCATTTGTTATAACTTAAATTTAAATAGTTCACGAATTAATACAAGTTTAACCATTTAATATTAAAATAATAGAGTACTAGGATGTAATGGAGAAATTGAAAACACGGTAAACATTGAAAATAATAAGTCAATATATTTCTTCTATGGAATGCAAGATTCGTTGAATAAGATTAAAAAAGTGAGTAAAAAAATTTAAAAATGTTATAACTCACAATCACAAAAAACCATACCGGTTTATTAATTATTATATACCTATTATATTACGTATCGTCTTTAACCTTAAATCTTGAGAATTATATTATTGACCGTTCAAAGATGAAAATGTCAATACAAAACCTGTAGGTATTTTAAAACATTTACTTTCATAATAAACTATTTTTTGAAAATGACGCTCTTTGTCGATTCAAGTCTTTGACTGTCACACATATCTATGATAATATAAAAAATACGTGTTTTATTATTGTTTCAATTATAGTTTCGTGTATCATTTTGAGTCATTTTTTTTTATCAATGTACACGCGGGGTTAAGGTATAATTTTTAATTTTTACAGAATATTTTATTAATATTATACTTTGCATATTTTACATTCGATATATTATACTTTCGTATTATTATTTTTAATACGCGTATATATACATCAATGTTCATTTAGTTTTGCCACTCGTTAAGATCGGTTGAGAAAGGCTTTGATTTCAATGATTCCTGTTCAAATCAACTAAACCGTACCAGCTCTTTGATAATACATGATTCGGCCACGAGATGTTAAAACGAGTTATAACGTTTTAAAACTCGATAATTTCGTTATAAAAAAATGTACTTCACTAATCACTTTAAGTTCCAGAGTATAATATAATGTTTAATAATATTATTATTGAAGAAGATTGAATTTCATACTTTTGAGGTATTTTGATTATTGTGTATGATTATGCCAAAATAATACTCTCATTGTATAAAAATAATAAAAAAAACCATCATAAATTAATTTTAAGCACCAAGATAATTTCGTTCGTTAATATCTATGATTAGCAGCGGGTTCTTCAGTAATAACGTACACACAGCTTCACTGTAATCTTATATATTATTATTACGACGATTGATTATTAATTTTTTTTAAATTATTAGCATTGGTCACGTGGTTTGACTGCACATTAATAGAATACCGTACCCGCATATTTAGATATTATATTCGTTCATTAGTCATTACGCTCCTCCACAGAGTACAGGGGAATATTATCTTTATTGATGCTGTAATAGGCAGCAGTTAGAATAGAATCAAAAACTCGAACCCATTTCCACTTCTCGACAAATATATCGTATGTACAAACGGTGCAACAGTTAATTTAATTTTAATCATGTTGTTATATATTGTATTTATTTGTTACAATAATCTATCATCGTCACGATAATACATAGGTCTCAAAACCAGTCGTTACAAGTTCCAATCAATATTCCCGTACGCACTAATGTTCTGGCACATTATACAGAGTGATTCACCAAGTATACTCAGTGTCCATCTACATTATTTTCTTTAGTAATTAATTTATTCAAATTATATTTTTGGAATTTTTAAATATATTATAATTTATTTAAAGATTATATTTTCAAATTCTTTTATATCTATTTTTTTTCAGAAACCCACTTATTACTGTAAATTATTTAGTGAATAATGGTTTTAAAATGTTTATATAAAGAACAATTAGCGATTAAAAATGATTTTAAAAAAATATTTAAATGAATCTATAATATTGGATCTAGTATATTTTATTAGGTATACTTAGTGAAATTTTTGAAAATTTAAACGTTGATAGTTTAATATTAATTGAGATTTTAAAATTACCATAACCTCAATTTTTTCCAAACTTGTTGGAAGAAAGAGTCATTTTCAAACCATGGGCTTATTATGCCAAGTACACAAAGTCAAACAACTCAAAAACTACTCATAATTTTGATTGTAATAAGTACGTCACAATTTTCAAAAAAAACTGTCTTCTAAATAATTTATAGTAAAAAAGGGGGGGGGGGAGTTTTTATTTTATAAACAAAAACGTGTAACTCCGCATAACGCTCTTTTAGTAGAACAAAACTCTCAAAAATGTTAAAATATGGTCTTTAAGTACTTATATTTAAAAGCTTCAAAAAACCAGGTTTTGAACACTACTATATTATTAAAACAAAAAAGAGGGGTGAGTACTAAGCATGCTTGGCGAATCATCCTACATATTTATATATATAATATCACCAACTGTCTGTTATAGTGGTGTACGGTATCCTATATACGCGTAAACGTATTGCCAATAACTATAATAATACACATAATACACATAGACCGTACGTATTGGCTATAACACAGCTGGCCGCGTAGTTCTCTTAACGTCTATGCTGACTACACCAAATGAGAGGGTAGTACGTATAATATTGTAATGCGTACACGTCGTATTCGCGACGCGTACGACGTTTCAATAACAATAATATTAATACGAATCGATAAGTTTACGAGAGACGAATAAAATGCAGTAATAACTGAGCGAAAGACCCGTTATTTGTGTTTGACCGTATCTTCGGAAACCATCATCGGATTATTATTGACCGAATCCCAAACCAGTGGAGCTGTTCGAAACCATTATAGGTGAGATATCCTCTGGTAAAACCGCGATTTCACTGCTAAAACACGTCGCAATAATTGATTATGTACTTACAACGTGTTTTAATATACGCTGCAATGACGGTAATAATAATATATAATATTATTATATAGCACAGCACGTAACGCTCGCCAGTAATTATTTGTGTTGGTTCTGTGGTGGAATTATAAAGTATACAGTTTTTATCCGGCACCGAAACACACAACGTTGAAAATATGTGCCGTACACACGAAAGAATAAACAAAAAGGGTAAAGGTTTGTATTGCAAAGGGCGTGGGCTATATGTTGTTCCACATTGTAACGTAATTTAAATTTTTAATGATTGTTTATTACTCGGGTGGTTCTCAATTAAAATTATAAAAAACGAAAAATACTCATCGCTTCTTTATATCCGCAATAAATATTTGTACGCATGTAAATACGTAGGTACCCACCTGTCTACGTATGAGTACGTACGCGGTATATTATTATGTGTTATATATATATATATATATATATATAATATGTGTTGTGTTGCGTAATATTAGCGTATACCTTATAAAAATAAACTCGTTTAAAAACAAACCGATTCTGTATAATAAAAAAAAAAAAAACATTCGCACTCCGTAGTAGGCACACGACATAATATATTTATATACAATATGTGTGTATGCGTGTGTGTGTTTGTGTGTTTAATGTTATGGCATCCATAGGTTTTCACATGGTTTTCGCTAACGCTTACGTTTATCGCGAATCGTCGAGTCGTGTTTATAATATTCGTTAGATGTAATTATCACCGTATATATAGACAGATATAATATGTGCGTATAATATCATTATACAAGTACATTTATAATACGATATATAGGAGGTAATCGGTATTAAATCGTCGTCGTGAATACGTCACCGGAAGAAATATTATTACGTTATTTCTCAAAAACGCAGTTCAACTGCAGCTGCGGGTTGTAAATTATATATAAAAAAAAAGTTTGAGCACTGACTTCGTTAAAATCCACTGTCGATGTCTAAATTAATGACGTATAACCTACATAGGGTTTCGATTATGCTTTTTTGTATCGGGCAAAAGATGCGTAATAACGTTTTAATAAGACTGTCGATATTTTTAGCTATCTACCTCGCGATTCAAATCATATACGTAGTAATATATTATTATACTGCACATGTGGATGTTGCTGTTCCTCGTCTATCGGTGGCAGTTCTTGCCGTTTGCGTCGTTAACAAGAGTTTGTAAATATAAACGATGTGATACATGTTACATTCCATTTTACTACACATGAACGATTAAATAGGATAATATCACTCTTTCGTTTTAAATACCACCTACATTTGTTCATTAGTATTATAAAAATTAGAAATCCATTTCATTAGTTTGACTTTATTCAATACAATTTTATAAACGTAATCTCAATATTCATTACGGTACTCGTATTACTTACGTAATTTTAGTAAAATCAACAAAAAGGGACCTGAGTATTGTCTTTTTATCAAAGCAAAATATATATTATGAAAACAAAAATAATAATTAAAATGGTTTTTCTATGAAGTTTCTTTTGGAAATTTGAGGTGGACAGAAATTTCCATTTTAGATATTTATGAAATCTAAATTTTTACTAACATCACTATAAATAATTGTTTACATAATACTATTATTAAATTCATATAGTTTTTGAAAAAATATAAACATAATATAAATATAAATACTTATTATAAAGTATTTTTGTTTTTTCATGATTTTTAGTATGCTATATTCTATATTCTTGATTTTCATTTATTATTATTATTATTTTTTAAGACGATTTGCATTTCGTGCATCATATAATAATAAAAATGATGTTTTGCAATAAATTAAAATTTTGTTTGAAAAATAAAAGGTTTCAAAAACACATAAACGTACCGATAAAATTACTGTGAATAGTAATAAAATAATCGCCTTTTATATGGTTAACATTATAATTTAGTTTTGCACAGTCGTATAATAATGGATGACGGAAACGTACACAAACGCGATCTCAGTGATTGTCGGTAAATTCGGATGTACAAAGACCGCTACAAAAACCGGATGTCTATATATGTATATTGTATAACATATATTATATTATTAGTGTGTGTATGTGTGTGTTTCCAATAGGATGCTTCGACGAAGTATATAGTATCTATCTATATCGAATATATCGTGTATATATGTATAGGTAGGTTTACTCGCGCAGTCTATAAAATGTCATTCGCATAAATAATACGCTACATTTACATTTTTCGTTTGGTATTGCGTTGAAAGTCGTAGGATCGCTCAAAGGCAACGCGCAAAACCATATTTTCCGATTCACAAAAAATAAATCCTTTCCATTATAATATTTACGAGTTGTGTAATATATGTAAAAAAAGATAACGAGTCATGTTAGAAATAAAATGCATATATATATATACAGTATAATAGAATGTAAAGTACACAAAGCCGTACGGGCAAATCTACTTGTTGTACCTATATAATATGCCCACTCTTATTTATTTGTTCGCAAACCGAATTATTCTAAAACGGACGGGAACAGCCGCACCCCGGTCTCGGAGGATTCGTTAAAATATACAACGCGGTTTAGACTATTGTAGCCCGCACCGTGGTTGTAGAGGAATAACGGTTTTCCGCAAACAACATTATTAATAACATTTTTTTCGTTGCCTGTAAAAAGCTTACGTGTCGGTTTAATGATCATACGACTCACATGTGTTGCAAGAAAACGAAACGTAAGGATTGCTGTCGCCGTAATGGTGTTGGATTGAGTTGTGTTCGCTACAGCTGCATTAAAACTGGACAATATATTATATACCTGTGTAGTGTATACATATAATACGGCCTGCGATAATGATAATAATAATAATAATAACTACAACATTTGATATGAAGGTATATGAAGATACAAAAAAAAAAAAAAACAACCGTGTAACGAATTGTCTAAAAAATATCATAAAGAAACAAGGTATAACGACGACGGAGTGGTGTCGATGAAGACAATTTTCCGTGACGGCCAACAACACTATACATACGATGACAATTGTGTACTGAACATCAATTTTAATTGACATCTTCTTTTTATTACGTATTCGGTTCTATAACAAGACACAAGTTATTATTATTGTTATTATCATTACTATTATCAGTACCTATTATTATTGTTATTCCCGTTAGATCGATGGTCTAGAGCGGCTGTTTTTTTTTACAACCAATGAATGGTTTGGAAACGGCGGCTGAGCCACAGATATCATCGTATCATACGTATACGATCAGCTGAGACGAGTACGCCATCATAAACATGGTGCAGAAAATTTAAGACTAGTGTTACTATTAACAATGAAATAAAAAAAAAATCGAAATGTATAATAATGACGAATTTACAGTCGATTCGAGCGTTTTTAATTCGAACGAGAATTATTATAATACATGAATACCAAATTAATTTTTTAACCATTTTAAACGGTAAATTCAATTATGATAATAAATTAATTATAATATAGAAACATTTCCAATTTTCGTTTATGAAGATAAAAAAATATCCGCACGAAATTATAATACTAAAAAAATAATTTATTTTGAAAGAAAATGACTCGTTCTTCATTAATTATCTGTTGTCCGCAATCATTCTAAAAGTTTTAAATAGCTGTGCAAAAAAAAAAAAAGAATTTCGTATGGCATCTCTCGTGGATCTTATTTAATATAATAAAATGTTCACTTGACTATAAAACGGTTAGCAATATAAAAACTTGTACAGATAGAAAATAAATTCGGCACAAACACCGTGGTGTATTGTAGTATGAGGATAAACTCATTAAATTGTCGTTGCGATACCGTATAGATTCGGTCGATAACGTTAAGCGCGGTGTTGTTTGGTTTAACTAACTTAACGAAAATTATTTATATATTAACGTCCCGGTACGGCAAATATTTCACTCGGCCAAAAGCTTACATCGGTTATTATTATTTTTTTTTTTCTGCAAATTACACGGTCGACGACGATTGTGTACATTCAGAATCGTGGAAGTCATACGATATTCGTTTACTTTATTGGTTTATGGTGTGAAATTCAATTCGCGTTCCGAGCAGCTATCGCGCGTTTTATTCATAAATGGAAATGCGTTTCGTCGTTTCAATGATTTCCGAACGTGCCCCGGAGGTCGTTGAAAACTTTTTCGTGCCGAACGCGTGTTCGATATAAGTGCAGCAGTATACGTATGTACCTACTATTGACGTCGCGAAATGAATCGACGCCAGGTTCACAGTACTAAGCGTTGCTGCACACACGTCGATGGCGTCGTTATAGGTACACAATATAATACCATACCGAAATCCGTCAACCCTATCCGAGCACGCCGATCGCCGAGTATAAAACGTCGGTTCGTCAAATACCCGAGAGACGGCAAATGCATAATATTATTATTATAATGGGTACTGTGATAATATAGCGAATGTCGCATTATCCGTTGTCTGCAGGCGGCGGCGACGAGACGGATATCAACAGGTCGTCGTCGTCGTCGTCGTCGCACAGCGGCGGGCCTTGCACAAGTAGCTGTCGGTGTCATTAATCAACCAAGACGAGTGTATATGCACACGAGAGACGTACATGTATCTATAAAAATAGTAAATAATAGAAGTAGTAGACGCGGTGGTACTAGTCGTTGTGACTTAGATGCTGTACTGGTGGGAAGGGCCCGCGAGCTCTATATACGTGTTTAATATCGTGTTCCACCTCATTTATTCATAGTAAAGAATTGGCTTTAAAAATGCGATCTAAAGACAATACACCCACGTATTAGACGTACACACATACACATCGTTTCGGTGTGTCAGCGATGGGAAGGGAGGCGCAGAGGATGAAAAACAAAAACTAATATAATAATACGATGGCATAATAACAATATACGCCTTATCGTCGCGCCATCGTCAATTTCTTTTTAACGGACTGCTCTATTACCGCGAAGAACGGTTTTTTGCCATTCGTTGTTTTATAGTCGCCGTCCGTTTAATTTTTTTCTCTCCTACGAAATGACAGTGAAACGTAATACATGTGATTTATTACGCGAAGACGCTGCACGCGGATCTTATCCGGAGGTTAGACCGCGCGAGGGACTATCACGAACAACCGAATGGATTTTCGTTTTCGGTCACCGTTCAAGTATATTAACGTTGATTTCGTCCTTTAAAGCCAAGAATAAAGGCTATCGCGACGATCCTTACACAGTATTCCCCTAGGAAAACGTGTTTCCTTGACACAGTAATCACTGGGCTTGAACAGCGTTCTAATAGCATCGCAGCCGGAAATAATATTTCTTAGAGGTTAATTACACGTTCAAAAAATATATTAACTTAATATCGCACAAAGCACGCAAACCCTGCGTTTGTGAAATTTTAACGACAATAAACCAAAACCATGTAAACAGTGTTTTTAAATATTATATTTTATAAATTTTAATATTTATTTTTATTTATGTTATTTGTAATGTAAAAAAAAAAAAAAAACTACCGTAAAAGAAATTGCTACACATTGCCCTACATTCATAGGAAGTAAGAAAATTAGATTTATATTATATATACTAACTGACAATTTAAACATTATTAAAAGAGAACATTTAACCATATATACTGTGAATTACTGCAGAATAATATATTAGATAGGTACATAGAATTATTTGAACGTTAAGTAAACTAGACAAATTATATCTATATGGTAATGTTGGAAGTATGGCGTTCAGAAGTGCAACTAAGAGGATCAAAGTTCTGGGAAAGTGCTTCACAGTCCTGACTAAAATTATATACCAACAAATCAGTACTTAGCGTATTTTCTACCAGGCAAAACGTTTTTAGAATAATAAAATGAATGCACAAAGTCAAAATTATTCTTATGTCTATTTATGTAATAAATTATTTACGCAGTATTAGTTATTATGCTTTTCGCTGGAAAACACTATAAAAAAAAAGATTAAATGAATATTTAAGTTATAAGGGATGTGCTATATTGTTATAGTTTTATTTAATTTGAATTTTTAAACTTAAAAAAAAAACAATATTGTTATTTTAAAATATTGTAGTATACTATATATTTAATGGTATTATATATACATACTCTATGCGCTTCCATTAATAATATAAATAAGTAATACGATTGTTCATCAAATATTTAGTCTTGAAAAAATTATTCTACAAAAGGTACTTATATTAATTGCGTTAATAATTATTATTAAAATACATATTTAAACGAGTACTAATCTTTTAGTAATTTCTATTTGGATAATTTACCAAAACATAAATTAAATAAGTAGCTACTGGCATTCGTTGTTAATACTGATTCGGGAGAGGGTTAAAATCTCATTTTCCGGGTATATTAGCATTAGTTTCCCATACACAAGTGCGCAGATGAAATATTATATGTAATTACTAATTACTAATTAAATTCTAAATAACGTGTGGAAATCGGTACTCATTATAATACCTGCATATTGTAATAATGTAGTTATGAATAAGCTGTTAGGTACCGAAGGAATTGTTTTAAATGTTTTAATCACATACAGGTACGCTAAAAACCCGGGCGGCCGGGTATGTTTTTTGGGTATTCCACTCGTCCCCGAAAACTGTACGTCGTGAAATGTCGTACAGGTGATACATATTACACAGTATCGCATCGTGTGCGCGTTATTGTGTAGTGCCTACATCTAAATCCGGCCGGTGCGTCGCCTAGCGGGACACGGTGGCGGCGGTGCAGGCGATAATACGAGAGAACCACCCGAATCAATGCAAGCGGCTCACAACGGTGCTCGAACAAAAACCGCACACAGGCACACATACACGCGCATACAAGTGCTCACACAGCGCACACCCAAACGACGGTTTTAATTAAACGGCCATATAATTATATCCCGGTAAACTTTCCGAGATGATTGCCGCGGCCCGTCTAACGTATTAAATCCCGCCGTGAAAACGCGCAGCAGTTCACGCCTACAAAAACATAAACGTATAATTTATCGTCCGCGTCGGCTTTGCGGGACGATGAGCACTATTCCCGCCGTCATCGTCGTCGGAGATTTCGGCGCGGCCGCGACGACACCCTCGCCGAAATCGTTTTGCACCCATCCGCGAGCGCGCCCGAACGCGTTTTAATAGCAATATAATAATATGATATCGCTCTCTCGGACCGCAGTCTAACCCGACGTAACGATATAGACGTGTTCCCACACGTCATACTATAAATATATGTGTATATATGTATATATTTACCACATACCTACCTGCCGTTAAAATCTCATTTGGGATTTAAAATTAGATTAACGAAATGATATTATTCCGCCCAGGCCGACGAATCGTTTTCGGTTAGCGAATTATTACAAAAACAGGTAAAATGATTAAGATACACACGGTATTCGATTCATATTACTATCTGCAGCGGCGATATGAAATTAATATTTTATAAAACTAAAGGGTCGATTTTCTCGTTGACGCGGTCTTGCGAAGTTACAAATGTTACGATCGTCGAACGAGATAGTTTCGAATAAAATAAAAATAATTTCGATTTTTTCTCGATTCGTCTTTACGGCCACCCATATAAGAGTATTTCGTCATCTGTTTGCTACGTATTTTGACAGATAGTTTCGAGGAAAAGTAACATCGACCGGACTACGCCCGGAGTATTATTTGTTAAATTAAAATGAGCAGCGACCAACTGTACTACCATATCGCTGTTCCGTTACAATATTTTGTTTTGTTATCTGTATTATATAGTACTCCGGGGGAAGTCGATTCCACAACTGTGGTGCTCGGACGGTTGAACGTTTTCACAAGATAACATATATTATATGGTTCTATTCAATAGTATGTGTGTGTGTGTGCGTGTATAATATACAATTCGTAAGTAGAAAATGTTTTTTTCTCCGCGGAGAGTATAACGAACGAATTTGACGAAGAAAATACGTCTGTAATATTTGCATAGGTATACTCATAGGTACCTAAGTACCGAGAGTGGGTAAAAAATTACTGCCGTATCCAAATACACGTGTAGTAACCGGTAGGCGTATATAGCGTTGTCCCCGCGGGCCACGATTTTATTATTCGCATCGGTATCATACGCACGAAATAATAATTATTATATTTATGCCGCACGGAGAAAAAATAAACAGATTGCCATACCGTTGCAGCTGGCCGTAAGTGACAGTTTGCGGCCGGGGGGGGGGGGGTTACACCGACATAGGTGTATAGACAATATTATGCACCTCCTGCCCGAGACCCGCGCACGCGCGTACGCGGAGAGGCGCAGCGACGACCGACGACGGTCTCCTTGGGAATACGCGCGCCGATCAAAAAACAATACGCTCCGATAATACGACAACATTATGCAGTTGTCGTAATGACCCGCAGACCGTATACTCCAATGTGAAATGATAAACGTCGCGAGGCATTGTGAGTGCACAAGTCGGCTGCAGCAGCGTACCTATATATGCCCGTCTACGCGCACTGGCCACCTCCTATGCCATACCGCATATTATGCGCGCGTTGTGGCCACTTTAATATGCTTTGCGCGCCGGTGCGCGTAATACTGTTCAGCCGCCGGCCTATTACAATTAAAGTGCGCATTATAATGATGTGGGCTATTATTATTGTTCGCGTTGCGGTTCGGAATAATTAACGAGAGGGCGGTGGCTCGTGTGAGGTGTTTTCTGGAAAAAATATAATAATATTGTGTCACACGCGATGTTCGCGACGCGAGTGCGGTTCGAAATTAATTTCTCGCTCGATGTCGGTTCCGACGGAGAGGACCGGCGGAAGGGCGTTCACGGATTGTCGACGGGATCACAATCGATACTGTGATGTTAATACATTTTGCATAATATCGCGATTATAGTTATATGCGATTGCGCGCCAATACGAGCCCGTTCCCGGAGAGATCACATCGTGTAGGCATATTAAAATATAGCCGTTCGCACTGCGACTGTGTATGGGTATATGTGAAGGTGCTGAGTGTGGTTTTATTCTGCGCGAAAACAGAATTCGACTGAAACCAATAAGACAGATGCGACGATTTTATTTACCGTCCAATTCCCGCCGGTGTCGACGTAACGAAATAAAACCAGCTGGCTACTATTGTAATATTACAATACGAGCAATGTCGATACACGCGTGTAAGTAAATAATATTAAAAAATATGGTGCGTATGTATTATTTTTTTGATATAAACAATGTGCAACGTTGTGCCGACAAACTATTTAAATTGTACTATCATAATTGACTTATATAAACGCATTATTATATATATATTATTATGTATTATTGAAGCGTTCGGTTATTGTGCTGTTAACCTACGGGCTACGGTAGTACTACAACAACAGTGGTGCATCACATGATGAATCGATAGGTCGTATAAAATAAAAAATCATGATATTTTTTTTATCTAGTCGTCATATATCGTGACGGACAATAAATTGTATAATATTTGCAGAAATATTATTACAAAGATAAAAGGTATTCACTTTTAACATAATATGATGTACATTCATAAAATCTAGAATAGTCTCGTATAGATCCTATAATAACAGAAACGCTATGTCATGAAATTTAAGTTCGCTAGATACGCTCTTTTAACATTTAAACACAATACGTTTTATTTATATTTTATTTTTTTAAACGCCTGTGTAGGCTCAAACACAATACAGCACATATAACAATATATTAATTACTTTATCGAAATTATTATCTTTATAATATAATATGGTTTGTGTAAATCGTCCAATTTATTTTTTTAATAGTGCTTAAGTGAAGAGTTTTCTCAACAAAATAAAATATCTGATCGTAAATCATTTTTCAAATAAAAAAACAATTGTTTTACAATATGGCATGGTGGCCGCATTAATTATGTGTATGGTTTTAGTGATATTTCCGTTAAAACTATAATAGTCGTAAAAAATATCATACGATTATAATAACCAAATAATGAATAAAAAATAAATATGCTATAGAATTACAATGTTTCTAATAACATTATACGCAAAATCGTTGCAGTTTATACGATTGTACCCCTATTATATTGTTTATTCCATCGATTACCAAAAAGGACTGGCATTCGTATCATAATTTTTATTTTATTTTTTCGCGCGTCAGTAGCCAACTAGAACTGTCTTTTACATATATTACGGCATCATGTTATTATTGTCATTATACAAGTATATTATATACGATTTGTGCACGCGTATATACGGGTACGTCTATGGTACTATTGTGGTCGAGGGAAGCGAACAAAGGAATCAATGTACATTTATAAACATATGCCTTATAACGTCTTGTATTTTTATTTTTCAAACCGGACGATTCCCATGGGCTTGTGTGATTTGCATTCGTCGTTGTTTTAAACCACGTTATCGTGTGTCTGCATTGGAATTATTATCGAATAGGTGCACTGCATTTACCCAGAAAAAGGTGAGCACATCCACCGCAAAGCTATTCATTAGTGGTCATAGGCCCCTACGGGGTGAATCCTTTTTTTACCATTCGAGTAATTTACCACTATGAAACCCAAAAGTATTAATTACCAAACGTACTTTAATGATACGTCACGTAGAATCAATAATACGGTCTTATCCTTAATACGTTTTTATTTTTTTATTCTGTCTTTTTTATCTTACAAATTTAATGTGGCCCCTTGGAAACCAATTTTTATTATATGTTTATGTCTTCGAAAATGACAGGTATTATTATTGGAGTGGATCGATCATTTCTTTTTCGAGAGGTTCTTTAAAACCTATCGTTATGATGTCCGAGCTCTTTAAACATAGCGATACGCCCACGCTTAAAAAAAACACATACGTTATACCTGCACCTATACAACAGCAAGCGCACACTCGGTATGTATTTATATTTGTGTGTGTGTGTGTATGTACACTCATAAAACAATAATAGGTTATGTGAGAAACCAACCGTCTGGCCTTACTTAAGGGTTGCTTTTATGAGAGAATAGCAAAGACTTTATTTTTGTAAGACCGGTTAAAAATTACTTTAACCCTTCCATGTTTAGAGTAAATTTTAGGATTAGAATTTTCTGTCCGAAAACCACTACTAAATTTCTGTCAAAAATTACCATTATTCGCCCAATACGCCCGAGGATAAACCAACTCTAATTATCTAGTGAATATTACGCACATTATATAATACAATATTATGTATATTATACGTATATTTTGTTAAAACACTAGTCATAGACGTTAGGTTAGTTTGCCATATCACTTAAATGTGCACACGGCTATAATTATTGATGAATATTACACTGGACTACCGTGTAACACGAAATCGGGTCGTTTACCGTTTCACGTTGGTTTTAATTGATAACAGTGTATTTTGCACCATAGGTACCGTTATTATAATCAAAAATGGCAGCAAGCCATAATAACCATGGTACTTAGTTGTTCCTATAAATATTAAAATGTGTACGCTAAGACCAAATTTTATACGGTTGAAATAATAGGTATAATTCTTGATTACTATAATAATATTATTATTCAAACAATATACAATATTGGGTCATAATTTAATATAATATCCAATAAACAAATTTCAATAAAACGTATATTTCACTTTATTTTGATAAACCATATTTTATCTAAATATATAAAGTTAATAAGCTTCTTCCTTAAATCATTATTATCATGGATTCGACTTTTAAATAAAGTTTTCAAAAATTACTTCCGTATTTCCTTATTAAAAAAATTAATACAATCTCTAAAATAACAAAAAATGTTCGTTAGGCATTATTATTTATTATATTATTACTTAATAAATGTATACCTATGGCAACTATTAGTAATATTTTTTTTATAACAAATTAAATTATTTTTTCTAAAATTGTATACAGTAAAAAAATTTTTTAAAAGTAAATGTTTAAGATTCAGAAGGAGGATAAAAAATAATATATTATAATTAACTTATGTTTATACTACCTAGTAGTATCTTCTAATTGTGTTTAAAATGTTAATTATTAATTTACCATTTGTTAGTTGTTTGAATTTTTTTCTCGAAATATATTAGGCAATTTAATATCTAAATCATTTCATTAAAATATCAAGTAAAAGATTATGGGTCTCCATTTGCAAATTAAAGGATATTTTTTATTTTTAAGAAAGTGAAAGAAAATTTTGACAACTTTAAAATAGAAAATGATTCTTACAAAAAAAAAAAAGATGCATCTTTGTAAAAATTAAATAAATGAATAAAACCTCGATAAAGCCAATATTTGTATTGAGAACCACTCATCCATAGTCAGCGTATTGAATGGATTTATAAACCATTTATATATATATATATTCCAAAAGGTTTTTTTTAAATATATATACATATATTTATATTTATATATCGACAAAAAGAATCATTTTTTTTAACTTTTATAAAATTTTAGCGCGAGTTTGTGTGTATATTTTCATTATTTCAGATCCCTTATAAAGGTTATTTTGCTACAACGATGCGTTCTGCCTATGTTCCGGCAACTCGTTACCATTTTCACGATCGTAAAATGTCATTAATACGAACACGAGCCGTGTTTTCTTTATCCTTCTATTATTGGATTAGTATTTCGATTTCACAGCTACGCGCCTTTAATGCCGTCTCAACAACGGCCATTAGTAATGACTCATTACATTTAATATACCTGCACTCCCCAAGAATGCACAAAGTTAAATTGTATCCATGAAATAAAAAATAAATAATTATAGAAGCTACAATAATGTACCATCTATATCAAATAACATAACAGTAATTTAAAAAATAAGCATCTTTAATTAAAATACGCATTATATTTTTAGTTAATTTGTTAGAGTAATAAATCTATTGGTTATAATATAATTTTATATGTCTATATTTTTATTTTTTACTGAAAGCATAAACAAAAAAAATTATGAAAAACATTTATTTAAAATCTTAACAAAATCGGAATTTAAAAATAAATTAATATCGTCAATTATGTTTTTTATGAGTATTTGATATTCAAATGTTGATGGTCGTAGAATAACAACTTATCCTAGAAATATTTTATCTTAAACAACTAATATATATATATATATGTGTATATATTATGTAATAAAATATCCTTAGAAATATAGGCTGACAGGCGGTCTCCCTCAGAATCGTTTTTCATCATATATATATTGATTTATTATTGAATTCGAATTTAACGCATCCATTACAGTACGACCTATACTCAACAACAATATATATTTGATTCTTACAATATAGCGAATGACTGACTGATGATTCCTTCTTTTTTCAAATGAACATTATGTCAATAGAAGTCCATGTAGTATTTATTTTAAGATTGTGCTTAAACTTTGATTTTTGATTTTTATTTTGTATCAATTAAAGCTAATAATAAAACTGATAAAAAAAAACAAAAACACACTATTAAATAATAAGGCTCTAACCACATTTGACACTATTGCAAAATACAACGTTGTTGTGAGTAATAGTTTTTTGTTAATCTTAGAAATCTATTTATTTCAAAATTTTAAATCATTTAGTAATATTCATTATAGAAAGATAACATTTCAGATAGATAAAATAAAGCAAATTATATTTGTGATTATTATTTATCAAGCGTGTATGTTATAAAGCATTTGGTTTTGGAGTAAATTTGATTGCAAATACTTGAATTACTAATTTTTTTCATGATTATGTATAAAACAAATATCGTACATATATAAATGTGAATGTGCATATTATGGTGTGAAGTATAAAATATAAGAAAATAAAGCAACAATTGGATATAGATTTTCTACCTAGTATTATAATCAATAATCATGTAAAAGGGTCAGCATGTACAATAACTGTTTAAGGTCGCGTGAAAAAGGTTAAGAGACGGATTTACATCGAACATAATATTGAGTCTAATTAATACTAACAATACTATGTAATAACGATGTCCATTAACACGTTTTTCACAATGATCTGGACTATGCGTACATATCGTGCTTGATTAAGGATTTTCAGACTTGATGTCGTTGTTTTCATTTACGTATACCTACTACTTTAAGAAAAATTCTTGATTTATCAGTTAAACGCTATATGTCAAATATGTCGTCTGTGAGTTTTTTTTTAACGGTTCTGTTTTACCAAGTTTATATACAATAGTCAATAATTGTTTGTTAAAATTTAAAAATTCTTTGCATTTATCCATATCGCATCAGCTCTTGGTTCGCGATAAAATATCCACCATCGTGCACAATGACCGTGTGTACGCCGTGTCGAGACTGCGGTGCACGGGACGCGCGAAAACAAATTTTCACCGACGATACGCGAAATCATCACTTTATCTCATTGCGTGGGTATAACGTCCTTACGCATAAACACCGCGCGAACCGTGTACGCAAATACAATTTTCAATTGACGATAGAACGGAATATAGACAATTAGATTTGTTGCTGTTCATGTATATGTCTGTGTGTGTGTGTGTGTGTGTGTATGTGTCTGTGCAAAAGGGTACATGAAAAACGTATAGAAAATAGAATATAAAGCAAAGTATATGTGATGTGTATGTGTGTGCGCGAGTAGCGCTTAAACAGAGGAGAGACGTACGGGCGACGTCAATTCCACGTGCACCAACGACGATGTATTCCCTGGTAAACACACGCGAGTACGTATACAAACACGAGCTTCGTAAAGGTATAATATGTATATATATTATATTAAATATTATGTTCGATTCTCACCTCGTCTATAATAGTGTCTCGCATGTACCCGTAATGCGCTATTTCCAGGAAGTTGAGTCGTTTGTACGAAAGCATCGCGCGTAATTATTTCCATGCGGACCTGCTGCAGGCGACTGTGCAGGACTTAATATACACTAATAATAATAATAATAATAATATAATAATCGACTTGTCTAATGCACATCGGAAACACGTTGCGAAACAGTATAGCATTTATTAATACATTGTAGAACTGCATTTGAAAACGGGCACAGTGAAACGTTTCTAAGCGAAACCCACATATTATTATTATTATTATTACATATGAGTACGCAGTTTTGTAAAAAAGGTATTGGAGTAAATTATGTATTTAAACACTTTTATAGTAATCGGAAGATAATTGTTTTATTAAATATTTGAAAATTATTTTTAATATTGTTTTTCGGATGTATTAATTGTATTTTGAATTCAAATACTTTTATAAAATTCAAAAGAATTGTTGTCGAATAATGCAGCATTTATTTATTTTATATTTCATTAACAACCAATTATTAATGAAATTATATTTCAGGATTAAAATATAACAAATTTATTTATTTTAAAAGTGCTATTCGAAATTAAGTTAAATAAATTACATAGTGCTAATGATATTTGTCTAAAATGGTTAAACGTGACATGACAATATTTTAAATTAGTAATTACTAATTTTAAAATTATTATTTTTTTAGTCAGTAGTACAATAAATGAGTATTTTAATACATACCAAGTATTTGTATTTGTTCTTAATACTTTTTTATTAAGGCATTTTAAAATACTTTCCTAATGGATTTATTTGTATCTGTATTTAAATATGAAAATTTTAAAAGTATTTTAATTTTTACAAGACTGAGTAGGTATATTACATCAGATTATTGGATACACCATTTTGAATTTATTCCATTAAATCGAATATCTATACTTACCAAGTTCTGTATGTCATGCGATATTATAATACCTACACATTTTTATAGGATATAGACTATAGAGCCGCTATCGAAGCATTATAATCGCGTTTCATCTATGTATCTACATAATATATATATAATAAAATAGTAATAATATCGTTAAAATAAAATCAATATTAATGAAATGGCACAATCAACATTATATATTATAAGCACTCGTGATTACATCACTCCATTATAATAGTGTTGCAAATTTAGGTGGTGAATTGTAATTATATATTCGATATTGATTTTTGTTCTTTTAGGGATGAAAAAAAATGATTTTAAAGTCATATTATTGTAGGTATTGTAATTAAAAATACAACAATACTATACTATATTTGTTTAGTAACTTATTAATTGTTTTTATAACTTTGATTGGTTTCTATCTTGAAAAAAATCGACATACTTATTTTTTTTATACTGAGATCATTACTAATACAAATTTGTTTTTGGTTTATAATATTTAGTTGTGTAAATTGTAGAAACATAGGTAAATTAATTTATAATTACCATATTATTATATTAGCTAATATTGTAATTCATATAAAAATCTAGTATACTTACAAAAAATATCTTTATCTTGGCAAGGATCAAGACGAGTTTATAATCCGGTAGTTGAATTTCTCGCCACGTTAACTTTTACTTTATCGTCGTAGTCGCATGAAGTCAAGTGAGGTAATAATTGAAGAAGTACAAACTAATCCTGTTCGTCTAAGGCGTGATAAGATCTAGATCACGTGTTCGGGTTGTAGGAAGACCCTTTTCTGTTTTTCAAATAGCTTAAACATGTACACAATAATATAGGTATACATACTATATATCTTACTGTTAGATTGTATAATCGCTGTTGAGGTCATTTCAATAAATTTGGAAGAATAGAAAGAAAAAAACAACACACCTAGTTTCGTTACTCTGCTACTCTGCGACTTATCAGCAGCTTTCGGAAGACATTCGAAGTTGAACCATAATCGTTTGGCGTCATATATTAACAATACATTATTACCGTATCCAAAATCCTAGGTAACATACGCGTTTAAAAACATAGGAAAAAATCTAGGTGGATAGAATAAGAGAAGAAAATGAGAAGAAGTTAGTGAGAGAAAAAGAGAAAGAGAAACTCTAAGACAGAGTGAGTAAGAAAATAAGGAATAAGAGACACCTACTTATACTTGGGTTCTGCGTTGTCGTTCACACACACACATATATATATATATAGGAATAAAGATACGTATGCGAAAAGTCGTAAAACTAGCGAGCAATATAAAGGCCAGTAGCGGAGATATGCAGTGTGGATATGGTGGTCGTGAACGGTATAGTCCGGGTGGAAAGGTGCACTCGACGGTTTTGGCACACTCGAACGAGTCCTTAAAATCTTATTGCCACCGGTCTGAAAACGAATGGTTTTAAGGGAGAAATATATATATATATATATATATCGTCGTCTCGTCGTCGTTTAAATTTTAACCGCAAATCTGCAGTGTACATATACCTATGTACGCAGCACAGACCCACCTACCTACATACCCATATTATACCATACGTTACACGGCTATACTACGTTTACCTGCGCCCATCCGTGGACCGTACACTCTACATCCATGTACCCGAGATTGCGATTACTACGACTACGCGCGCGTATATTTAATACAAAACGAACTTTGTTGTACCATACGGTGAATTTGTTTCGCCGAAAGGATTGTGTTGTCGGTCGTGCATGATGTACTATGCCACTGTGGCGACTTTGATCTGAACGTTCTGTTTGGCGAAATGCGTGCGTAAGTACAACTGATGCAATAATGATATTATATAATAATACAAAACGATATCGTTTCGAACGTAAAATGCAAGTGCATGTAAAAATGTAAAATACGCAGTCGATGCGCGCGCCTAGAACACGGATAACACGAATACAACTCGATATCTGCTGCTTAGTACGAGTAGTGCGTCAATGGTAATTAAATCCGTTCAATACGCGCGTTATACGTGAATTATATATATATATTAATATACAACAGCATAAAATACCATATAAGAACCTATACACAATGCAATCCGGAATAAAGCATGATTCGTGCACATTTTTTTTTTTAAATATAATATTATTTAAACAATATGCGGTCGTCTCATTTTATCGCAACCGAGGTATCTATAATAGGTAGTCACTGTGATACGTTGTCATACGAATTGGATCGAGTTGTATTTCAGTTCAAATCGTAATCGTTGACCGTCGTCGGTATGAAAATCGAAATAATAGAAATAATGCGAATTTTATATTACAAATAATATAAAGGATTTTCGATTTCACAAACGATCGAAGGGGAGATACCCGAAATATAATTAAAACGAAGGTGACGGTATAATATCCGATAGTATTTTCGATCAACGTGTTATAATAATATTGTCGACGCGCTAAATGACAATGCGCGTGGCTTGGGGGGCTGGCTCGCAGTGTGGACATCGGTTTCACATCGCGGTCGACCGAAAATAATAAAGACGTTAAAAAGCACGTTACCGCCGTTGTGTAGGTACGTATTTATTAGGTTTTGCTCATTAGAATGTTGAACTCGCCTATGGCGTCGTACCTGCGCCGCGTCATAAGAAACGAAGACTTGGGCCGTCGGTATTTCGACAGACGTGCGGATGTCATACGCGTTGCCCCGACATCAGCAGCTGTTGTGTCGCTGACCGCCCTGTGTGCGTGCGTACTTCCGCGGTCGTGCGCGGGTGCGTTGGTCGCTTTTCGTACTGCAAGCATGATGGTTTCCCCATAATGAAATTTGGTCGTGATTTCGTGAATTTTCAAAGACATTGGCCTCAGCGTCGCGGAAAATTTCGCATTTCGTGTATTTTTCTATTTATAACAGGTATGTATGTATAGGCGACACTGAGCTCTCGTTTCGCAGTTCACGTGCGTGCCCGAACAAAATAGCAGTGTTTGACCGACGACCACTGTCTCGGGGCCCGTTTTCTTTTCGTCGCATTTCGTTGACTATACGGTTTTGCAGTTTTGCTTTTTTGTTCCAAACCATCGTGTTATCGTAAATTGGTCGTCAGATATCGCGTTCGAAGCTTTTGCCAATATATTATATCGTGTTCACGTTTGTCTTCCCCGGTCTTGGGGCAGTCATAAACTGCTGTAGTGCCGATGTGAACAATCGTGATTTTCTTTTCTGTTTGCACCGTGTAATACTGCAGTCGTATTTGTAGTCATTCGTGCGATCTTGTGTTGATCGTGCGATACGGTTACCGGTGTCGTTGTGCGTGTGTGGGGTCATCTCTATACATTTTTATTGTATTTAAAAATTGTATAATTACAGACCCCGACACCACCTCGAATCGTAACCGCACTTGGTAAGTGATACACCGCACATTTTTGTTAGGCCGACGGGCCGAATTTTATATACGATTTATTTCGATTTATTATTACTAGAATGTGCCGAAGCGCGATTTATCGTTATCATACAATTTATATACCATTTAAATATTATTACTAGTGTATCACCAGTTACATATTAAAACCAATGACCTTTTATTTTTTATATACAATAATATCAAGTGTATTTCTTTTAATTATTTTAGGTTGTCGTTAGTGTAGCAGGTATTGTTGCCTAGCGTCCTGTCGTGAAGGTACCCATAATTGTTTATCCTTATTTTTTATTTATTATATTTGTTAAGAGCTGAGCGTGGCAGCGGATATATTTCAATATGAGTATAAAATAGTAAGCGATATAGTGTTTGGAATTATTTATATAATGATATGCTGTTCAACAAACTTTCAACAAAAACGGTCAGATTTTGTTTATTTTTTTTTGTCGAATAATCAATAGTTATATATATATATATTGTATATAATACAAACACACACCATAAAGCGAGCCTGTAATGTATGGTGTGGTGTCCCTTTCGGTCACGCCTCAAAGCTTTTAAATCGAACAAAACGGCGATTGCTTAACGGCGGTGGAGGCGGAGGCATTTGATAGTATCGACAAGACAATCATATACATTGTCGAAAAGGTTTCGAGAAATTACAAAATAACGCGATGCGTTCTGCGACAAAACCGAGTCCGATAGAATGTCTGATGGTTTTGAATAATATTGTATAATATTGTACTAAACAGTCGGAGTAGCGTTTCTGTAAATATAACATATAATATATGCATTTATTATATTATACTATATTATACACGTACACGAATACATAAATCATTTCGTATATAAAACCTATGTGACTGAGTGTTCTGTGTTCGTGTATTTTAGTCTTTGCCGTCACATAATAATAATAATTGTTGTTATAGCATACGGGGACAACGACGACGACGAGTATCATAATATCATCATTATTATTCGAGTACGAGCTGGACGAGATACGAGAACCGGTGGTGGAATCACTGTACGACATACAATCGGATAGCCGTTACATTTGTATTCCTTCGTCTCTCCCCGACGACCACTTATATACCTCTATACATATAATATCGTTATACGGCCGTCTCAGCATGTGATACAATCTCACAGCCGGCCATTCATATCTGTGTTATTATTATTATATTATAAATTATTTCTTCTAAGCAGCTCCTTTCGTGTGTAATTGATGTACCTACCTACTATATCACTCGAGTCTCCTAGCCACGGGTTTACCTACCCGTATCGGATAAAAGGATCGACGAGTAGGAGTGCGCCGTATATACTACACGATTTATATTATTATTATTATTATTATTCTGCTGGTATGCGTATAGTAGCGGGGACACGCCAAAGCGGCGCATTTAATATTTAAAACAAAAAAAAAAGTAATAACTCGCGTGTTATGAAAACAAACCTAAGTCGGTTTTATTTTTTAAGCGCTTCGTCTCATTCGAAAAAACGAAAACGAAACATTTCTATCGGCGTTTTCAACTATTATATATAAGTAAAAACCAACCTCGAGATTGTGTTAACTATTTTCGTTTTATACGATTTACCGCCAACGTTTTTTATTGTCCATAAACTTTGGTTTACACTTTAGAGTCATTGCGTAATAATAATTCTGAGAGAACTGCACGACACGGTCGTGTTACGCCTGCACTATAATATACACCCAGACTGCGGGCAAAAAAGTCGCAAACGCGCACTGCTTTAATGTTAATAGTAATTATTATTGTGACGAAGAAAATAAAGCCGAATCAAATCACAGGTAAAACGACCGACTTCATTCAAATAATAAATGTAGTTGACTCGCGTGACACACCTATAGCCGGAATAATACAATTGAGTTCATATTTCGAAGGGGAATACCAATTTACACTGCGTAAGTCTGCTTAGGCTCACAGAACTTTTTCATACCAGTCGGTACACGATAAAAAGAGGGACGGCGTATTTATACAAATAAAAATATACACCGTATACAATGTCTTATACACGACGTGTAAACACCGAGTGGCTTTGACAGCAATTTGTAACGCGGTACACGGAAAGCAGATCGAACAACGATTTTTCTCCTGTAAATTAGGCTCGGCGTTTGATGTATGATGACAATATGAGATGATTTAATGTACCTCGTGGACTCACGAAAAAATTGTAGCGGAGTAAATTATTGACGAGCATAGGAAAATTATGTTTGCTATGAGCCTATTATTTTTTTTTTAAAAGGGCCAAGAGTTATAATTATGAAACATGTATTAATAGAACCTGCAATTTTACTATGGGTCATGGTCCATATTATACAAACTGGTGTGGACGTTTTCGTGATGGTGGTCGAAGATCGGGCGATGTGTGAAAAAGATAGCTGCTTGCATTGCATGAAGAGGTTGTGTAAAGAGAGATAAAATAAATGTATACGGATAGTACATTTTTTTTAATAGTTTCCAATTCCGGGACAAAAAAATAAATACGCCTTCAGTCTGAGAATAATAAGTGTTTTCATCTTCTATGATGATGCGCGAGTGTCGTTCAATGGGACGCCCACCACAGCTTCGTCGCAGAGAATATTATTATACAACGCCAAGAAACGCGTTTAATATATAATGTATAATAATAATCGGTGATAACAATCGACGACCGTTTTGTCAACAGATTTTCTTTTTTTTCGCTTTATTAACAATAGTAATCTAGTAAAGAAGACGATGGTAGTCGTATGTGCACATGTACAGTGTATGAGTGTGTGAGTGTGTATATCGTATATCTATCTCTTAGCGGCGTATCCTAAACTCAAGTTCTGCACGAATGATGATTATTTTCGAATCAATAAAAAAAAAAAAAAAAAAAGAAAAAAAAATTGAAAAAAAACTATTCACGTTCTCAATTATGACAAATTGGGCGTGTGTAATGATATGTTAACAATGAGTCATCGAATATCGCCGTTGACGAGTTCTTCAACCACAATACATGATATTATAACAACATGAAATACGTTAATATGGAATTACACACACATATATATATATATATGTGTGTGTGTGTGTGTGTGTGTGTGCATTATAGGCACCTACCCACTATTATGATACACGGGTACGACGGCGTGTATATAACTACTACAACACACGCTGACCATGCACGCCCACGTCGAGTCTTAAACGGACTTACAAAGTCTGGCGACGAGGAGTGGAGTCTATTTCATGTATGATAATATTAAATATCGTATGGACATTGGTCGGGATTGGGGATCGGCTCGCTCGCCGCTATTTTGTTGATGCACCGTGGGACCGGCGCGGTGGCGGCCAGACCGACACTCTATTTTGACGTACTGTACGGCCTGATGCAGCGAGTACTATACCACATACGCGCATTATACATATATTTTAATATTATTATATCGTGCGCACACTCGACGTATGTCAATAATAATAATAATAATAATAATAATAATAGTAATAATAACTACAATGATTCTCCACGAGGTATCGTCAAAGTTGACAACACTACTCCTATGATGCGTATACTGAATACTGATACCGAGACGACACTACACATGTATCCATATAGCATATTCCACCGGGATATATGATTTTGAAATATTATTGCGTTTTCACGGTTCGGAAAAATGTAAAATAATAATAATAAATTAGATATTATAAATAGATAATCGTTCAGTCTTCCGGCGGCGTTTCCGAGCCAGTAAGAATCTACTGGTTCCGATTAAGAACAATAATATTCACGGTTACCACAAATGCAGTTTTCCGCCACCGCATTTTATCTTCGTTCACCACAAACGTATTTTTCCGCCTTGGTAGTTATAAACGGCGATTGTTATTTCATAAATTGAATGACACGGAACCAAACTACATAGGTAGTATATCATGTAGATACTCACCTACCATAGTGTCTCGCACAGTTTTCGGCCATCAGAATAAATTCACTTCACAGAGAAAAAATTAAATCATAGTGTTCCAAATACTATAACTTATTTATTATTATTTGGGCCAACGACGGCAGATTGTTTTGCCCGATTTGTTCGTAGGCACCATCAATCACCTCGGGTAATTATTTTCAACAATTTTAACTGGAATTATTATAACTCATCATTCAAATATACGAGACATTATTTTCTTTTTTTAATTAAACAATAGGTAGGTGCGTACTTTTTCAAATAAATTATTTTGTTTGATCGCCTTGGAAAAAATGTAATCTTGTTTTAGATATATATATTTTATTATTATAAAATCATTTGAAATATTATTTATTTATTTATACTATAAACATAAATCTGTCATAATAATTTCTCTATATAAAATCTTAACATTTGACATATATTAAATATTGTTAAAAAATACTTTTAGGGGGAAAAAACCGTGAATATTTTATAATACAATAGTAATATAATCAACCAAGGTATACGTATTGTTTCAAAATGAGATTCAAGAATAGTTGAGGAGTTTTTTATATTCAACTTTTTAAGTTATACTCGATATATTATTCAAATGTCAAGTGTCATTTTTAACTTGATCAACGATAAGGTAATTTTCAAGGACTTTTGTGCTTTCCGTGGAATAATACTCTCGAAATTAAAGAGAATGAATAAAAATAATTTTTAAATGGGCATTTTAAATTGTACTAAAGTAAAATTAAAACATAAATAACCTAACGAGGAGAAATACTGTAAACACTGTGGATTTTTCGCATAATTTGGAGCTCTAGAGCAGATTGCAGTTAAGGAAAACTGTAAAGTAAGTGCTTTAAAGTAAGCCATCTTAATAAATAAAATAAACATTTTTTGATTTGGATTTTTCTGTCGGTTGAATTGAACTTAAAACTTCACCAAAAAGAACATTCAAATTAGCCACCGCTAAAAAATATAAAATAAAGCAGTCATTTTTTTTTTCGGCGTCTCATTTATGTAAATTTACAGTCGATTATATGGTGGAAAAAGTCATACAATTAAAAAATTCTGCTTTCAATAGAATCAATAGTTTATTGGTAGTTTGGGGAGGGGGCATCAAGGCATTAAACAACAGTAGATTTACGAGAACGAAATATTGTATACGTAAACAGAACTCACAAGGGAGTTAACAAAAAGATATCTCAGTTACGTGGCCAAATTTTATTTGAAAATATTCCATATTTATGTTGTTATCGTGACACATAAATAATGTATGCATGCAGATAAAAAGAAAATGTCATTGATATTTATGTTATTATGCAGATCAAGATATAACACGAACATCTAATGATCTTATAGATGTTTCAAATATAGTGGAGGTGAGTTTTTCCCACTGATCACAAAATAAGGGTTTAATACAATAATATTTGCAACGATGTTGACAATTATTGTCAGTGACTATTATGTACGTACATTAATTTTGACATTTTTCGGTTTAACTGAAATACATTTGATATTATGTGAAATTAAATTATCACCAATGAGATTAAAGTTTTTCAAAAATTGACAAAAAGGTTGATATTTTAACTAAAATAAATACGAATGTCAACGTCTATTTTATGTATTTTATTATTATTATTAAGATAGCTTTAACCAGATAGTTAATATAACTGATATATTGCATAAATAATTATTTATGGTATTAACTGTAAAATAATAAGAATTTAAATTATAAGTCGACGCTTTCAAAACTTTAATTTTGCTCGATATGTAAATATGTTGTTACGTTTTACCGTAGATTTTAAATTTCAAACTTTAAATTGTCGTTGCTTTTATTATTTTTAGATATAGTTTGACTATAAGTATAACGTTATATTTTATTGATATTCACTGAATTTTTACAATTATCTTTTAAATATTTCACCACAGAAAATACAGACTATTATTATTTTATTAATCTGAACTATAAAAATATTAAATGAATGGTTTGAAGATTGAAAAGAACTTGTATTTTTAATTAAATTATAAGCGACCATTTTTAATTTAGAATTGTCAAAGTTCAAAACATTCATGATTTAATTAAATAATAATCAAGAGTATTTTGATTGCAGACCACCACTATAATAATTAAAATATATAATATTTAAAATGATTATTAATTTAATCGATTTTAACCGAACCCCCTTATTTATCGCGTGTAATACAGCAATATATATGTTTGTAACTTTTATATTTACAATGCAAAACAACTTTGATTAGATTTATTTAAACTTAACAAGCCACGAAATGATAAACAAATAACAATGTATAATATTATTACATACTTAATCAAAAGTAATCAACTGATTATGATGAGGTTTTAATTTGATTTGCGCTCTGCACGTCCCTAAAATACTCGTCATATGATTATAAGCACGTGAAAAACCTACTTACATTCTGAAAATCGGATTTCTCAATAATTTATGTTAGGTCATAATGTGCCGAGGACATTGTAAGGACCTACAAATACTACGAATGCTGACCAAATAGTAAAGAAAAATCATATAAATAAAATATCGTAAAAATTTGTCGTCCATCCGTGTGGTATACACAACAACAAAGGGTAAGGTTAACATTGTATGCTTATTGCTGCCTTACCGTACACGAGAAGAGTATGTATTAAGAAAAGAAAAAATCTGTTTTTTTACTCGACCAAACTGGACAGATTTACTATCCATAAATTGTCAATCGTATTACAGCCATTTCGGGTCGGCACTTAAATACCAACCCCTCTCTGTACTCCACCTTCCATCGACCACTGAGTTGAACCCGTTCTAATCTTACTAAATTCTTTAGTAGCCGTTGTGAAACGAGAAGCCGAAAACAGAAATTTACGACTCGCACGAAACGTAGATATAACAATAATAATAATAATAATAATAATAATAATAATAATAACAATAACAATAATAATATTTTGTCAATGGATTTATGAACGTTTTTTCACGGTTACATTTCTGGTTTGATGTACAACTAAACAAGTATTCATATTTCAATACTGGTTTATGTCTTTATTATTAACACCTCTGTTCTATAAAAATCATTTTTTTATTATTATATATATATATATTATTTTACTTGCAATACATGAAATAATGATCGCCCAATGCTACACAATTGGTTTTATACGGTTTTTTAATTTTTTCAAAAGCAACATAACTTTTTACAGTAATATTTATTTCTGAACAGTAAAATATAACACATACATATGCACAAACGTATACTAAATCATATAGAAATACACTACGGTTGTTGAAAATTTTGTATAATAAAAAATGTAATTAATAATATAATCTTATGAAAAAATAAAGCATAATAATTCTAGAAAAATGTAAAAATATATTTTTATATGAACCTTAGGGTATAATAAGTGTAATATTGACTTCACAATAATGTTGTTTAAATACAGATATAATATACAGATATACTTATTAAAGACAGTCTTATGACTGTCTTTAATAATGTTGTATAACTAACTAAAAAAGTATTTATTGATTGAAATTTTAGTTGATATTACATTGATTTATATTTGTAATTGTAAAACCAAGTTTAAGTTAATGATATTTATTTCATTGATAAGAGATATAACCTATTGCGAATTAGTCAAATTTCTAGTACCTATCACCATTATTGGGGATTATTATTAAACGTAGATTTTTACTATATTATATAAACAAAGAAAAAGAAAAGAACATCAGACTATGAAACATAAAGCTCATGTATTTTAAATGTTGAAACTTGAAACCAATATTGAAAAAGTAATTGAGGACAGCTTTTATTATAGTGGCATTATTGCAGGAGACAATTTTAATATAATATGACAAATTAAGAGCAAAGGAGGTAAATACATTTTTAATTTAATTTACTGGGAGAGAGAGAAAGAGAGAGAGAGAGTAGGACAATAATTAATTATTGAATGTGGCCCTGCCATATTTGTAGAGGGAATAGTATATACTGTAATTGATCCGTGGGTTGAATGCATGGTTGGGTAGAAAAATATGGTCAGTGCGTACCTCGGTCCATTTTACAGTTATTGCGATACTTATCTGTAAGGAAATAATAAATATTTTAAATTTTTATTAGTTATTGGGTATTATTATTATTAAAGAATTAGCAACATAAGTATGTCATGTATGCCAAAAAAAATTACAGTAAATATCGTATTGTTTGCATGTCATATGCTAATGATACGTGACAATATTACAATCAACTTATAATAATGTAATTTTTTTTACATAAGTTACCTTTATTAGCGAATATATTAAAATAAATACTCAATATTTTATGCCGTAACGTAGAAAATAATAAAAAAACATATAATAATTATACAATATAATTGATCGATCAATATACATAGAGTTTCATTAATAAATCGATTAGAGTTGTGTGTTTACATTAATACGTAGGTAAGTAAGGGTCATTTATTTGCAGCTACCTACTTGATTTACATAAAATGTAAATCAACGATACGAATTTTATAATATATATACATAATAAAATTAACTTTCTCTATAAAATAATGCCTGGAAAAAAACGCCAAATGACGTGGGCGTGAATACTAAAGAATTATTATGATATTATTTTACTTTTCTTTTTTTTTTTAGTTGCGATTATTACAAAACATATAATACAGAAAAAAGTTTTTGAATAAAAATTGACCGATGCCTAACAACCACGATGTACCTGCGTCATTAATATGGAATTGTTGGGGAAAAAAATCCCGTGAGCTTTCGTCCTCTAGTATTGTCGCTGTTGTTGTTGATGATGTTGTTATTATCATTGGCGTTATCATTGTCATCGAATCCGTAGGGATATTACTATTGCCATCGAGCATATACACAATACTATTACTATTGCTATTATTATTATTATTACCGTCATGATTTTCGATGTCACCCTCTACTGTTTGCCGCAGCGTCTCTAAGGTGGTTTCTAAGGTCTGCCGATCGGCGGAGGTGTTCGACTATGGCGCGGCACACGGCGCACCGCCGTTAAGCCCATAAATAAATGCGACTGTGAGGCGGCGGTGGAGCGTATTTACAGTGTTGACAATAGCACAAGCCTGCAGCCGGTTTGAATAGAAAACAGTAGACGTACCCGAAATCTCGTTAGTATCTCCCCACGTTCTTAGAACAGAAATTTGCATATTTTATGAATTACCCCGTCCGTGTCCCGTATAGCCTTCCTCGCACAGACCCGATCTTCTCCGTCGTTATACTGCTACCCTTTCGCCCCCCCCCCCTCGGCGCCAACCAACCCTGGGCCACCAATATCATAGAGAAAGCTCCGCCAAGACGCATCCTCTGTCACCACAACCGTTCAGGAACTAAACGTTTAATTAGCACGAACGTCGCCGCCACTGCCCCCCGAAGTAAGCCCGTCATCACCACAGCCCGCACATCTACGACCGTCTTCTCACAATTTCCAGCCACCGTGGCTCTGCTGCAGTCACCGTTGTCGGAATAATATAATATATGAGGAACATTATTATTATAATTTCATATTATTATTATTATTATAATGTATCGTCGCCCATACCGTTTGTTCGGGCCACGGCAGTGTGTTCGACGATATAACGCGTTTTCGAATTATAACGTTTTTATTGACACCGCCACGGCATCGGCGAAATAGAATAAAATATATTATTGTAAATAAAATATTCGAAACCGATACTGTGAAGCCGTGCGATGGCGGAGAGTAGATTTTAAATAAATTTGTTGACGCGTATAAAAGTCCACGGAACTTGAACCAATATTTACTATGGAAATTTCAATATAAATATATTTAAATTAAATATTTATCTGTATTTGTGCGTGTGGGTGTTTATCTCTCGTTTTCTACATGTCTCCTTTATTTCTACTTTCGATTAACTAACATTAATTATTAACATTTCGTTTGCATATACGCGTCGTACATGATATGCCGTCGAGGCGACGAATCAAATGATTTTAATACATCACGCACATGCGTGATATATTAAATTTACTCGTGACGATTATTATATAATATAGGACGACTGTTGTAGGTACCTACCTATATAATAATATTTTAGGTATTATATTATATGTTAACAATCGTGCATAGTACGCGTATTGTGTCCATTATAGTGCTCCATAATAGCATGTATAATACTCGCGACTCGAATACAATAATATGGTTCTGTAAATAAACTATTATATTTTTATACTTACTTTTTTTTAATATATAAATATATATATATATATATATATATATATATATATATATATATATATATATATATATATTTAAATGAAAACAGTATTGAAAAAGGCCAAACAGTGAGCTATTGTAAAAAAAAATGGCAGTGCATTTCGACAATGGCATATCAACTTGTGAATGCTATTTTTACGCTTTTTACCTCAACACAAATTCACAGTTATTCGTTAAATCACGTGGAATTTATAGTCCTTAATCCAATAGTATAGTATCATTAAAATATTGTGATTCAAGATATGTTTGAAATTATTAGAAATTATTATTGTTATTGGTATACGCTTGATATCGATCGTAAGCTCTTTTGGAAATCGTTATAATATTATTGGTGTTTAAAACCAATCCTGCAAATGTGTTACCCACGAATTTATTATATTCACGTGATATTAGCATGTATTCAATTACAGTGAAATTTAATAGCTAATACAACAACAAACTTATACAGTAGATGTAATTACGTCTAAAAAACAAACCTCGGCCGAGTAAGAAACACGGTTTGACTAAACTCCGTCGATTAAAGTGGCATAATTTTGCATAAAATCGAAAACGGCCCACGCAAACATTAGTGTTCCCTTCATTAAATTCAATTTACATATCAGAATCGGTTTGAAATACGGCAAGAAGTTCAGCATTTGCAAACGAAAATAAAAATATATAGCCGAAAACGTTATTATCATCGTCGCGAGCTGTACAATCCCGCCTATTGTAATGCTATTTGTTTAGTTACATCTGCATAGATACACAGCACGTTGGATTGGTGAATATCAAAGTCATTGTTTTAGGTTCGTTTTGATTCGGGATGTGACTATAGATGAATGGAGAAGAATAGCAACCGATTTACATTATATAAAAAACTAAAACTGTATATTATAATAATTTATTATTAATACATTTTTAGTGCATTTTTTAAGGTTTTTAAATTCTTTTAATTCGCGAATCTACTTATAATAATATTATAATTATTATATTACTATCAAGTACAGTAGACACGTCACTCGCTTGAATAAACCTTACCAGAAGTATACTAATACAGAAATATAGAGGAACGATATTGTTATTATGAATGAGTGAAAAATGTTTTATGTAAATCTCTTCGTCGTCGTCATCGTCGTCGCCGTCGTCGCCATTCGGAGGCATCGCCGATAATGTTGGCGTCGACAATCCGGTTTCGGGCGCGAAAAGTAAACCGATCGTTATCCCTCCCCCTGCCTATACTCATCTCGCAACAGGATTAATGTCTGTAATAGCGTAATATATCCGACGGGGGTTTTTTGTTTTTTTTATTTTATCATTATTAACAGCCGCGTGCATTATCGTCGATCTACCGCGCACCGTGCACCTACACAACGGGTTTAATAACAATAATATTTCGTTGTGGTAAATGTTTTATTGATGTTTGCCCGGCAGCGGTACGTCGGCCGGTGTCTGCCAACCGCCAGTGATACGAATACCTATAGGCGGTGCTCGTTGTACGTTCTATAATACCTATGTATGCGACATGATAATACGAGCATTCAACATAGTATTATAATGTGTCGGACACACATTTCTCCGATTATAACAATTATTACGGTCTACTACTACTTATATTTTATTGTATTAGTATAAACGGTCGAGGTCCACAATAAAGAAAGCACGATGTGCGCATAACAATAATAATCTAAGCGATTAACAAGATAGACGGTGGCGTAACAATATTATAGATATTATAGATATAGCAGAGAAGGAAATGTTATGGCATGTGCAAAATATTATATAATGTTTACGAGATACTACGTCAAAGTTACTATATGGTTAGGTAAACGGTGGAAAAAAGTTCAGTATTGGCGTCCGATGTGATTCGCCTGAGCAGCTCTTTAAATAAATAGTCCTCAGTGACACGAGTAGTATAAAAAGTAGCAGAGGACCGGCCACGACGCGTCTACAATAAAGCATGACAGCGATAGAAGGGATAGGAAAATCGATAATATATATATACCCTTCAACGGCCTATCGGGAAACTTAATACCTGCAACACGCCTATGCGTTCGACCAAAGAAGATAATATAAATAGGCCCAGCAAAATAGCAACAGGGGTATAATCATGAGGTGCGCCGGTAACGCGGAAGAGAATTACTTACTAGCTTGAGAAACTTCAGTTTTACTGCTACGCTGTAACTAAAATAAGAGTAGGTAGATATAGCGTTTTTTTTCCACGACATCGATTTTTTTTTCTTCCTATATTGCTTAAAATCGATCTCGTAAGATATGCCGCCTGCAAATCACATACTCACGGCGCGTACTGCTCAACTCCCAGTGCGACGCTTTCCCCGAACTTTCCTGAGGACACGATAAACAAAGATAGAGTAATCCGATACCGCTCAGCGACCGGTTCGCCGGGAAGTTCGAAAAAGTCGCAACTACGTGTAAAAATATGTGCAACGTTCGATCGCCCACGGGTTGCAGCTTATAGATGATTCGTTTAAGTTGACTATGGTTTTAATCGCTCGAGCCCGTGCGCCAGTAGTAAATGTATGTTCATGTAATACCAAAAAATAATGGAATTACTGTATTCATACCGAGTAACAGAGAGCTGCAGTTTCAAGTACTTATGGAAATACAAATTATTTAAATTACGTTTAGTTATAACCATAAAAATAACGCGTAATCCGATGTCGACTTAAATGGTAAATCAATAATGAACGCTTTCGACGTTAAACCAGAAAAAAAAAATCGCTAGTAGTGGTGTAGAATAGTTATAATATGTTTTTGATCAGCTGCGTTTGCGATATAATTAAATCGTGTGGTTCGATATAGTCAAACGGATATCTGCAGTTATAGGTAACTAATAATGTATAACAAATTTACGGTTCCCGTACGAATGAGTTTCTTTTTTATTCTTTTTGTATATTATTTGTTATAGTTATGTATCGTTCAAATATAATAATACATAATAATGCGATTAAATTGAATTTACGCGGTTATAGATCGCGATGCGCTATAATTATTGTGCGCGCGTTAATTTAATTACTAATTATTTATATTTTTTACTCGTGCGCGCTGAATCGCAAATTTCATTAGTGGTGCCTACATCAGTATATACAGTGCTAGATAACTACTGTATATTAATTTATTGATAAGACAGCAGTTTTTCTGACGGAAATAAACGGGAAAAATTGGCTTCGAAAATAATCGGAAACGGATCAGTGGCCAAAAATATGTGACAACACTCAGAAACATTATTCACTGCCGCCGTTAGACAAAATACGTTGCCACCGAAGTCTGTCGTGGACAGCCAGAACTCTATTTCTCAAACAGCAACGCAACTATATAATACACACCCTCTTTCTTAACTTTATCACTTTGTTTGGCCGCAGGATGGGCGCCAAATGGTCAACAATGTAAATAAATATTTCTAAATGATTCAATACTACAGGCGAAAAATGTCATTTCAAGTCTTTTAAAATCGGCGCCGTAAGAAATCAATTTTAAATTGCAGAAATATATTTCATAGACCAAACAAAAATAAATTTGACCAATCGTTTATTCATAAAGTTTATTAGTATTTTTTTTTTAGCAATATAATCCCACTTGGGATTTACTCAAAAGAACTTTGCTTAATGTTTCTGACTGATTTTTTTCTTCTACGTTTATATGTACACTTCAGAAGTTTCAGATCTTCAGAAAACTAATTCCAAACAGATAATACGTAATTGCTTTTATCGTTATCGTTCCAATCTCTGACACCACCTAATTATACGCTCAGGATAATCTTAGTATCGGATAATTTTGGTATTAGTACTTGATAGTTGCTTATATCTTTGAAGTGGTAAAATGTGTTTGAATTATTTTATATTTCACTTTAAAAATAAATATCTTTTCAATGCATTTCGGTTATCGGTTTGTATAATATACTTAACTCAATCGCGAAATGTACAGCGTTTTAATCGATAAAATGGTAATTTATGTTATGTACAGTGGTCAAAAACTGTTACTGAAACTATTAATAAGCACAAGTACCTACTTACATAATATTGCTATGTTTAAGTTTTTTGACCCTGCGTGTCACCTCACATGCTAAATCACACACGCACACGCGCGCGCGCGCATTCGACACCGATAAACTATTATACTAATATATAACAATTTATCACCAGCGGCATTGTCGTGCACGTTTTTCATAATCTGCATTTACTGTCCAATTGAACCATATGTTTCGCTGCGAAGTATGACTTCGTTGTCGTGATCGGTGCCATATCGTTTAATTTCGTTTGGTCGGAGAATATTAGATACATTACTTAACCCGTTGAAGTCAGTTCGTGTGACCTTTAAATTGGAACCCGTTTAATACGTAAAACGGAGTCTTACTTAAAAACTAACGACTCACGTAGTAACAGTTCATAATACATTATTACCAAAGCGTTTACCACTTACCGTACTATCTAATCTCCCTTTCATTTATTTCACTTACTGCGTTTATTGTGAACCTGTTTAGTTCAATACAATAATAATTATTGCACGAGACTGTATTTTCGTAAACATTTTTATGTTGGCTATGATCATAAATGGATTGGAATTTGTTAAAAAAAAATCTACCTTCTTCGCATATCACATACAATCGCAGTTGAAAAGTCTACCGTCAATGTAACGTCGTTTAGAGTTAATCGAACGTCAATATCAGAACAGAAACGAGTGTCGTGTATATAATGTACGTATATAATACACGAGTGCCTATAAAAAAAGATATCTTAGAAGCGAAAAGCAAGACGAATAGGGTGCGTGCAACAATTAAACGTAATTGGACACTAAGGTACGCTTATGTGCAGTAGCTGTTCCTTCTGTGCCATAAACAACCTGCGCTCGACTTACGTTCGCCAAACGCGCCACTGTCCCTGTTAACGTATTACCTATGGTGTACGTGTTGTGTTCACGAGATGCAAGTAGGTACTTAATTCCGATGGCCACAGCTCGAATATATTGCGGAGTTCAGCAATTTTTAAGAGAACCGCGTATCGTCCATATACGCCCGGGCATCCAGCTATAATTAAGAACACCGCCAATATATTCGACAACACAATACATACGGGCTGACGAAAGGAATGGACGACAAATCCGATTTGTCAGATAAGTCGCAGTTCAAAAACTATACTGTGTGACGTGTTAAATTGTTAACGACTGTCGTGGATGTCACATTCTTTCCGGCAACGACTTCGACACGGGTAATGTACACGAGGCAATCTGCAGAATTCTCTCTATATTATATTGGTCGAAAACAATTTTTTTCAAACAAATTGAACAAAAGTGTTCAAGGGCCGATTCCGGAGACATAGAGTAGGCCGACTTACTAAATCTGTAGAAAATCACTGCGATTAATTATTTTTACGCGATTCATTTCTATAATCATTTCGTCGGTTGTTCAGTTCTGCGCTGTCCTTTTATATTGATTACTGATCCATAAACGGCTCGCGGAAGTGAGAAATAAGATATTAAACGTTCGATCTTTATTTTCCATTCGTTTTACTGAAACAATGAACCAAATATATTACATAATATGTGCCACAATAGAAAATAGAAACACTATAGACTTCTATAAAAATGTCTAGAATTTAAAAAAAAGTTTTAACTATTTCATCCTATTGTTTTTATTTAAAATAACCTTCCAAATGTTTTTAGTTTTAAAACTTTAAATAAATCGTAGTTTAAAAAAAAAAAATGACATTGATTGGTCTTATTTTTAACACGGGTAATTAGTCGAAACAAGTTGAACGTGACTTATTTTTAATATTGTAAAAAAGTTTGAAAAAAATAGTAAAATAAATAACATTGCTGAATTTACTAATCTAGTTTAAATTAGTTAATATTGTATCGAATAATATAAGAAAATAGCCAAAAAGTAAAAATAATAAATTTCGGTTTTACATAAAATACATCGGGTTATGTCTGTTATGTTATAAAAAAAAATGAACTGTTTAACTTATTTATATTGCATAATATATCTTAAAAATTATAAAATAAATAATTTAAATGTAATAGTATTATAATATTATCATAAAACATTTATTTAAGATAATCTTTAGCAATTTCTAATACATTTTTGATAGTTTTATTATATTGCATGATACAAATTTGCAATTATTTTTAGTTAAAATAATAAAAAGTATATTTTATTTGGTAATTAAAAAAAAGTCATGGAATTTGTTTTTGTTACCTAACGATAATATTCATTTGTAAAAGGATTATATTATAATTAATAATAAGGCTCAAAGAAAAATAAATAAAATTATTTTTTATATTTATTTAAAATCTAAAATTTAGTAAGAAAAATATCAGTCAAATCAATGTTGAGTAATGTATCTTTCTATTTGAAAAATATAATGAAAAAATAATTTTAATCGATACATTTCTAATTTTAACTTTTTTTTATTAAAATACTGTTTGGTACTACAGATTTAATAAAAATTTAGATTACGTTTCTCCGCAGTAACTTCTGATCGACATAGCAATAAAATGCCGAAAATCGACCGTTTAGAGTAACGTTCGTATTTAATTTTCAATTTACAAATGGGATAAATGAAACTTTATGAGTTTTTCGGTAGCTTAAAAATGTCTTTTACAAGAATCACGGACAACCACTTTTTTTTTTTATAATCTAACTTATGTAGGTATAATAGATGTATCTTTGTAGAATAACGATAATATATATTATAAGAAATTATGATACCATATGTTCAGAAAATGCTATATGCTTTAAAGTATTCCGGAAAGCACAGTGGTCGTTGTGTTTTCAGTAAATAACTAATGGGCGTTTTAATTTGATTTAATCCACGCGGGTTTGACGAACGGCTTCGAGTAATTTGCGGGAGGATTATTGTTATTCTATAAACGTCCCGAGGATGGCTGAGGAAAGGCTTTTGGGTATGGTAGGATATGGCAACATTAACTGTGGCAGCATAATTAATCTTTTGATAAAATGCCCCGGTTCAGTGGCAACGGCGGGGAGATGGCGATGCTTTGATAAATCACCAATAGGTATATAATATACTTTGTATATGTATATAGAGATACATACATACGCATAAGAGCAAGGGTAGGGTATCGCCGAATACTGCGATGATATCCGAACGGTTTCGGAGGTGGTGCAGAAAGACGAGTCGAGTTTCATTAGTATTTTTGTTGTTGTTGTTGTTTTTTTTTTTTTTTTGTTACTTGTACAAACGTTTCGGATAGCAATTTGTAAAATAAATACACAAGTCGCTGCAGCCGTACCGAAAACACGGTGGACCGTAGTTATTCAATGATTTGTTTTCTTTTTAACATGATATGTATATTTATATATGGGTAGGTACGCGCGTAAATTGTACGATAATAATATATTCAATAGCATCATTTGGATGACGACAAACCCACTCAGTAACGGTGACAAAATACTGTGTCGGTGCTTTGTCCGTCTCTTATTATCGCCGCCACCGCTGCCGCCGTCGTTGGGACGATGACGGTACAGTCGGGCACATGGACAGTATATTATAGGCGGACTATTGTTCGTTCGACGAGAAAAAAAAGGCGAAAATTCGTTGAATCGTTTTTCGGCCAAAAAAAAGAAAGAAAGAAAATAAGCCAAACAAATAATGCGCCAAATGTGTTTTTCGTTAAACTCTCTATTGATGGCCAATATTGACGTCACTTATAATATACGCAATTCGATTTTATAGACTTACGTATTACATAATATTAAGTAAAATGTATATACCTAATTATTATTATTATTTTTTTTTTTTATCAAATAATGCGGTTTAATGTATTGTTTTTAGACATGCGATGATCCCTACCAGTATGAAATATCGCGTTAGCAATACCATCTAAGTTCGCCGCACCACCCTCACATATCATTAAATCCATTAGGCAAATTGTCTAATGGAACATATTTTTGCATTCGTTTATACTACGTATCGCGTGGAAATGAAAACTCGTGTCCTTTACGAAAGACCATATTGCATTGTTAGTCATTCCTATAAACGATATATAATATTATACAATTTAGATACACAGTGCAGCGGTATGTTTAGAATTTAGATAATTATATCAGGAAAACTCAACACTCCGACGTCGGAATAAATTATAACTATAATAATAACATTAAGAAAAAAAGATCTAAAGCTTTATATTAATGTTCATATACGTGTAATATCGTTTTCTTAAAAAATGAATGTTGACAAATTATTACTTTCGTGCTGGCGCAGATCAAAATTGCGTATTTACCATTATCATTAATACCAAACTTTTAGCAAATGAAATATCCATAATATAAGCCACGGCTGTTTATTCCCCAATACGGCTGTCGTATTGATGTAATTTATTTTCTAGAAAGCCGCTACAAAAATGGTTGATTTTATGAAAGCCGTTTACAAAATCGAAACAGTTTTGATATAGTCATAATAATTAATACGCAAAAAGCAAATGAGATGATACCATCTGTTGTTATTAACAGTGGTTTTTAGGGGTTCGTAAATCTGCACTGCGCAGTTGTATAACTATATGTATAGATGTGCCAAGCCCAGTAATAATAATAAAAATAATTGATGTTGTATAATACACCGTAATCGGTATTGGAGATTAGAGAGAGAGTGGGACGTGAACCGATAAAATACCCCTTTTTAACGGAGAGGGATGTTAAAACGTGTTTCATCTATTTCCTTTTACTATAGTGAATAGCTTTTGAGTACGATGTACAGCGCCTCTAAATATCAGTCGTGTTTGGCCTTCCGTGTAATCATTACATCAATTTCTATACAATGCCTTACATCGCATGTATATATATATATACATGTAATTATTATTAACAAAATGGAAATTATTGATTTGTAAAATTTGCTGAAAAATATCAACAAATTGAGTATCTATTGACATATGCAATGGTTGAAGCATAATCATACGCCATTTAATATATATATATATGTAGGTACTTACTTTTGTTTAATTATTTTTCCCTTAATTGTTTTCTATATGTCCATGTATTATATTTTAATATAAAACTATCACAGTAAAAATATCGATTTACTTATATTATAGACCGGAAACTTTAAGTAAATTACATATATATATTACCATTTAGCAGTACCTAAAAAAATATTGTATTATTTCCACCTTAATGAGTAACGACTTATGAAAAACACTTTTATAAAAAAAACTTTTATTCAAAAATATGATATTCTATTTTGTACGCTTTCATCTATTTAATCTACTATCCTGTATACAACCCATTTTTTTTTTTATTATTTATATGTTTGAATAGCTAAGAGAACCCTTTGGTCCCCTCGAAAGAGAGATAGAGAAAGAGAATGGAGATATCATCGATATAATACGTAAAAACGTTATTCCGTACACGCGGCGGCAGCGTTCCTTTCTGACGACGCATAGTAATTTCCATCAAATAAATGCTTTTTAGTTATCTGAGAATGAAAATCGATTATCTAACGATGATGGAACGTATTCAAAGAGTTTGAAGCTCTCAATGAGAAAATATCAAATACTCAGAGAAAATCCAAAGCGTCCGTATTTTATTTTTGTTGTGATGTATCTACTAGAAACGAGGTAGTTGGCTCGGATAAACCTTTCGTCGGTAAGCTAAACAGACAATGTTTATGAGATATAAAATATAATATTAATTGTTTACTCTAAAGTTTCTAAGCCATTTTAAGAAGATTAAGTACATTTTTTCGTTTTCTTTATCTTAAATTTTATAGTTTTTTATAGCTTAAATAATTAATAGTTGATTATAAAAACACGTAGTCAAGTCGCAACAGTGAATAATAACAGACATAGTTTTTATCTTTTAAAAATATTATTAATTACGTATCTAAAATATAATATAATTCATTTAGATAGTTTAAAACAAAATTTTATGTTTGTAACTGAACGACTGAATAACATTTTTCTTATAACAGTATTACCAAATAAGTTATGGAACTAAACAGAAAAATATACGGAAAAAATCCGTTTTTTTTCTAGCAGCTATCTTTTGATAACTGGCGCGCTAGCGATTAAACGTTTTTTCGTTTTTTTGTTGGTGACACGTCACCACCAGAAAATTTTTTTTCTAATAATATAATATTATTAATTATTATCATAGACCCCTTTATAATGCTATGCATTATATAATGTTGCCTTCAGACGAACGTTTGCAATGGAGATCGTTCAAGAAAATTATATTTCATATCGCGACCCGTTACGTATATACGGACGGATCGTCCTGCAAGCAATATGTGATCCATTAGAAGGCATCTATTTTTATTTGATAGTTTCGTAGCACGCACTCGCCCCGCACCCGATTATTAGGTTGTATATGCTACATTACCGTGGACAGCGGACCGAAAAGGAACATAATTAATATATCGTTTTCTGACAACCATGGGGGATCTTCCGAGTGCGACCTAAAATGATATCTGGATAATGCCCCCAGTACGTCTTTAAAAAAGGTATGAACCGTATACGTCTCATATTAAAAATTGTTTTTATACAACGTATCCCATGTCCGTCTCAGTTTAAATGAATAATATTCCCCGGGGTACACCACAAAGAGGACTACACCTTGAAAATGTATTTTTGTGATTTTTATTTGTAAAATGTTGTAATTAATATTTTATAAATTTGAAATTTGAATATACTTTTTGATTGATAATTTTTTTACACGTTTATTTTTTATTGATTCTTAAATTAATGACATTTTCATAATATTAATTCTCGGTGTTTCTAAAGTTCTGATATTGTTCTTAATGTCATTTTTATTTTTAGTTAATTTTTATTTGATAAATATATTGAAATGAAATTTTTATCAAAATATATTTTATTAATATTTCTAAAAATGATGATGTGTCCGAGTAAATCAAATATAACTACAAATAAAATATAAAATTATACAAACGTAATCGGGCTTTACCAAAAATATTCGAAATAACACTGCAAACAAACTTTGGAATTTAAAAAGATACAATTTTCAAAACTGGACTTACTCGTTCGTTGCTCATCCTACGATATAGAGTACACATACGTCTCTGAGCTGAAACTATACCAATATAGAATACATAGTATCAGTAGTTTTAGTGTCCCACACTCCTAAATATAGTTTTTCAGGACGGTCAATTTTCCTAATTTCAACTTCAACACTTTGTTTTGACAATCTTTGTCTTTTACTAAATATTTATAGTAGAAATTCAAAATGTTGTTTTTTATAAGTGATAAAATAATCAATTTGATTACTTGATCGACTGAACTTGTTTTATAATTATTTTCCCATCCTTCCGATATAATTTTTGTTATAAGTTATAACTTATTGATAATTTTCTCAGTTTTTTAGTTCAATTTTTAACACTGAGTTAATTAGTTGTTACGTTATTAATGGATTTATTAGAGTACTGACCATTATAAGTGGTATTCCAGTTAGGTTACATCCCAATTATACAAACAATGTTTGTATACCGGATAAATAAAAAAAAATATTGCGCCAATTCTATTCAACGGGTCCGGTAGAACATCATCGAACAATGAAAACATCTTATCGTTAGTAATAATTTCGAGATAACGAAATGAAAACGAAAACGTCTAAGTACGCCGATATGTCATCGTTTCGACCAGTCACCATAATATTTAGACGTTCGTATAAACGCCCGTTCTATACGCTATTTACGTATTTGAATGCGCGTATACACAGACGTGAATAAACGTTATTTAAATGCGTTTTGGGAGTTATTATTATTATTTTTTTTTTATTCACATAGTTCACACCGCGTTCTTTTCATTTATTTATATTTTCACCTGCGCGTATATGACATGTATATATATATATATATATATATATATATATGTGTGTGAGGGATACAACATTATAATGCCGTCGCATTAACATGATACAATCTTCTTCCCACCCCCCTCGCGACCGGAGGTTTCATGACAATAACATTCACCAGCGTGGAGTTTCGTGTGTTACAATACGATACATAATACGTATACTACCCACTGGCAATTTGTCATCTCTGTGGATTCAGTAATCATTTTCGTCCGGCAGCGGGACGGGATACGGCGACCGCGGCGTATATATGAAGAAAACGCGTGTCCTTAAAGGATACGCCTCGGTATCGTTTGATTAATAGCTCCTGTAAAATATCAAAAAACCGAGCGCCCTCCCGCGGCGGCGTACTCACGGAACGTTATGGGTACTGATTTATGTACAGGTGGGCCACCTCTTTCACGCAAACAGTTTTGTTGATGTACACGTATAATACGAGTTTACGCGGGTCGTTCGTATTAAAATTATTCACAGGGGACCGGGTTAATCTACGAAATTCGTATTTATAATAATAATAATAATAATACGATGACGCCGCGTCGTGCGTCTTATACAACTTGGCACGGACAAACATATCGGTACTACAACACACACACACACACACATATATATATATATAATAATAATATCATACTTACTATAATATATACTCACGATACGAGATAATATGTAAAACGCATAAAATAGTGTGACGTATAAAGATTGTGCGTGTTCGGTGGTATCGGGCCCACCTGCGAGACGGAGACGCGACCGCGGTGGTATACTATTCAACATATTATGCGGGCGCGGGCTGCAAAGTCGCCGTCTCCTGCCGGCAGTTGTTGTGGTAATCGAACGACACTGACAATATTATTGTTATTGTCCTACGGTCATACCTATTGCGGACCTAGGTACTTAATTATTGTCGGATTGAGAAGAGTGATAAATGAAAATATATTAAAAGAAAAAATATATTATCCAGACAATAGTATGCTGCGGTGTGCTAGCCGAGGCGTAGTGGCAATTAAATGACGAGAATTTGTTTCTAGTTCCTCTAGGGGTGCTTCTAGAAACGGGAAAAACGCTGAACCAAAAGTGTGTTGGACCCGAGAGAGAGTATACTGCGAGCGTATGGTCGCATAAATGATTGCAAATAAAAAATAAACGTTTTAAATTTAAAAATGCTCGTTACTTAATTGCCACACCTCGTAAGTAACGCTAATAACAACGAATGTAAACAAATAAATTACAAACTTAACGCACTAACTCGTGTTCAGTTGTACGTATATCATTATTATGGTTATACAAACAATACAAAAACCTATTAGTTTGATTTCCGAGTATGCCAACCACACAATGAGTGCGCAACACTCTCAACACTATTAACGCTCAGACCAACTTCGTTTCTTCTTTGAAATGAAATGTTTTAACTTTAATTATAACACAACAGTTTCCAAAACACAGATACAAGCGAAGCATATACATCACATAAGTAGTGGAAAGTATATAGGCAATTTAATATGAATTATACATTCTCGATTTTTCATTTAATATTGTGCAAAAATATCAATGCATTGAGCCATACCGAATATTCGGCGACTTATCATAGATTGTATTAAAAATAATAACTATGATACAAAAAAGTACTTATTATTTATTAATAGTAACACGGAGTAAACTCCATTTAATAAAATGTCATTAAAAAAAAAAAAAAACGGTAAAAGACAACGAGGAGGGTGGGTGGGTCTGAGTACAACCACTATACCACCGCCAACCCTTTCGTATGCGCTCAAGGGTCATGTGCTAGGCGCATAATGCCAAGTACATATCTATTCGCCGACAAAGTGCAGTCGAAAATGGTTATCGGAGATGCGCACGTTTATGTTAATGCGTTTGATGCGTCCTTTTATGTTTTATTACGACGTTGAATATAATATTATATATTGGTACCTATTTGTATTATTCAACTCGATTAGTATGCAAGTCAGTGACGGCGGCGATACCGCGTGCCTATAATATTATAATAGATAATAATATACACACGTGCGCGGCTATGATGAGTTTATCAAATTATCGTATATTAATATTATATTATATAATACCCTCTCGTCCGGCGAGTCGCTTTCCAGATATTTCGATTTATTTTCGCGTTAGTCGTCGCAGGTAGACGCACATACCAGCGCGACAATTGTATCATATATATAAATATATATATATATATATATGTGTGTGTGTGTTTGCGATTACGGCTAAGACGAAACTGCTGTACGAAATAGGTACGATATGACTATCGAGACGATAATGATTTTCTATGTTATCAACGTTCAATTCTAATGCGTCTGGCCCCAAATTCCGCGGGCGATGTGTCGGAGTTTTGTTTTTTTTTTTATTCCCCTTTCACGCTGCCTCCCCGTTATTTGCCTATGCGTTCAATCGTATATATTTTTTATGTCGACGGGACGAGTTCATTATATTTACCGTACCGTAAACGATTGCGGACGAATGGCGGAAATTAAATTTAAATATAAATACTAATTGTTAAACAGATATTATTATTCAGCGGGCGAAACGTTTCGAACACGCGTCGGAGTCGAGTGTATAGGTGGTATACGTAGGTATACTGTAGACGCGTTTTAGCCGTCGGGGTGTTTTATTCGCTCGTCGATTATAAATGATGCACTATAATTTGCTGTCAATAAAAACGCCGAACGTTTAATTATTGATACCGCCGCCGCCGCCGCCGCCGCCGCGCTGCATACTGTCGGGTTCGCATAATCGCGTGCACGTATATAGCGGCACGCGAAACGCTCACCTGCAAAATAATACGTATTGCCGTTATATTATATTATATTATATTATATTATTATTGTTAAAATAACCTATATTATTATTATTATTATTATTATAATAAATCGTAATTCCGGCGGATAAAATATGTGTCCGGAATGGAATGGAATACGTATACAATATTATTTTATATTATATACGCCTCTGACGTTGTAAATAACATAATATTATCATTATTATTGCTGTGAATCGTCTAAAACAATAATATAAGCGATCGTCACGTATTATTATCGTTTTCATAATATTGTTATTGTCATAATTATCAATACGATTATTATCATTCCGCAAAACAATGGTTTTTACTCGGTCGCGGTTTTGTGGTATATAAATATGCCGGCGGAATGCTCGTAGATCCGTACATCGTACTAGTGTAGTATACTACTGCAGCCGGGTAATCGCATGTGGTAACACTAATATTTTTCGATGCGAATTTGATTTATATTTTATTAAAAATTCACTATCGTTCATTATTTCAAGCATGCACCCGTAACACTACGTTTGTACAAAAAAATATTTTTTCACTTTTTTGTTTTTATCATATAAACAGTTTGCGTGATGCTCAACGATAATCTAAATTTTTAATTAAATAAAAAATGGCAAGGAATATTCAGCTAAAGTCGTAGTGCAAGTGCTTAGGATAAAACACTCATTCAAAATAATTGGAAACTACTAAATAACTGAATATATGTATATATCTAGTAATAACGTATTATTATCGGAATAATCTCAAATTTGATAAAAAAAAAAAAAAAATAGCGTAAAAAAACGAAATCGAAAAATAACGTGCACAGTCGATCGGACCACTCCGTACACGATATGTACAACAATATCAAATATCATTATAATAATATTATCATCACGAAGACGGTGCTGCAGGCCCGGATATTATATAGAACTCTCGTTTATAATAATAATATATTAATATATATGTGTGTATACTTCACCCTTATATACTACCTATTCGCGTGCCGTACCGTCCGGATGACACACCGTCATCCGGCACGTCTGGATACGTCCGACGTTTTTCACATAATCAAATTTTTTCTTTCGACTGGCCTTTGGATAATAATATAATATTTTGTTTCGGAGGGCCGCCGATGCGGTTCGGCCGATCACGTCCAGCAGCACCCGAAAACCTGCACCGGCAAACGCGTCACCCCTATATTATATGCCCGCGGATCGGATATAGCATTATATCCGTATAATACGGCACGACGTATAATACTATAAACCGTCCCTTATATATATATATTTTCTTGCACAGTTTGTTACTCCGGAAAGCCGAGTTTATTTTATTTTCTCCGCACGGTCGCGTCTCCTTCGCGCCACACGCCTCGTCGTCTCGCGCTGCCCGCTCCGTCTCTTTTCCGGACGTATACCGTATACACACACCACGCGGAGAGATAGAGTCGTCGGCGATTATCTCAAGTTTATTGTACGGCGACCCACTGCTGTATAATATATATATATAGATACACGCTTGGTGTAGCTAGGGCTCAGCCAGCCGGTTTTCCGCGGCAGCTCCCCTCGGCCGTTCCTCTTTTTCGTCCTTATCGATGCATAATAATAATAATCCTATACAAAAATCCTATCACGTAATTACATTTCGGTCTGTGGTGGCGGTCCCTGCCACAGCGCTCTCTTATAATATAACATATATAGTTTGGCCTCTCGACGTTATTATCTCTCTCTCTCTATCTATCTCTCTTACTCTCCCTATATCTGTCTATCTTCGTCTCGCTCACTGGTATCTTTCCGTTTTCTCCCGCTCGCCCTTTCGGAGAAAACAAAATCGTATTACGAGATTATTGCTTTTCAGACCACAAGCGGTAAAATATATTACATACGACGATGACGTATACACACAGTACATGGGTACCTATGAAAATACAACAAATTACTTTACTGAAAATGATTTTTCTCTATTAATGCCCTCATATCTCTCCGCCTCACGTAACTTTAATACTTTCCTAACCCGACATTATTTTTTATTCGAGTTTTATTCTGATGTGTGTACAAACACTACAAACGTACGCGCGCGCACTGGTATACGGTAAAGTATGTATACTTGACATGACCAACTGTTTTGAAATAACTTTGAATTAACCGCGTGCATCGTGTTCACGAGCCTCGAGAATTGTGTATTATAATGGTTACGGACATATTATACAAACACGAAAAACGACATTCGACAACGCGCTGTTGCATTACAACACATGCCGTTTAATCGCACAACGCGTTTTTAAAATTAACACGAACAATTTCATATAAATCTTTCTTGTGTGCACTCGAATGTTACTCATATTTTTTTTTCCACTTCGAGTTAAACCGCTCTATACCTGCGCAAGAACGCAAAAGGTACACGGCACGAAATGGTAAGTCATTGTTGAAATTATACTTATCGCTAGTATCAGTTTCGAGGCGGGGTACAATAATATAACGACATAGCATTTAAATAGCGCGCGTTTTACCGTATACGTGTACGAGTATTTTACATGACCTTCGTCGTTTTTGGAAAAACAAAACCATGTAACCGTAAATAATGGGCAAGCATAAACCAAAAAAAATAAAGTCTAGTCGGACATTGAGTTAATGAAAACCGTATACTGTTAATAAATTACTTCAATCAGGATGAATACAGGCGCGTAGTTACTACGGGTATATATATATATATATATATGACCGTATTTAACTACAAGTGCGGGTACCTAACTGGTAACTAGGTACGTCTTGCAAAGGCAAACACGATTTCTTCCGACTTAATTATAATTTTAACAAACGTTTCAACTATAAATGCATGTCAATATTGACGGTATTGTTTCAAAACCACTCTGGGGAATTTACTCTCTGAAAACCGATGGATTTTATCAGCGATCCGTATATTGGTTCTTCTATTCGTAGGCACGCATATTTCTATGAATCGCAATGAGAAACAACAGTGCATACTGCAAATAAAAATAACTCCGCGCTGACAACGGCAATATTTTTTTTTATAATAATCGTTCTGGAGAAATAAAATACCTATGTTGTAACCAGTGAGGTTTTTATACAAAATATTTTAGTAAAATATTACCACGATAATATTACGATCGCAGCGAGTGCCTATATAGGTATACCCTCTGTACACTTAGACGGAAAGAATAGCGCACAGAAACGATGATTGGGCGTTGCGCGGCCGTCACGCTTCTTTCACCTCTGCACATCTCGCGGCGCACAGACGACATAACATATTATAATATAGTGTTGTGATATTTTGGCACTAACGATTATTTAGCACTAGTCTCGCTTCGTTCACCGAAGACAGTGCCGTGTTATTATTTACAGCTTAAAAGCGAGATAAATCATTTCATTCAAACACAACGATTTGGATATTATAGTTCGGTTGACTATACACTATAGATTATAATAGAGTAACACACACAAAAAATACAAATGTTCTGGGAAAATATTTTTGACATTATTTTATTGAACGCGGTTGGAAAATATCGTAAATAAATTGACGATTTCTATTTACAAAACATGTTGATTAGTATCTAACATTTTGGTTATTTTTTTTTTTTTAATATTTAAAAATAAATAAACAGTATAATTGTTATATTCTGTAAAGTAAAAACACATTAAGTAAATTTGTCGATTTGAACAAACAAACACACACTGCACGATGGCGTGGAGAAAGAGAGCACTCTAGCAGCACTATTTCAAAGAGATTAAAATGTTTAAACAAAATCTAAAATACGAATATATTATGATATGACTATATGAAATCATAAAGTTATAAATTTTTTTTTTATCTGTAAAATAAAAATAAATCATATATGAACAATAAGGAATTATTTACCATATCGAACAAAATAAATTTCAAGCTCCAATTCGTACAGTTTTGATCGAGATTTAGTGATAAATATTTGATATTTTCGATGGTGGTTATACCACTTGAATTTATCATATTTTATGTCCACTAAACTGACTGAAACTAAATAAAACTTATTCTTTATTCAATGGTTGTGAAAAAGATAAAAATACATTAATAGAACCAACTGAAAATAAATTATTTGTCTCAGCGTATAATCTTAAATTATTATTAAAGTAAAACGATAAACGATTTAAATATTTTTATTACATTTTGGGTTTAAATGTAGTATTGTCATTTTTTTTTCATAACCAATATTTATTAAATTGTATACAGATATTGTAAATAAATTGAAAAACTTATCGCATTAAGATTTGTTTATTAAAATAGAAAGCACTAAATTAAATTAAATACACGCATGCGTAACAAAAGAAAAAGTTTGGAAATTTCTTCAATTACATTATACGACAACTAAATTATCAGCTGTATGATTTTTCCGGTCAACGATTGTCACAAAAAGAAAAATACATCATTTTTACATAAAAAGCATCGGGAAATATCATATGAAAAAAAGAAACCATTATTCAAAAAATATATATTATTTCGGAACAATTCGTATATTATATTAAAAAGGGAATGTGTTTTAAATTGTTAACATCTATAACTAAAAACAAATACGTGCATTACTGAAATAAAAAAAATTAATAACATTATAAGTCCTCGTAGGTACACTTTTGCAGATTTTTTCCATTGAAATCATCGGTTGAAAATATATTCTTATGTTTTTGATTTAGTTTTTCACTATTGGCAATTTTTAATAAATCAAAATAGTATGTTATATAATAACATTTATTCGTCTATTTAGCTGAATATTTTTATCGGCAAAAAAATATATTGAATGAAATTGGCCGTCTTATGCGTTCGAAAACCAATGACATAAGAAATAGTACTTGGTCGATTAGATTTAAAACAAAAACGAAAATGAGTTGTTCTACACGAATCGAAATTGGTGTCGACATCTGTAGCTTGGCGACAACGTGCACAATTAGATACAACCGACGGGCAGCTAAATCGTATTACTATTATACACTGACATACGAATGCGTCCATTACAATCATTTTGGGCGTTTTGATGATAATTTTACTGGTTTAAGCCTCGATACATGAATAAAACAATATACACCATAATATTTTATAAGAAAAATGTCATAATGTATTTGGGGTTTCGAAAACTAATCTTTATTTGGAAATGACAAAAATGACGTGGTATTTTTACTATAAAAATATTGTAATGTGATATTTGAGTATTTGTACAGACCGTGCATGAAATTAAAGTAGGCAACCAAACTAACTTTTATGTGTATTTTTCACAGTATAATACCAACACAAACATTTGAAAACATACTAAATATTAATTTTGAAACGCTTGAATATACAATTTGGTTTTTATAAAATTATATTTATTCAAACAAAAAAAATAAAAATATTTTTGAATTTAAATATTAAAAATAGCCAAATATAGCTTTATTCAATATAAATCCAAACTTAAATACCACCAAAAGTAAATAAAATATAAGCCAAACATATAATATAGAAATATTAATTCATTAAATGTTCTATTTAATAATAATTGCTAGACGATAAGCTATAAAATTACAATATCGACTCTTAGTTATTAATTAAACGATTCGCATGTTATTATTAGTATGTACCATACTGCGTTGTCTACTTGTAGTTAATTAAATACATTTTTCAATATTGTAATATGATAACAAGCATTATTGATTTTACATAAATATATAAACTGGAGCTAGCTATTCAACCGATAGATAAAAAAAGATAAAGCATTGTTAATTTATAAAAGTTTAATTGAAATTGCATCAAAAATAATAAAAAATAATTATTAAAAAAAAAACAAAATTGTATGCATACGTATTATGTTATGATATTGAAAATTATTACAAATATGTCATTGTTTCGTTTCCTACAAAATATATTAAAAATATTAATTTAATAAAACTTGCACGTGCGTTTATAGAAAATTAAAAAAATATTCATGTTAAATAGTTAAAATTATTATTATATTACCAACGCAAAATGTAATTTAAAACTTTAGTTTGGTGTATAATGATAATCATACATGGCTATAAGCTTATACAATACAATAAAATGTGCACAATATTATCAATATTATATACTATTGTTTATGTATTTATTGTTAGTATATACAACACAATTATTATACGCGCCTAAGTTCTCAGAATTTTTTTTGTTTCGTTCTTCTCAGCCTCCATATTATTATGTGTATTTATAAATTTAACGAGATAAGTGATATTCACTAATTCACAAAAAAATTCAAATAGTTTTAAATATAGAACTTTTTATTGATACACGATGATCATATATTATGTATATTATAATAATTATTACGCATTCCATTTTTTTGTGATTATTAAAACGAATAGGTTTCTAAGAATTGTTATTAACATATTTTTAATAGTATTACATAAGGTCGTATTCAGACAACAAATTCATTCTGTTCAGTTGCTACCTCTTTTGAAGATTATATGTTCTAGAGATGTTAAATAATTAATGATGATTTATAGAGATATCTGTATGGTTCAAGTAGGTAATTCATAAATACCAACTTGCTGAGAAAACAAGCCGTAACTAATAAATTTAATAGGTACCTACCAACCTACATAAAAAGTAATATTTTTTATGAAATTAATCCTCTTTTATGTTATGTACTTACTTGTTTTTATTTTTGTTAAATATTTCGTGGAATTATTAACGTTATTATTGCATTTTTACGTAGCGAATAATAACAATAATGTTCATTGATTGTAAAGTGAAATGATCACTCGATTTTAAGAGTTTTCTCGTTGGAAACTCAAATAAAATCAAGAAATAAAAACCTTACATTTGAATGCATATTTTACAATACGAACCGTAATAATTGTTATTCCGTCATCATGTATTTTTATAATACACAAATCCTGTTTTTGGCATAAAAACAACATAATAATACAATATGAGTAGATCGCATGTACATATATATTACAACTGAATGATACGAATTTTGTCATAAATTAAGGATACATATTATTTTATCTATAATGTGTTGTGATTCTATTTATACATTTATTATTTCGAATTAATTGTATTACATTAAACTTATCGATATCATTCTTACGATATCGTATGTACTATATAGTATTATACCCAATTACCCTGCGAGTTTATTTTGTTACAATATATTTTATTACACAGTGTTTGTCGACCCATATTTTTCATTTATATCAAATCATCTTCTCCTCAGATGAATCGAACAGGACGCCACGGTTTTATAGAGAATCTCTGACCCTATATAATAGGTTCGGTACTCGATATTGTATTATAGAGAATTTCAAACTAGGATTTGTCGATCGCAACAGTTTTAATCAACGTTAGTACTGTCACGTATTATTATGGAAACAGTAATAATGTCACTAAAACAATATTATATTGATTTCAGATATTCGAGCACAATACAATTTTGATTGTATTTTAATCTTCACGGAATATAATTTTCTTACTCGATTACGTTTGTTTTTTTTTTTTTTTGTTGCTTTTATCATTATTATTATATAAATGGATAACTGTATAGATTCTGATGTCATCTTCGGGCTGGAAATGGGCGTTGTTTTGAAAATTATAGTGTGGTGTATTTTTTTTATTATCTCACGAATCAAAAGATGTAATTGATTAATATTTTTGACTATTTTTAATGAAGGTATTTTCAACTAATCAAATATTTATTATATCATTATTCTAGTTTTGTCAACTGATATTTTTTAATTTTAATTTTTTTTTTTCAATCCCGCGTTCATTAGGGCCATTCACTGTTCTTCGTTTTGCTTGACATTTCGTATTCATTATATAAAATATATTTACTAACACATTGAAATTCATTGCAATAATATCTGTTGCTTTTCGGCCATTTTTAACGGCTTCAGTTTACTGTTATAGGTATTGTACGATAATCTCTCCCCGATTTCTACGATATCGTTCGAGGATATAATATAAACTACTTTTTTTTTTCTTAGTTGAACAGCTAGGGCGTCCTCTCGAAAAGGTCTAAGAGATATTTTTGGCTAAGAAAATATTTATGTATTAAAAAAAAAAAAACATGACATAACAAAACGCCGAAAACGTATATAGCTTGATGTTTATGCGAAAGTGTTAGGTTTTTTTTTCCGACCCGACTTTGGTTGTTTTTTTTCTATTGTACGATTTATGCCTGCAGGTTATGTCCCTTCTGCTACAGCATTTCCATAATGGATCCAACGGGATTTATTATTCTACGTATGTTTATAAAATAAAAAAAAAAAACTTAACTTTATATCGACACCGCGTAACTTATTGTGTATAGGTATGAGACGACGATGACGACGACACAGTATGTGTGTATAAGTTCTTATAGCGACGTCAAAAATAATATTAGAATAAATATTATACCTGTCGATTTTGGAGAACTCTCATACTCTGGTAGTTGGTACTATAGAAAATATATAATACATATATCGTATTATTATAATAATATAAGTCGCTTGTGAATTCGTGTTCAGTTTGACTTATTTCAACGACTGAAGAAGACTGAAATATAGTTTTCTTAACATTACCATTCCAAAATATAGACTCAATTTACATTCAGTTATTATATTCATACATTCAACGCCGATGGCTACTAATCATACGTCTCGGAAATGGAAATTCTACCAGAAAATATTGTAGACACTATCTTTGCGTGACATTATATACATGTACAATATGTACTTCAGAGTTTCAGAGTTTCAAATAGATGCTACACGCTCACATTGAGTATAATATATAAACATAATACAGAAAACACGAATAATGTTTGGTGGTTTTAAATTGAATAAAATTATAAAAATAAATAATCGTTTGAAATTCGTTAAAAATGAACATCTATAGATTGCCGTAATGAATGAATAATCTAATCCAATTTATGGCTTAAATTCTATAAAATCATGTTAATATGTATAACCACTAATAATTGAAGGAAAAAAACATTTTTTTTTTATTCAAATTTATATTATTAAGTTCATTTTAACGCGACATGATATTTACCAAGACTTTTAGAATTTTATAAGGTAAAAGAACTCGATTATATACTATGGTATTTATATAATATTCACCGAGAAAAGACGAAAAGACAACATGAATTCCATTTTACCTTTACGGTGAGGTAATTAATACATTCCTTGTGAGAAATTTAGATAGTATTTTTTCATTATTATTATTAATATTAGTATTACCTCTCCCAATGACAAGTATAATTTTTATATTTGCTTATTAACATTTTTATAATATTATAATCTTATAACTATGGATGACGTTATAATAAGATTATTGAGTGGGTATACAAATATAGCACAAAATGTCACGACCTACGTATTTGATCGAATGCAGCTTAACTATGGCGTAGGTATATATTATGTTACAATAACGTAACCGTAGTGGATTTTTAATATTATTGGATTCTTAAAATTATTTTTCATTTCGTATGAATATCGAAACTTACAGCACTACAACAATACGGTTCTTATACACGACCAATTAAATTTTATTTTTTCTATTGCTTATACATTTTACTTGCTCAGTAAGTCGTGCCTTGTAACAACACAAAATATGATAAAAACCAGACCTTTGTTTTGACTGTTAAGAAGAAAACAAAATACTAGTTTCTCCGGTACAGTGCGTTTGTTGTCTATGGTTAAATTTTTCACGCCGACTAAAATGTCATTGTAGAACAATTGGTACTTTCCTTCTAACAGTAAACCAAAACTTTCGTATTGGGGCCACGACTAACAATAGACGTCGTTTTCAATACACACAAAGCCGCGATATACGTTTGTTTAAATAATATAATCCAAACATCGAGCGCTTTGAGAATTTTACTCGATGTACAGAAATAAGAAAAAAGTCTCTCCCTTTCGCTCACTCTTCCTCTCTCCACGGCATACACACTCACACACACAATCATTCGTCTAACATGTTTTCTGCGATTTGATTCGATTTTCTTTATGAACCGCACTATAGTGCCTTTTCCCCCCAACTCGACGACGTTTCTGTGTATTATTACGTTTAGAATTGATTTTCCCCATACGGACAAATATCGATTGGCATTCAAAAAAAAAAAAAAAATTCCCATTCATTAGTTACAATTCAACTAGCTAGATAGAAAAACAACACATTGTTTTGTCGGATCAATATCGTTTTATTTATCCCGAGTAATTTTAATGATATCCGATGGCACACCACGTGTCGATTACAGTCACGATTCGTCTATATAAATATTATGCGTGCTTAAGCACCGAAAACGATTTGCATTACGCACGCTCATTTAAGCTTAAAATCCCTTATTAATCATATAAAAATATACACTATGTTGACGTATTTATCACGTCTACAATCTATCAAAAGTATTTCATTTCAAACTATGCAATCAAAAATAAAGGTTGTGATTTAAAATTAATATCTGGTGGAAGGATTAACTAAAATTCATAAATCAAGCTATAATACGAATATATAAGAATGGACAAAATTAAGGTTAATATTTAATAAAATTTATATATATAAATATACATTACTCTGCCGTTTAAATGATTAACATGTATTCTATATAGTAGTATATACGTACATTTTTTTCATACATATTATATTAACTGACATAATCTGAAAATGGATGAAAACGAATTATTATTCGAAACAATATTTTTACTATAGGATTCGTAATCCTATACGCACCCTTTCACCTCTTGGATTTGTGTGTCCGTGCGCTTGTTCGTTTCAATTTCACTAACACTTTTCGTACGCTATTGGGCGGAAACGAGCGCAGAGCAATATTTGCCTAATATAATCGGACTTATCCCATAAAACGACATGGCGAATGGCGGTGACGGTACGATTTTTCTCAAGTTTTTGGTTCGGCACACACGAGAGACAAAACGTCAGTGATGGCCGAGCAAAAGTGAACACGGCAGTTAAATTATTTAACAGTGCGATGTTGGCGAAAAAGTATTGCGTGGGACCAACGATGAGTGTTTCGACCGTCGTCCGTCGTATACACCGTTATATAGATGCGCTCAAAGTGTCGCCAGAAGCGTTTATGTACATAAGTCTACCACGACGCATCGTACTAAATTATTTATTATACAATCTGCCCAGATAACAGATAGGCAACTCATGAGTGGCGTTTGTTGGTGTTGCGTTAGTACTGAACTTATTCCGCAGTTTTAGACGTTAAAGGCTCGACATAACTATGATTTCTGACACGAGACTTATTATAGAGTAGGGTGAGTGTTTGTGATCGAATGGTATAAATTTAAGTATATATACAGTATGGCGTGCAGTGTTGAATAAAAAACCGGATAACATGTGTCTATCGTTTTGGTCAGACGAGACGAACCGCGTTACGAAGAGATTGACCCAAAATACGCACTGAATATTTCAAAGCTAATACAAATAGTGTGCATAGATTAATAAATTTTAAATTCAAGATCATCTAAAAGCACACATTTTCATAATAGTTGTTTTCCAATTTCCCAAATGTCTTGCTTACACTTCATTGTATGGCGTGTAAACACTTTGAACTGTCAATTTCAAAATTGCCCGTCAAATGTAGTGTATTATAAGTGTTTGGAAAAATATAAACAATTTAAAATAGATGTCTCTGATAATTGGAATACACAATAGATTTAAATCAGCACTGTTCTGATAAGATACATCCCTCACCTGACGTTTAACCACCATTCTATATTTAGCTATTTCATCATGTTTAAATCGTTTCTGAAGAGTACATAGCAATCCATAGTCCCAAGTTTCAATCTAAGGTAGATGAATGAACACTAATTTAATAATACAATGCATTTATTTTTTAATTTGATTTAAATTAAATCTGTGGAGCTGATATATATTATATAAGTCATTCGTTGCATGTGTGCATTACATAATTTTTTTATTTATCCGGCAATGGAAGACAAAAAATAAAATCTATTGAGAAATTTTCATTTCCATAATTTTAAATTACTTCGAGACATACTGGATTAATAAAAATAATATTTAAATAAAGTTGAAAAAATTAATTACCATAAACATAAAAATTATGCAAATACAATATAATTAAGATGCGCCGATTTTTTGGTAGTTGTATTTACTGATAATAAAGTTATCGTTCGGACTATTGTATTATATAATCCCGGTATACTATTGTTGCGGAATCGCTTCCGTTTTCGATTATTATTATTTTTTTTTTATATATATTTTTTTAAGATATTTTTCCAGCCCGTAAAATTCTGGTGTTTAAGACTACGGTGAAAAAACTCAAAAATTATTGCGTAAAATAGTACAGAACCGCCATATCCACCGGTGTGGCCTGCACGAGACAGCCCTCGTTTTCTTGTAAATTTATAAGCGTCATTTCATCCTTCGCGTAAAGACAATGTTCACCATTAGCCGCTTTTTTTTATATGCTGCAGCAAAAATAACGATAATAAATTAACCGTGGGAAATGGGATAAAAAAAAAAAAAATCTGAATACTTAATTACATCACATTTACCAGATATATTCTAGGGATCCTTATGCAGTTGTATTTCCGCAACATCTGAATGTTAAATAATACGCCCAAAAATGTCTTAGCCATAGAAAGAAAATGTATAAACGTTAACACTAATTAAAAGAAAGAGAAATCTAGTTTTATTTGCATTTGATGATTTATTGTTGTCGTGCTTAATCGTTAAATGTCAAGTGCAAAACTCCCCTGTTAAACATTATGTTTCTGTAATAAACAAAATAAAGATAGTTAGCGTTTTATGCGAGTTATATAGTGCAATTTACCATAGCATAAAATGCATCATCACGGAACATTAATCGCTTAACTCGTTTGATTTGTTTTTCAATATTATTTTGTGGACTAAAATCAATACGTTCTATTATATTATTATAAATGCTTATATTTTACTTATGTTTTAAATGTTTAAAATTCTCTTTTAAGAATTCCAATTTTCGTTCGGTTAAGTACGATTTTCTAGGGTATAATATGGTACTGAATTTGAATACGAAATGAGAGGACATCAAGTGAAAGGGTGTGCAGAAAACTAAAAAAGAATGAAAATAGCTGAACGTAACGGTGGACTAAATGATGGTATCCATGTCACGATAAAGGAAAGGACCAGAAAAAAAAGTAGTTTTTTGGCCTATTTGAATTACATTAAGAATCCATAATTTTATTTTATTTTTATATTTTATTTTCAATGTTCAGTCATCCCGAACTACACGATCTTTGACGAATAGTTCTTCACTCAAACGCAAGCTTTACGTTACTGTACCCTTATTGTCAGTGACCCTTTTTAAAATCACGAGAACAAAGGCTCGCTACCTTTTTCAAAAGAATGTAGTAATCTAGACGTGCACAGCACATATTTCTTTTCAAATATGTATAACCGTATTCAAAATAAATCAAACTGCGATCACTTGCAACCTTTTAAGGCGGTTACGGCGTAGTGGTAAAATGGTCAGGGCTTAAGCATTCGTCGCTCGTTAGTTACACAGCCGTCTGCGCCAAAAGCATGGTTTAATTAGAAGGCCAAGGTTTCATTATAGTTTCCGTAACTTCCATCGCGCGGACCAGCGTGTGTAAATATGCTTTTAACGAATTTCCAACCAAGAAACTTTTAAAACTACCGATCAATGAGCGAAGGTCACTAAAAACTTCTTTGTCAAGAAAAGTATTCACAGCAAAGTTTTCGCTATCGTGGCAGTATTATATCCTACATAATATGTAGGTATAGCTTTATGTATAATATGGCACGGGACAGGACGAGTTGCATAAATTTATTCATTTTCTTTTCAAAAGTTTCCAGAGTATCTAACTCATATAATATATACATCAGTATGAAAATCCGTTATTTTATTTATCGTTATATAATTATTTTAATATTCGATCAAATTCCACTCCGCCAGCAATAACAAGACAATTAATCACCTGCGTGTGCACCAAAATACGAGTAAGACAAAAATGCTATACTGGAAAAATAGGTACCCTAGAGTAGATGCGGTCCAACCGTGTACGATGCACCCGAATACTTACCTGTAGGAAAACAAGACAAGCATGTGATGAACACTCCTTAGCTACTTACGCAGCAGAAGGGCGACGTATTATTCTAAGTCTCGGGAAACAAGCCATAAAAGTACATTTTCGAAGATTAATGAAACAAATTATACCACTAGTCTATTATTTTAGTGTACAATGTGTATTGTTTGTATTAGGCCGAACGTTAATATTGCTAGCATACAAAAACGAGTCAAGAATATTCACGCACTCGATTTAATATTGAAACTAAACTAATTTCGCCTTAAAACACAACACTTAATTTCACCGTTGTCGTCGGTGATTCTGTACGTATAGTTCCGCCGAAAATGCATACTTTGGCGTTATCAATTCGTGAGGATATCCGGTCTGTTTGCTCACACAACACGCATTTACAACAATAATAACAATAGTAGTAATAATAATTGTAACAACAATAATAATAATAATAATAATAATGATATTCACGTCTATCAGTACCTATAATAAATTATAATGTAGTAAAATATAGTGCGAAGCCACGGCGGGACGCAAACGCTCGCAAGGCAAATTCGGTGGCCCGAGGATACTATTATTGTTATTATTATTATTATCGCGAAAGATGAACGAAAAGAGTATAAATCTCGTCGGTGGCGGTGGCGATCATTACGGAGAGAGAACGCAGGGATTCAATTTTCTGATAAATAAAAGCGTTTTCAAATGTATGTGCGTTTGTGTCCGCGCTACCGATTCTCTCCTCGCCCCTCGATACGGTATATACCGAAGAACACCACGAGCAGGATGCATACGACGTGAGATAAAAACTTTTTTTTTTTTTTAATGTATATATACATACACACATATTATAAGCTTAGAAGTTGCTTTGTAGTGAATAATATATCTGTTCTGACCAGTTAAAGCCATCGGGTGATATCAAATAACTTACACACATACACTCACACACGTTTAATCGCACCGACTCTTTTCCTCTCACTCGAGATACACTTGACATGTGCGAGGCACATTATTGCTAGTATTTCTATTGTTGGGTTCACAATATTTTCTTATTTGAACGTAAGTCATTTTGCTTTAGAGATTTCATGAAAATATTACTTCGTAATTAATAATTATAAAAACGTTATTTTTGTAAATGTATAAATGCATAAAAAATGGATAGTTATATTCTCGAATAATAATAGTATGTTATTATGAATCTACAACTTAAAATTTCTACTATACAAATATGTCATGTGTATAAATATTATATGTATATTATGAAACATATTATTACATTTACATAATATATATTTGAAACCTTAAACGGATGATTATTATAAGTTTTGTTTTCAATTTTAAAAAATAAAATATTTTTCATTTTTATAAATATTTTAGAGATAGTTAAATTTGTATTAAATAATAATAATTTAATGTATTTAACACACCACCAAGCGTGAAAACCGTAACTTAATCAGAAGTAATTTATATTACAGTTAGACTCTTGAATAGTATAGTGTAGCAGTGATTTATTTTTGGTAAAATAAACAGTGCCTCAGGGATATTCCGTTTTAATTATAAAAAACGTTGGGACGTTGTTAGACGAATAGGTAATTTCATCTGTTATAAAAAAGAAAATTTGTAAAAAGTTGGTAAAGGGATTCCTTTATAAGTTATTTGAATAAAGTAAACAAAATATATGTCAGACACGATATATTTGTTTTGTTTTGTTTAGGTAGCATATTCATAAATTAAATTAGCGTAGGTACTTAACAATTTATTAAAGAACATAACGTAATAATTATACGCCTAATGGGTGTAATTATTGTTATACACTATTTTTTACACTGACGTTTATGTGTACTAATAATATCATGTTACTTTTATTTTTTATTTTTAGTGAAAAAATTTCTGAAATAAAAATATTTCTAAAGTTATGTACAATACGTATAAAGATCATACGCCGTATCTGAACGGTCCTTAGAAGGAAAACGTTTTATTCGAATCATGTACTACTCACTACTATATTCGGGGTGGCGAAAGTAAGGCGATACAAGCGATTGATGACTGATCTGTGAAAATGACCTAGCCGGAATCTCAATAATAGCCTATCCGGATTTATTGGCTCGTTTGGAAAATAAATGCACAAATTACCATCGTGCTTTAAATATTACAAATAAGCTCGAGTAATTTCAAAGATATAACACGAAATATAATACGCCCGAGAATGAACCGTTCATTCACTGTTGCAGCCTTGCAATATTATTTCCATTATTATTCGAACTCACTAACTCTTACCAACAATAACGCGAATACGCGATGGAAATTAAGGTCTATAATATACACACATAGACGCGACCGTATATTGGGATTAGACGAACATATATATTTTTATAGACGGGAAACCCGGCAGTCTATCAAATTATGTTTGAAAACTTCATAAACCAACGAGTTTTTGATACGTGACAACGAATAATATTGCACAATAATGTATAATGTTATTAATGGGAGTCGAGTTAAACAGAAGTCGTAAACTTTTGAAATAACCGAACACGGGGGCCAGTCAAATTTGCGTTGACTCATCTACTCCACGTCAGAAAACGACTATTCGTCAATGGCGGACGAATGAGGTAAACTTTATGCGCGTCCGTATACAATCAATATGATTCAAATAATGGATTGGAATCAGTTGAAGTGCGAATCATAAAATATAATAAATATGATTTATTATCGATCGCGCCATTTTTAATAATATTCACCTCCAACACGCGGTACATCAAAGATTATTATTTATAATTAGTGTAATTTGCCTTAATTTAGTTTTTGTTATTATATAATTATTTCGGAAAATATATGTTTACGAATTAAACTTTTTTTTTTTTTATTTAATTTTTCCAAAAATGTTTACCACGGAATTATTTTAGTACGATGAATATTTTTACTAAATATCCGATGTAATCGGTTAACCTATTAGTTAGTCATTACACGATTTAATACAATATTATGGTTATAGAACTTCATTGACTCTTTATTATAAATTAATTTTATTATTTTTACAGGTTTTGCTTCGCCCAAGAGACCCACTCAAAATCCGGAACCGGATCCCTTGCCAACATTCGGTTCCCAAGGAAGAAGATTCAGAGTGGTCACGAATGACACCGTTGTCCTTCCGTGCGACGTAATCAATCCGGGTACGTACAACTCAATACTAGGACGTATAACATAAAAATATATATTTTAGCATTTAAAGTACACTTTTTTTTTCGTTTCGGATGATGGCCGTCAAAAAAATAAAAAACTGCTTTAATAAATATCGGTCAGACCAGGTAAAACTTGTGGGTAATGATCGTGAATAATCGTGTCCCGAAGACATTTAAAAAGAACGACGGGTGCTTTTAATTTTTAATTTGTTCGGTGGTCTCCAATGTTAAATTTTCGTACATGCATTCTGATTTACATATTTAAGGTTGTTACACCATTATAACAACGAAAAAATAGTCGTTTCGCCTGCGGAAACAAACTTAGAAATACAATAAATTAAACGGCTTGGGTAAACACGCGAGCTCGAAAAATAGCGAAACACTGCCAGCAGGTAGTACCTATACTTCGATGGGGTTATGGGAAATGTTATTTTTACACCTCATCTGCCTTAATATATTATGTTACATAATTATAATTAAAAAAGTTATGATCAACTATTTTATTCATCGAAAACGGATGTGATTATAATAACACTGTAATTAATACGTATAAACGATTAAATGTACGTATCATTGGGTAAAATGCTATTATAATTTTAAGTCTATTTAAATTATTTATAATATTAGTATAATTTGTATACTAAAATAGAAACAAATAAATGTCTTAATTTTGATTTCATCATAATTTTTTCAATTGTGAGTTCTGCCTAAAAAATTTAAAATACTTACAAGTGTTTATAAACATTGACTCATAAGAAAAAATATAAAGGGCAATTTACGCACTTTTAGTATATATGCCTTTCTTGATATTATACTTTGTGAAATATAAACAACAATTTTTCTTTGAACTTAAAATAAGTTCAAAATTTAAATCACAACATAAAACAGTTTGATATAGCCATAAGTTGACTTAAAGCATCCTTTTATTCTAAACAATTTATGTATATGACAATAAGGATAAAAACAAATCTTCGCTGGGGTATACTATATAAAATATAACTTCTTCTCTTGAAGTATCAACGGTTTTAATTTAATTAAATCTAAATTAAATAGGCATTTAATACGTTTATAATGTCTTAAATTCTTAATTAACTGATTTATATTTTCATCTTAGTAAGTTGATGAGCGTTTTGTTTTTATGCCTAGATTTTTGTTATGAAATTATTCAATACTACTAATAAAATAACATACACCTGTTTGATTGTGTTTTTTTGGTCTATATTATTCTATTTATAAAATAATTAATGTATTAGTGTAACATAAATTAAATATGGCTAAAATAATGTAATATAAAATAAACAGAAACATTTTACCAAGACCTGCAAATGGAATATGGTGAACGCAATCTGGTTGATTCAAGCTAAATCAGTACAAACATTTCTATTGACTTATTGTAGCCCAATGCACAATAATAAATTCTTGACGTTAGGTTTTAAAATTAAAATAAGTAATATTAGTATTAACAACCTATGAAATAATTTATGTAAATATATTATATATATTTAGTTTAAACATAGTATTTTAAAAGTAGAGTATTAGTACTGTAACACAATCTTTTTTTTTTTTTATTAAAACATACTTTATAATAGAAAAATATTTTTCTAGAGTTAATATATAATATAATATGACTATTATTTATCTATATTTAAATTTAGTTGTCTTAGTAAGTGCTTAGCTTTAGGTATTGGGTTAATTAATTAGAATACACGGTAAAAAACATGACATATAACTTGTCAACTAATTGATAACAAAAAGAAAATCGCAATGCAATGATATTAGAACATCAACAACAGATTATCTTAAAAAATATAAATAGTATATTTATTTTTATTTTGAAAATCATTTGTAATTTTGATTTGTTTAGTTATCCGTTTATTAAATTAATTATGAACAGAAGAATAATTCATAAATGTGTAATTTAACGTTCATTTTTATACATATAAATAATACATATTGATTAATATATTGATGAGTACAATGAATGACTATTATAAAAATAAACTTAATATAACTTAACATAATTATAATAACAAAAAATTTAAACTAAATCGTTTACCTTTGGTGTGAATACGTTATAATCTGTTAGGTTGTTGATAATATGATGAATGATGATGCAGCTTCTGCGTGAGAAATTTACATTTATTTTATATTTTGTATCCATGTTTATTAAGCGTTTTTCTCAAAAAACATAAAATCATATCTTTTGTACATCTTTAAGCACCAGATATAAAGTTTTTGTATGGCTTTCTTAAAATATAAAGAATAGGGACAAATGTGATAAGGAAAAAGTTTGAAATACATCTCGAGTATTCATGTCAATTTAACTATATAATGATTTAAAGAGTCTGCCAGAAGATTATTATAAATTAACCTCATATATTAATATTTATTAATATATTTATTTGTATACACTTATTTATTTTCGAGTATATATTTATCTAGTAAAATTATTTTTTACTTCATTTTTTATAGTATTGAACGATCGTTAAAAAAACTGTTTTGTAACGATAATGACATTTATAAAGTGTTAATTAATATTGGCTTCTATTATATTATTACTATTTATTGACTTAATTAATACGATGATACGATTTGAGTTTAATCGTAAAAAGAATTCGATGAGAAGTTGTTCACTATAATCCTCTCACATTGAATAGATATTTTTTTTACGTATATTTTCTTTTAAAGTTGTATTTGATTTTTCATGAAAGTGGTTAATCCGTTAATGTTAATCCAGTGTGTAAAATGTAAATGTATTAAAAAGAAACTTCGTAAGTCCATTGGTATTCTAAACGTTCACATGATACTGGAACAGTTAAGTTAATAAAAAAATTCCCATTGTCTTAAAGTTTGTTTTTTTTTAACAATAGCACTTTATTTCTTTTAATTCAAAACTTTTTTCAACACTCTAAGTTTTAATAGTCAATAGATTTTTTACCACTGAAAAATAAATGAATAACAATAACTGTTGTCCATTGAACCAAAGATCAGTGTAAGAAAAACAAAAAAAAAATTCAAATACATTTCTTTTTATTCCATAATTTTTTTTAAATTAAATATTAACACTACATTTACATAAATTATGGAAACTGACAAATTATTATTGTATTCATTATTCAGGTTTATACATAGATTTATTTTCATATTTAATCTGTTGTTTAAAATAATAAAAATATTTTGCAACATTTTTTTGAAATGATTGTTTTAAAATAAACAATTTTATCATAAAAATAAAACAGATATAATAATTTAATATCGTAAAAAAGTAATTTAATAAGAGAAGATATTATAATAATGAGACCAAGCATAAATATTATTGTAAAAATATCATTTTTGTTATTAACATAATAATAATATAATAATACGCACACATTTTAATTATTATTATTACATTATTTCAACGCTATTATCTCAATTTCACAATATTTCATGTTTAGAAGGCAAAATATAAGATCCATCCAAAAAGATGTCAAGAAACTTTAATGTGATTTTTTCCTAGTAATGAGATTCGATTTTTATTTAATATGCACTTGGCGAATTTATTAGAAAAGAAATAACGTGTCAACAAATTTTGGTTTGAAATGACATTTTATTATTTTAGGTTATATTATATTTTTTTTTTGAACTAGATTAAAAACATTTTTTGTATAGATAATATTTGTAATAATATTTGTTTTTAATTTAATTATTTGATACTGCATAAATTATAAATATTATGGATTATGAAAAAAAATAAAATAAATGTTTTTAAAGAACATTCATTATCATAATAAAATACATATTATATTAAATTATGTAAGCCCTAATACGACTATAGATAATTGAATTGAAAACCAATTATTTATCATAAAATAGTCTTTCTAATAATTTTTATTTTTTTTTTTTTTAAATACAACGTGGTTGAAACTAAAACTGGTCACTGCAGGATAATATAAACTGATTCAAATGAAACATTACGAACAATTGTCTGGCCTAATTGTCATCGAAACTATATTACTATAAACGTATGTGACATATATAGTATATACAATGTTAATAATGTTATGTTGTTTTAGTCGATATATTTTACAACATAAACATAATAATATACACGTTTTGTAATATTCACTTACTTATGAACTCGACTGGCAATTATTCTTGAAATTTTTAGAAGATCATCGGCTTTGTTTTTCAAATTACATTAATATCTCTCTATAACATAACAATAGAAAATGCTCTGGACAAAAAAAAAAAAAAAATGGAAAATATTTTTAAACCCCGATGAAAAATCTCCCCCACGTCGTTCATTTGTGCGAGGGTCTCACTTATGCCAACCTGAATAAAAAAAAAAAAAAAATGATAATAAAACAGTAGTAGTATAACAATAAAAGTTCATCATACCTACCTAACGCAGTCCCCTTCTCGATGCTAATAATACCTGCCTAATGAAAAATTCTTTTCATAGCTTAATTTTACGCTCCGATTTTTTTTTTAACTCTCTCTCTTTATAGTCGTACATGTGTTATACCCCTCCTACCTGCGAAATTATATATTTTTCACTGTCCCCTGGCGAGACCTTTCGCAATTCTATATATTCGGTCACGTACTGCTATCATAATATAATGTGTAACACGCGGATAAGGTTTACTGACGCCGCTGGTATAAACAATTTCGGTTGACATATAAAGAGCAAAAGGTTTTAATTTTGTTTCATATTTATTTGTGTTTAATGATGGCGTTCTCCGTCCAGTGGTGAAATATCCGAGAAAAATAATATTATATGTGTAGTGTCATTAGAGCCGAATATTATGTAATGGAAGACGTTGTGCGTTTACTAAAAATTCCAGTACTAAAATATTCAACGGATTTTATATTATCCTTAGATATTCTTGAAACTCTTATGGGAATACCATTATTTAAATGAGAAAAATTTACAAATCAAATGCATTACATAATTTAAACATTATTATACATCGAATAACAAGAAACCATTTCGTGTGATGTAAAATAAATCGAATTCTAATTTTGAATAATGTTTCTAACTTAATCGTACATCGTTAATAATATCAGGGAATTTACGAATTTATTTGTGTTCCCCAAAATGCAATAACATGTATTTATAATTTATAAAAATATGAAAAACAGACAGTTGGTTGATTTGAATGACATAGATTTTATTTTTTTATTACAAATAAATCTTCAAATATTATTAGCCTACTCTATTTACATTTACATTTTAATAATATCTGTCAGTATTTTTTAGTTTCTGAATAAATGCACCTTTATGTACATATTTTGCAATGTCATTAATATTGTTCAATCAATATTTTGATGTGTTTCGATATTAGAGACCTTGACGTTTTTCAACACCGTTCTAGGATAAATAATATGTTCACATATGAAAAATATTCCAAGTTTATTAAAAAATGGGAGAAGTTTTTTTTTCTTAATTGGTCTAAATGCTTATATATTTATTTTTTAGGTTTTTTAATAACTTTTATATTAAAATCTGTGTTCAATTAAATTAAAAAAGTTGTGGTTTGAAACTTTGAGTTTTATTATGGCCATAAAATGTTTTCCAAAAAAATGCTTCATTATAAAACCAATATTCAATACTGCTCTCTCACTACACCCACTTAAACTCTAAAAAAATAAAAAAATTACAACATTTAACGGTATCCTATCAACTCACTAGATAGTCATTTAACTGCAGCTGTATTTTCTTTAAAGGAAAACATTTTCAATTTAAACGCATAAAATCACCATGATTATATTAATATAAAAAATATTTTTTAAACAACTAAACGTTTATGATGATATTCGAATAATTATAATATAATATGGGAAGCAGGTAGTATAATTTACACATTAAGTACTGTTACCAAAATAACTTAATGTATCTAGTAACTTATTATAATACCTTTTATTCGTACAACTGTTATATAATAATAATCTTAACGCTAAAATACATTATTTTACAACTAAATATAGTGTTGTTAATTGTATTTCTTAAAATTATAAGTATTCTAATGTAAATGTATATGTTTATTTTTATATATAAATTATAACTGTGACTTTGACAGATGTAAAATATACCATGAATCAAGTTTGGATAAAGTTATGTCCAAACCATAATGCATTTAGATTTTTTCGTTTAGTGAGTACCTTTTTAATTCAACGCTTTCTTGATACCGCGTCTAGATTTTCGTTATATTGCAGTTTACATTTATATATTTCTAAACACTTTTTCGCAGAAGACCTCCAATTTTCCCCGATAAAACGTCTTCGCCTTCGCAAGATATTACTGCGATTGGTGTAGCGTACAGCTATGATGGTATTTACACAATAGCGAATTGAAAAAAAAAAGTATATTTCATTTTGAGAGCCATCCGTCGTATATATAAGTACATAAGAATTCACGATGGAAGAGAGTCGGGTAGCAATAGTAAAGCTTCCGCTATAATATTATAGGAATTTATGCATACTTTCGACTACTATTTCGCTCCATTGGCAAAGGTGAATCAAAAACCCATCCATCAAAAGAGCAATTTTCGTATTCATTAATCGTGTTTTAAAATCCACTGCAATTTATTATAAAGCCATAAACTGCATATTTTCAATATTCGTCATTTTGTCTCTTATTTCCACTCTACCCTACGGCTAAAACGAGTGATAGTGGTAAATAGTCGAGTTGTACTTAATTAGAAAATCATATAACCCAGAATACTTCCGGTTATTGGTATATATATATAATTTGTTCACTCGTGCCATAAGCGTCGTATTTATTATGTGTACTTACGTACCATCCCGTGGCATTTAGGATTGGCGGTTATTGAATCACACAGCTATTGAGTAAACCTTGCAAATTTTATTAAATTTATAAACTAGAAGTTTTGAACGCAAGGGCATTACATACAGTCATCGATATTTCTTAAACATTTGAATTATATTCTAGAGACGTACTGGATATACCTGATCAGAAATATTTTTCTGTTTTAAGAATTTGACATAATTTACAATAACATAAATACTATAAAAATGATAGTCTCGTCTTCATTTAGTTGGTTATTATATTACAGTGGATAGATTGAAAACGAAATGTGAGGTTAAATAAGTTAGATTTCATAAAGCGATATGCTGAAAGTATAGGTCAATTTAATAGCCTAATTCAGACTCAATAGTAAAACTATTATCCACGCATCTATTAGTAATACAAATATAATGAATTATTAAAATATATCTGTCTCTAAAAATACAATATATTTCATAACTGAAATAAGTGGATTAAATTGATGTTTATAGGGTAATACAGTTCAAAGTTTGAAAATATTATTAATTGCTTTTTTTAAAATTGTTTATACTTTTAGTAGAGCTGTTGTAAGAATGATTAAATCATTTATTTAAGAAAAATTAACAATTAAATGCTAATTGAAAAATCTACAAACTTTTAGTAAATTATTATTTTGTCACAAGTTGCCAACCTTAAGTATTATTATTATTTTCTCGATAAAAATAATTTTTTATTAGCTTTAACTTTTTTTTAGATTTAGTAGGTACAGTACAAGCACTACACACAAATGCTTCTAAGAAATTTTGTTTTCAATAATAAAATAACCATAAACACTTATTTAACCGTAGCACGTACATAACAATTTTTTATGACATAAACTGCGCAGTATATTCTAATCAAATATCATATCCATTAAATGTGTATGGATATAAACACATAATATTATAATAATTATAGAGTGTCAAAAACTTAATAAACCACATTAAAAAAAAATATATATATATAAGCACGTAAATGTTTTCTAAAAACTAAATCATCTTTGTAACATTACCATTCAGGATTAATTTTGGAAAATTGTTATCGATTGAAAATTTCACATAGTGGATACTCTGTTTATTTTATTTTTTGTTAGCTTTTCGTTAATTTAACAATCGTTAAATTAATATATTATATATTTTATTATCTATATAGATGTTTTATTGTAATTCAAAACATAATATTATTCTTAAATACTTTGTTTTATTATTTAAATCAATAAATTTGTTAAACATTTCAAAAACAAAAACAGTTGAACATTTTATATTTTATTTATATTTTATTGTTATAATATAATATTATGCTCTTTTATTTTAATACTTCAAAACATAGTAACTATAAACTTTAATGAATTATACATACATAAATAAATAAACATATGAAAAATTAAAACTTTATATTTTTTATTTAAGGATTTCAATAAGGATTAATAACACTGGATTCTTCAAATTATTTTTTAATAGTTTATTTTTGGATTTTTTTTGATTTGTACTAATTAAACTTGTTAAATTCTAAAATTAATAAAAAAAAATCTCCAATTCATGTACTTATATTCAGTTATATATTTATTGACTAATTAAAATATTATTATTAAAGTAGTATTTAGTTTACATTTTGTATTGATTAACATTATATTTTTCTATTATTTTGTCAAACGTTAATCATAAAAATAAATATATAAATATTTATTTAAATATATCGAAAGAATGATGGAGGTAATAATAAATTGAACGATGACTAGATGCTCATGAGTCAACAAATTGTTATCAATATTGTCACACAAACGTTAATTAAAGTTTATTTGTATTGTTTCGTATTATACCTAACCAAACATTTTTTCTTCGTAATTCGTTAACGAATTGAGAGCACAATAATAAAATCTGTTTGGACTGTGAACATCTGTAATTAATTATACTTCCAAAAACCTGGCTGACCCATTTTTATTAAACGAATAACTACCATCAATCAACTGAACTGAACAGTTTTAACTCTTTTCAGTTTTTCAAATTCTAACTAGATAAACATTTTTTTTTAGCACATAAAAATAAACCACTAACATAAATGTTTTGCATTATATTATTAATGTTCTGTTTAGTTTTCAAAATAATAGTTCTTGTCGCCATCATAAACTGAAATTTTCCATTGACGTCTGCGTTTTTATACGATCAAATAAAAGTTATTTTTATTTTCATTAAATACGATTTATACGTTTCGTTTACGGTTAATGTTATACATTAAAACTAAGAGGTATAGGTTCGGTAATTCAAATCGACAATATATGCATAATATATATAATAAATACGTAGATTAGACACATATAGTAACGTTTGAAAAATAATTATTACCGATAATTTATTTCAAGTAATACGTTTATGAAGATTATTTATTGTCAAATGTAAGTATTGACATGAGTAAATTTAAAAAGAAATGTTAGTACGTATTATATTATACTCGAAATTGAATCGTAGACAATTGTTTATAATATAATATTATATAGAGACCCTAAAATGTTTACAACCCGGCAGATGTATAAAATCATTTTTACATAATATCAACTTTCTGAAATGCTGAAATACGAAATGTCGGCATTTGAAAGAAAGAACTCCCATTAAAACGAATCGTATACGTATATTTTTATCATATTTGCCAAGAATTAAACCATACCGCACAGTTACATCGGTTATATATATATTTATTTTTTTGCAGGAGTATACATTTTAGCGTGGAAAAAAGGAATTGCGGTACTAACAGCAGGAAGCACTAAGGTGTCTCCAGATGAAAGGATACGTCTAGTGGACGGCAATAACCTGGAAATCCGTGATATTCAAACAAACGACGCAGGAAATTACGTGTGCCAAATAGCAACATTGAAACCCAGGGAGATATCACACACCGTCGAGATATTAGGTAAGCTAAAGATTTCAGTATACACATAAAATATACATTTATACATCTGGTACAATCTAATGTTGTTTATGTATACCTTTACTCGCACACGGCATGCGTGTATTGTATTTATTATTGAATACATCAAACGGTACGGCGTGCAATCATTATTAAGAACTGCATAAGTAGGTGCATCATACTACGATATGGAACAAACAAAATACATACCCGAATAACGCGCTGCTGTAATCGCGGAAGTTTAAGTCGGAAAAAACATTAGTACAACGTAAATTCGCAATAATAGATTTAAATAAACAACGAGCTCGACGAAACTGCTCGACTACTTATACTAAATACATTCACTTACCTATCTACGTCTTATCGCCGTCCATGTATAATAATAAATTATGAACACGTCCGTACGTGATACGTCCTCCTCAATCGCATTAAAAGCGAACACCGATTAAAAAGCAAAAGTAATCCTCTGGGAGCGAGCGATCTCCGAACACTTAGCGTTGCGTTCATATATCGCGGGGACGAATAGAACAATTGGCGAGTATATACGAATAATTATTTGACACGAATACCCCATACAGTGTTTAATATTTTATGCGAAGCTTCTGGTCGAGCAGAGGCGACGTGTTCTCCTCATGGCCACCCCCCACCCACTTGCTGCCGGAGCACTATACTTTGCGAATCCCAATAGAGTATTCTGATAAAAAGAGAGAAGCAGAGAAGTGAGAAGGATAGGGCGAGTGACGGTGAGTGAGCGAAAGGGATCGGTAGGGTAAGTTGAAGGAGAGAGGGAGGGGGAGAGAATCATCGAAAATTCACACAACCATATAGACGGTTTTAGTGTTCTTACATAATTAATGATATAGCGAAAACCCTTTAAAAAAAAAACCCCCGATATTTACTATTAAAGTCGAAACCCTCTTTAACTTACCCTTTAGGCCTCGATCACGACTATAACACTAAGCTGCCACACATATGTTTTTTGAACGAGTTGACGGCTCATACGACGGAAGGAATACGAACGTACCTATTATTTTAAGTCGTAACAAATACATAATTTAACATTGCCGACGGTCATTCGTTTTGTTTAACTGCTTGTTATTACTATATTCATACGGCATAATAATATTATGTATTTTTAGAAATATAAACATTAAATAGCACTGAAAAATGAACATTCGTCGCATTTGTGGTTTTTACAAAAAATAAATATCAAAACGAATTTTTGGTCGCGCACCTATTCGCAGAAATGAGCACAAACGTCTTTTATCGTTCTACAGATGGGCATAAGAGCTGTTGTAATATTTTATGACACGACATCGTTTCCGTGAAAATCATCTCCATCGGCTTCCTTATAGACAACGGAAATTTCGGAATATCTCAGCCGTAATTCTACGATGCAGTTTTCCACTTAATCGCAGTGTTATAGAACACGATAATAACATTATCACGTTATCACTAGCTCCGCGCTCGTAGGAAATATCATAATTCACCGCCGTTGTTAGAGCACGGCGTTTTATCCATTCGGCGTTTCTCTACGATGACATTACAATACTGGGATTTCCTGTATTTTCAACGACTGTGATGCGCAAACGCGTCGCCACATGCCATATTTTTTTTATATTTTTACTCCGAAATGTACGTGCTCCGTGCTCAAACGCATAATCGCGTTATTATTAAATATATTTTTTATATTTTATGTCTTTTTGTCAGATCCCCTCCTGTTCTACACGGTGGGGCAATCTAAAGTTTTCCGGTAAAACGGACCGGACGAAAACCTAAATATATATATATATACACATATATAATATATAGGTAGTACACCACAGTCACAGTTTCGTGTTTGAGATTTAACGGGAAAATGGAAAATGCGCGTCGTAATATAAAAATGCTAATTGCGTTTATGATTAAGCTCTTCCGGTCCGATTAGGTGGCAGGCACAATCAATCATACGATTGCTGCTGTTGAGTAGAGCGAAACGCGCAGAGGTATTCGGTAAATAATAACGTAACGTTATCTATATAATGATTATATTATGTTGTACAGAAACTGGACGTTTTCGTCGCACACTACAATATTATATTAGGACGATTTACGACGATGACGACGCGTGTCACGTAACGATACGCCGCAAAGTGGTCAACAAGTTTAAACAGATAAATATCAAATATTATCACATAGTGGTGATCAAAAAATTTCAATTAATTTAACAACAACCATTAAGCCGCTAATTCATTTAAATTTCAAAATGATTAAATCGGAATCCATACGCGTCGAATAGGTATTTCTAGTTCGAAAATAAGCTACCAATAATATGTTAAAAGCCCATTCGTTACGTTAAATTATATTGTATTTGGCGTAATAATGCGCCTTTTTTATTCGTAAAGTGTTATTCATATCGGGTTGTACGTTTCAGGGGGTTCTTATATTTTATTATTATTCGATGGCTGTGAACTATCACGTATATATCGTTTTACTAAAAACGAATACATTCGTAACGACCTAACGCGCACTTCAAGAGTCAAAATTAAAAACACTTTAATAATATGTTTTTCTAACCAAGGAATTTATTCAAAAACTGTCAAACACAAATCACAAATGATTTTTCACTGATAATTAATATAAATTTATTTTTATGGAGCAAATACATACATGGAACGTTCGTTGTAGACCAATGATTATTTTTATTCAATCATTTTTTTTTTTTTTTTACTTTATATTATAATTTTATGTTTTTGAATTGTGTATTGATTTTTTTTTTTAATCAATCTATTCATACGCAATTAATCACGAAAGATCGAACATGGCCCGATATCAACATCCATTCTAAAACCACATAATTTATTTAGTCAGGTAACCGAATTTGGCCCATTATTAACGAACAGCCGTGACACAAGCTCGGCGTGTACGCCGGACGACAAATCCAAAGGCACTCAATACAATGGCATGCACGGGCACATGATAATAAGATTTTCATATTGACAGTGGTCCAAGAAGGGATAATTTTAATACGGCCACATGACCTAGAACACAACAACGTTTATACAACATCTATCAAAACATTATTAATTAATGGTAATCCGAGTTTGCTGTCGGTCCGTACATTTATTTAACCTGTATACACTATAGCGCTGTGCGTGTATAGGTGTATTCCTTATAGGTATTCGTTTGGCAATCATCGGAACGTTCAATAGTCTTTATATTCCACGATATTTATCATTTTCCCGTGTTCGCGTGAAGGGGGCTGAGATCAAAACGCGCAAACTATTTGAAAATAACTCGCACTCGGCTACTTCATTTGGTACTTTGATTGTGCGTATATTCGATTTTCACGTAATTGATGAATTCTACCGATAGATATCGATTTGTTGTACGCACTTGTATTCGTATTCGAATGCACACAAATGTTTTTCATATTGTTAAAAACTCATTCAATTTAAAAAAATAAAAAAAAAAACGCTGGGTAATAATATACATTCTAAGAACATTTAAAATTGTATTTCAGTCACAATAATCAATACATTATATTTTCTTGTGTACATCATATTATAGGTTGGCAGTTCTCGGTAATAACATTTGATCGATTGTTTGATGGACAATAGCTCTCTTACCCTTCAACACGGCAGTCGTTTTTAGAATTGTTAATTATGTCTAAAAGTCATAATTTTAGATTTTTTTTATACCATTTAAGGAATATCTACTTATTTTTTTTATAAAAATAGAACAACGAATCTTTTCTACTGTTAACTATTCAAAAATTAATATTTTTTTTAAAATGTTGATATATTTGTATTAAAATTCATCTAGCCGTTTCCGAATTACTAAACTTTATGTACTATGTAACTTTATTAATGATCATAAGTAAATTAGAAATAATATGTGTATATATATATATATATACTTAATACTTATACTAATCAGTCAAGCAGCTAGTTACTTAGTATACTCAGACCATTTTTCAAATCATAAAATGTTAATATATTTATACTAATTACTATGATTATTAAGTCATCACATTATATATTTAAACCTATAAATAATATACCTAATATTAATCTCTATTACATATATCTCAACAATTTAAAAATTATCCACTTATTCAAATTTCGATTTGAATTATTACATCATCATTTATAATTTTTCGTTTTTCTTTAATAATAATTGGCTAAACAATTTATAATAAAAATGTAGTGATTCTCTTTTGAAAACAATGTTTATGCTTTAATAAAACAATTCTCAAATCAACATTAAAAAATTAAATGTTTAAAATTATGGTTTTAAAATATACTTGAAAATTCCAAAATACAAAATAAAAAAAAAAAAAATAGAGGGTGAGCATGTTTGATGAATCATCTTATACGTAATCCATATATCCATCTAGAAATTTGAAGTACAATTTTTAGCTGAGTACAATCAAAGACGATTACAGATAAAATATTCTGATGGTTATACTCAAATACTCTTCTACCATTTTTTGGTGACTGTATTATATCATAATAATATGGGTAGGTACTGTAACAATACCTACCATAAACACACTCATTCATCATTATAGTTTATCCATTTCTATAGTATTATCACATTCAGTTTTTGTGTGCTCGCGACATAAACTTTGGATTCGGAACTACATGCATTAACTTAAGACAGGTATATAGCCAAGTTTTTCGATAGCGCGTAAAGGGTTGGATCGGTAAGAAGAGCGGAATTAAGTTGACTTCGGTAGTATGTAAGGACCTCGTACGTATAATATAGTTTCACCGCTGTTTATACGAGCTACGAGGCAAACTATTTGTTTATTTACGATTTATTAGGGAACCGTATAAAGGAAGAGGAGGAGGGCCGAAATGGTTCAAATGGTGTGTGTGTGTGTTATATATATAACAACTACACACACACACACAATAGCGTCTTTCCAAAATAACTCTAAAAACAACGCGGGCGTGTTTGTTTGTGTCCATGACGTAAACTGCAACAAGATAAACGAAATGGCTGGAAAATTTTTTAAAAACACTTATTCTATCCTATACTAGATGAGGTTGAGGTTCAACGAGTATAAGCTGCCGTGGCCAGAGATATACAACCTACGGGATATACACTATTTCGGCGTTACGTTCCGTTGTGGTTGTCTCGGAAAAATTACAAAGCGATGATTTTTGTCCGGTTATAATATTGTCCGTAGTTCCGTTTCTACTCTATTTTTTATTTTGTTTTCAACTGAAATTAATAATACTCATCTAACGGTAATATAATATTATAAGCGTGCTCTTGGAAGAGAACGGAGAGGCAACTTTACCACTTAAGAGAATTTTCGCTACAGTATTAAATCGTAAACATATTATTTTTTTATATAACTACATTGACTTTTGAGTATTTTTTTATGTCATGATAGATAATCTATATTTTCTAATAACAAAACTTAAAAAATAATATATATATCGTCTTTATGATAAAAAAAAAATGTTCTACAATCATAAAGGATATAATTCATAGTACCACAAGTCAATATACTGAGCGCATATGTCTATAATATTGGAATATCAATGTAGTAATTTAAAAAATGGCTAACCTATGTTTAAATCTAGTAAGTATTTCTGAACTAAAACAAAAAAAAAAATTAAACATAACCTAAACAAAGTTGTATTGTTATTTAATTTATAAAATATAAAGCGATATATATATATTGAAGATATATTTTTGTTTTGTACAATGATTTATGATTCTATAATATTGAAAAATTGAATCTCAAAGGTTTATTCTTAATGACCAAGACATGAATTATTTATGATATTTAGCACATTTTAACCCTTCAAATATATTTAAATGTATTTTTTAAGGAAATTACTACTTAAAAATATAATTTTGACTACATTTTCCAATTCGTATTATTAATACCAAATAATAATATTGAATATGTAAATATTTAGAGATTTCGGAAGACGCGTATTCTAAAACAAAATACGTATTTTAAACTCGAATTAAAAATCGAGTTTTATAAATGTGAAAAAAAATAAGATAACTCGAGAATCGGGTCGCGTGGCTGTTTTTTGCGTCCTAAAAAGTGCAAACAAAAGTCTTGTTTTTATTTTCCAAATAAGACGGTAAACAATTAAAAACTGTAGGTACACGAGAACAACGTCCACTGCAATAATATTACAATATATCTGTCTATTTTGATATCAGCCGTTGTCCAGAAATTCGTACCAAGTCAAATACGAACACAACAAACACGTCATACATGCGCGTCAATGTATAATTCAACAAGCGAGCAGAAGCGACGATGACATAACGCGTATTATCATCATAATAACGATAGTGTAATGCATTGTTGACGCTCAGCCAAATGACGCCGGAAAACATTAATTTGTTTAACTACTGCGACAACGCCGCTGACATATAGTGGCGTAGACTCTGTATATTATATAGTCTGTAGGTAGCAGTATACCGATGATGAATCATCACATACTGTCACCGAATGTTGTATTCAAACTCCGTCCAAACAGTAACCGGACAAGATTAAGTTTGGTATACGATAAACTTGTCGGATAATTTATGCGGTTTCGCCGTTACAATTATTATTCGCCGCGGCCACGGTCGATGCGTATATTATTGTTATTATTATTATTACTATTATTATACAATAATATCGTGACTCACGCGTGTAACCCGCGGAAATCTAGCGAAATTCACTACCGAAACAGACGTAATTTGTAAAATTGATTGCTTTCCTATACAACGACGGTGCGGTTCCCGGCGTCGGCGAGTTGTCAACTCATAAAAGCCCATTCTTAGCTAACAATTATTTTAAGTTGCTTTCTTTCCCTCGGGGTAAAACACGCGCCGGTATAGTTCACTATATATATATATATATATATATATATATATACTGTCGCATTGTGTGGAATAACAATTTGGTTTCATTTCTAAAACGTTCTAGTTTGTCAGGTGCGCGGGTACCATAATTACACGACAACCATAATGATGACGAAACTAAAATCTAAAAGCATAGTTTTTAATTAATTTTGAAATTTATTAATATACCGACGAATAATGAGACTTTTATCATGAGATCCCATGTTCGGTAAAAACACTTTTAAATAATTTTCATAATATATAGCGCCAAACTTACACAAAATAATAATATTAAAAAAAAAAAAAAAAAAAAAAAAAAAAAAAATGAAATGAAATAAAAGAACTTCTATAATTAAAATCACTGAAATATTATTATTTGAAACTTTACTTTGATCGATAACCTATAACGTTAAAAACAAATCACGTTGTTATTATAAAAACAATCGAGGTTGAATTTATATTTTTCTAACTAAAAAATCAAAAGATTTATAAGGTCTGAAGTGTTGTTGCTTTTTATATTTTTTTAGGACATATAAATACAATGTAACTCTAAGAGATATATTGTATCTATAATATTTATATTTATGTTTGGTGATACTGCAGGTTATTTTTTTACATTTTTTTCTTTGTTTAATTTTTTTATTGTATTTAACAATTAGAGCATTAAATATCAAAACAAAATATTTTCAATAAATAATAATATGTATATTTATAATAGGTAGGTAAGTGAACTTTTACTTTTACAAACTGTAAAAAATCAATTAAAACATAAATGCTATTTTGTAATGATTCTAAGAAAGTCAATCTACTCACAAGCTAAACGCATCATGTATTTGTTTCACAAACTAACATTTATTTTAATTGTAGCAGAAATCAGGGTATATAGACATTTATTTAACTAACGTGATATTGTGTTTTCTCGTATCTTATCATACAAAGTCCATAATAATCATAAGTTTAAAATTTAAGTCCAATCACCATATTTTAAATACCTACCGTACTATAGGCGTAGCTCAATTTGCCATCACGATAATTTTATTTATAATTTGAAGTCTCCATAAAAAATTGCGTCAATATTTTTCTAATAAATGAACAACAATAATTATAAAAGTATGTACTATATATTTATAAAATAAATTATTATTTGCTATTTTTCTAGGTTATTTTTATTTTATACGATATCGCCGTCTTTCTTCTCAGGTTCAATCGACTACGTTTAATTTTAACTAGAAAAAACACCGTAAAAACATAAAAATAATGTTTCCACTCAGACATTTATCTCGAAGAATAACGTAGGTAACGTTCCAATATGGGCGTTAAAAGGTGTCGGGGCGATAACAACGGATCGTTTTCTAGGTAGCGTGACGGAGAGCTAATGGGCCTCGGGTTAGTGGTGCGAACGGCGCGGTTACCGATTGCCGTTTGCTAGACAGATATAAAATATTTCGTCTGCTGACGTGGTCGTAAAAACAATATTATATATAATTTATAATTTTGTATATTATATTTTATTTTAGTATATATCTACGTACAATAACATTATCATACGTATTGCAGTACGACTACCATCAGGTACTTATCGCGGTCGTCGTAACGATGGTGGCGCAGCACGGTTAGGGAGGTAATTTGACGAAGAAAAATTGAGTGTCACTGTACGAGATAAATCGGACGCGAATGCCAAAAGGTCTGTTTGGTAACAAATCGCCGCCGAAAGTGACTATCTTGTCAACGGGGCGATGGCGGTGGTTAGCGAGAGGGCAGACCGAGCGGACCGAAAACACACAAACACACCGACCGTGGAGCCCAAATAAAAGAGATAGACAAAAAGCACTTTTGAAACACTGTGCATCTCCCGTGTGCAACAGACCATTATTCAAATAATAATCCCTCAGGGGGCATTGTTGGCAGTTTTCCAGAGAAAAATTAACGATAAACGTTGTTGCGACGGCGGCGACGGCAGCGTCTTTGTCTTAGTCGTCCCGACAGCGGAATAACACGTAAAGTTTATACCTACTCGAAAACACACGCACACAGACGCGCGTTTTTAGTTATAGACCGACCGACGTTAAAACTCGAAATAAAACAATCTACAAGTGTCCGTTGGCCGATTAAAAAAACAAACATAGCTACCGTCGCATCGCCGTCATCGGCCTCCATCACGAAGAGTGATAACAGTATAGCGTTTAGGAACGTCCAAATTAAGGAAATATCGAAGTCGCAAACACAATATGAGTACTCGTAAGAGTAATGAGGCGGCGCCGCTCACGACCAAACGCACGATGGTGGTTTTGTTTTGACGGGTATACGATTCGAAGCGAATTAATAGCCCGTCGAACGTGCGGCGCTTAATATGATGCGTTATATCGGTTAATAATTGATATAATATCGCGTATAACCACAGCAAACGAGAGACGAGACCTTCGCACTTCAACCCTTAAATCCTATCTTTGTTCGTGGTGCTATAATGATGACGTGTAAACCTCGCCGATACGCGCGTTATCATCGAACATTTAACATATTGTTATGTATCGGCTTAATATATAATTGCCTTTCTCGCGCGCGCGCTGATTTAATTTCAATAAAACGAAGAACCTAAATAATTTTATTATATATTGTTGTTATATCGTTTCGGTAAACGGCATTGTTACCTATATAACATAGGTAGCAAATAAGCGTATACGGAAAAAAAACCAAAATAAAAAAATCAACGGAATAAAAACCAAATTGATAATAAAATCAACACTCCCGTGAGCAGCTTTAATTTTAATCTTATCAGTGACTTTGGTCACTTCTACTTGCCATGGTTCAGCTAGATTCTTATGAGGCGCATAGGTTCAGTTTTAAAAATAAAAGTTCTCGAAATAGATGAGTGATCATATCATCTGTATGTATTTTTCTCAGTAATCATTTTTAATCATCAAAATGAAACTAAAATATTGAACGGTGACCGTCGCAATGCCGCTGCCCGCTGCCGCATGTCCACACAATATTTATTAGATAAATATGTTGTAATTAAAATTACATAATGCAAAATAAACTTTAATATTTAATATTTATACAATTTAATTTTGAAGTGTTAAATAATTCTGTTACAATAAATCACTACGTCATATTGCATATGATGTATCTCACTACCATATGCTCAGATTATTATTAAATCTTAAATAATCAAAAAAATTGGGAGGACTAAGCCCTACCCCCTAAGTAGCTATTTAGTTGCGCTAATGGATGATACTAATTCTTTAATTATATTATCATTTTGGATTTTTTTTTCCGAGATTCGAAATAAGAGTATACCAAATTTTCAAAACAACGTCTTGCAAGACCTACATTACGACGATAAATATAATATTATATATATATTCGTTAGTCACTGCAGTTATCTTTTTATTTCGATTTAGTCGCCATCGTCGTCGTTGCACTGTTTTTGACCGATACCTACGTCGTTTTATTGTCAAGTTTTGTTGTCATTTGTTACCATCTACTATCTATTTTAATACTTTTTCATACCTATTGTAACGCTTCGATACACCACAAACCTATACGACTGTTAATTTTGAAACTGCCTTATTAGAATCGATGTTTTGTGGGGTTTAGGAAAGTTTAAATCGCTTAAGTCGGAATAGAGGTGATGTTCAATGCAGATACTATAACTTGGTTTTGTCCTAATGAGGTATTTACTTTCAGTGGTATTCGTTTTTTACAACACTTTGCGATCTTAATCGTAATATTATTTCTAACGATAAAACTAACTTTGCAATGTTATATTTCATACGAAACGCAAAAATATTTCGTTCGTAGTATCAATTAAAAAAAAAAAAAAAAAAAACGAATAGACACGATATGGGTCCGATACGACAGTGATCCTCTATAACTGTGGCTGTAGTATGTCACGAGCAAATAATGGACTATTTCATGAAACGGTAATAATAATAAAGCATCGTCATACAACAAGTTGTTAGTACAGTACTGCATTATTGAAGCTCGACTGATTCTCGGTTTTATAATCAGTAAACAAAAAAAATCTAACGAGTATAGCCAGTACAGTGGAAATTTCACGAAGGTTGGTGTATAATTGACGTGTAGGTAAATGTTACATATAAAACGGCTTTTAAAAAATCCCAATAAAGTCGTCCTTGACATTTTAATCGATCTTAACTCTATTTTGTAAACCGAACATCAAATTTCTTATCACTTCTTATTTGCTGGCAAAACAGCAATAATAATAATATATTCAGCAAAAATTGACACATCATTGTTGGGTAAAATTCTTCACTCATTTTATAAATATAGAAATTTAAGTTTAAACAAATGAATTTAGAATATTATATATTTTTTTTAATATGTGCTTTTAGTATCAAACTTTTTTTTTTATTATTGAATAAATGAAATATTTATAAAAGTTCAAATGTATTAAATAAATACAACATTACCTATATATTAAACTAAATTTGTTAATATTTTACACACATTCTATACCTACAGCAAATTTTATTATAGACACCAACAATGGTTTACCTTAAAATAATATATCAAAAATAATGCTACATTATGTTTTACATTTTTAGCACTACTAACCACTATAATTGTGGTGGCCAAAATGACAAAAATGATGTGATACGTGATTTCAGTATAGAATTTAGGCCACATTGACATGGTGTAATTATATTTTAGTTATAATCATATAATAATTAATAATTAAAAAAACTCAAAATTTGTTATAATCGATATATTAAAAGTTTAAAAACAAACATTTTGTTTTATTACCTACATTATTATCGGAATGTCTTTATATTATTTATCGTACCTATCTCCTTAATCACTAAATGAGTACAATTATGTATGACATATTTTCTAAACTAATTTCTTGTCCTTCAATTTTGTCAATATATATATTTGATGTCTTGTAGTATTTACACATTTATTATTTTTATCAGCCCTTCCTCTCTTCCAATTAAATGCCAACTTGTATTTACCCATAAGCCGTTTATATACATTTTTAGTAAAAAAAGTACATTTGTAAAACTTTTGGAACATTTAAACAAACCTATATTTTTGTATTGAAAAAAATTGTTAAGCTATTATAAAACTATACACTACTAATTTAAGTTCAAATAATTTTACCCTAGAAAATCAAATTGATATTCATTTAAAACATTTCAATGAAATGAAACAACATAAAAATAATAAAACACTTTAAAATCTTGATAAAAAATCTTTTCAAATTATGTTTACCACTATTTCGTCTCAGTTTTTATAATTATCATATAATTGAGTTTAAATTATTTAGGTCAGAGCAATTATTGAAGTCATCATCGAATCTACATTTTTTATTTTTATATAGTAATATATCCGGGAATATTATACGAAATATATAGGGCATAAAAAACTTTGTCTCATAAGATCTTCTATTATACGGCAATGTCAAGAATGCAAGAAATTTGTAATCAATTCAGGTCCTTTGTTCTTAAATTTTAAGACCACTATCTTTTAGATCCAATTGATTTTACCTAACGATCTAGATAACTTAGTTATTCTGAAATTATAATATTCATAGTATATATATCATCTCAAATTGTATTGATTTGTATGTGGTTGTATTATTACGAAAATAATTATGTTAATATGAAATGTATATTTATGTTACAGTTCCATCACGAATTAAATCGGTTACATCGGGAGGAAATATTGACACTAAAAAGGACTCTTTGATCAAATTAAACTGTGAAGCTGATGGAAATCCTGTTCCTAATATAACATGGACAAGAAAAGTAATATATTATTAAATTTATTTATATTATAAGTAATTATGTGTTTATTAATATTACTAATTACGATTAGGAAAAACATTTACAAAATTGCATGGATCCAATTAACAAATATAATTACTATTATTATTTTAAAACTATGAATATAAATTCTTAAAACTCTAATTCTAAATAAACAATAACGGTTTATGAAACGAAAATTGTATTTCTCTTCGGTATAGCCGACAATCTAGAAATTCTAGACAGACACTTAAAAATAACTGCACTATTCAAAAAAACAATTATTTTAAGACTGTTAGTTTACTATTAATCTATAGTCATAATGAAAAAAGCATGCAGATTGAACTATAAATCAAAATGTTTAAAAAGTTTTTAACAATAATAAAATCCGTTCAAGAATAATTGTGTACTCTTCTCAATTAATTTTGAGTGAATTTCACAGTAAAATAAAAACGGCAAGCTTAATTAAATCTAACAAAATGATACTTCTCCACCGATTCGAAACACTGTTTATAAAAATCAGTCTTGTCGACGTAGATCCATTTCAACAACTATCGTGTTTCTCCACGTCCCCAAATGTTTTACTAAATAATTATTTTTATCCATTAACACCCATTTTAACACTTTAGAACAACGTACTTCCAAATGGCGAGAGAAATGCGACTGGTGATACATACATAATTCAATCGGCCACTCGTCACGATGCCGGTCAGTACATATGTACAGCTTATAACGACGTCGGACAACCAGCTGAACAAACTATTACGGTTAACATTCTATGTGAGTATACTTAACATTTTCACAAACATAAATAACTGTAACTCTCGTTACAAAACGATATAAGCAGATACAAATATACAACTCGAAACTTCTAATTATTCGAAATTAAAAAAAAAAAAAAAAACTATGTACACTATATCGTTTTGTGTATAAAAACGCATTGTTATGTATTACATAATTTTATTATTTTATGACTTAAAGTTTGGAGGATGTTCACGAATAATATTCGTTGAATTATTTAAAATTATAAAGAAGAAAAAAAAAATCGATAAATATAATATTATATGTCTTATACGAGGTAATACTATTAACCGACGAATAACATGTAATATATATTGTTTTATTTTTACTAAATCGTGATTAAACAGATAAATCCGTTAACAATGTATAGTTAATAATAACTGGAAAGAGGAAATAATGAAGAAGTAAGATCACTATCGCGGCACTTATAAGAAACAATGTTACAGCTGATAAATTATAATAAAATAAATGTATATTAGGTGTAGTATTTCTTAAAAAAATATTTCTATTATTATTTATTTAACTTAAGCCTGATCAATGTATAAAATATTTTATGTACATTTACGTCGATAGGGTCTATATTATATTAAATTATATACCCAGTTATATTAAACGTTTTATATTTATTTTTCATTATTCGCAGACTATTGAATACGTTATTCATATATATTAAATTACCATTGTCTATAAGCTCATGATATAGGTTATGCACATTCCACTTCTGTGCACATTCCCCTCGTGTACGTCTAAATAATGACGCGTACGTATATTAAAACCATACGCTCATTCATTGAATATCTTCAACTTATAAGTTTAGCTCATATTTATCGGTAGAACTGAATCAATTATTTATAAAAAAAATATAGAATCTACTTGAGAAAAAGGAAAAAATAATAATTCACATTAACCGTGGTATTAGTCAGAGCTTGGAACCGATATTTTTTTTCCAATTTCGGTTACTTGTCTTTTATTTTTATCTGTTTCGATTCAGATTTCGAAAACTATTATTAACCACTTCCGATTTCAATTCGGTTTTGATATCTTTTTGTTTATTGAGCTTGTTTTTACCGGTATTCAAAACTGTTATTAAGTACATATTTCCAGCTATGTGACCAAAACTGTGACCATTAGTGCCATCTGCAACAAAACGCACTTTACTTTTAATCACTTTAATTATATTGCGAAATATCAAATTTAATACAAGAAGATAAATGTATTATTAGTAGCGAAGTATTAAACTTTCACCGTATTTGTAAATTTTAAACGGCCTATAGATGCAAAGCCCGGAGGGATAGGGTACTTTATTTCGTTATCTTTTATTTTTCATCACACACAAATACACACATTATTATTGTTTGGTTCATAAAAGAATCTAATTACAAATCCTCATCCCAAAAAGTCTCTGTTCTGAAATAGTCCTCAATTAAAGATAAGTATACTGAATCTTTCAGTCCTATTGTTTAATAAATCCAATTATGAGCTGACAACTTTTGATGGCACTTGGGCTATAAAAATAGTTTTTTCCAACTTAATTTAATATTTTAAAACTATGAAAATAAAAAATAAAACAAAAACTATTAAATCAAATTCTTGTACAACAAAATTTAATTTTTAAATAGATATTGTTAAACTCGTATAAATTTAACAATGTATATACAAATACTAATATTCGTAGAAATATTATGATGCATACATATATATATTACTGATCTTAATAGGAAACATCGACAACTGATATTTAGTAAGTTAATTACATTTAATATGCATGGGAATTAATCATGATCGATTTTTAGATCCTCCGGAGATTGAAGTCGAACGTGTATGGGTTCATTCTGGTGAAGGAAACGAAGCACTGCTAGTTTGCATAGTCAACGCTGAACCACATGCCGAGGTAAATTATATATAATATTGAAAAAAAATTATGAGATGAATGATTTTATTTAGTACCAGTTGCTTGTATAGTTTTTTTTTTATTATTATTTATTTATAATAACGAAGCTTGTATTTCGATTTTAATTTAAATATTTCAATGACGAATACGTTTATATATAATATTTAAAAACGTTATAATTTTTAAATATTAATATTTAATCAAATATAACTATTATTAATTCAATATAAAAAACAATTTTATGTTTGGTCTTTATTGAAATTTATGGTATCCAATTTAAAGTTCTAATTTATTTAACTATTTGAAACATATAATTATTAATTATTATTGAACATTAAAATTATAATATAAGTTTTAAAGTTGGAAACGTCTGGATAGATTATTATAATATATAATATTGAAAGTTACCTTATCAGGACAAACCTAGTTAGAAATTCTGTTAATTATATGTTTAAAAAAAAAATCTAAATCTTTGAATAAGAAACATCACTTTGAGTCAGACGAACGAACATCATTGTGGCAAATTAACTTTCAGCAGATATAGAGTATATACAGCACTCGATATAACTTGCTGTAAAGGTCAAATTCAGTTGATTTATCAATCTATTTTGAGATATTTGATCCCTTCAATATTATATTATTATGTGAAATTGAATAATTTAAATTGTTATTGTTTGTTTTCATTATTTATCCGACTACTGTTTACTAAGATGAAAGTATTTTAATAGACTAAGTTCGTAGTAGCCACAACGCCCACAACCAGGTACTGCTTAGTGTTTACCACAACAACGATACATTTATGTGAAGATCTTATAACTTAAGTTCTATATTTGTCTGAGCTTACGGGTTTTACACCGAAAATATAATATTTAAGTCAACATTAAATTCAGACGTGCATAATATATATCATACTACTATAATTCGCAGTGGGCAGATATTTTTCGAGTAAAACCATTATACTTGGTCCAGTTTACAGTTATTATACAGTTAAATTATTATTATTTTTAATAAATCGATTGCCAGAAACCCGCAACAACAACTGTTTCGCTATTATCATACTTAAAACAACACCGCGTTCGTGTATGTCTCGAACACTTACCGTCTCGTCGATGTACACATATAATTAATGGTACACGTTTAATATTATTGTTAAATGTACCTACCAGCTTTTTACTTTGTATTATAACTCGTAAGTCGAAAACTTTTGACGAAACTCACAGGACAATTAGTAGAGACCGAACGAACTACTAACTGCGACGACATACCTCAGGGGGATTCAGCATGTTGACAGGCCGGTGTGCTCTGCAGTCGTAGTTCTACTCGGCCGTTCATTGTTGCACATAGTCTTTCGTACGTCTTCGCTTTCGGAAATTGTGAATTGGTCCCTTCCGGCCACCTTGAAATTACGAATTTTGTCGCTGAAAATCACCACGCGTCGAGTATTTGTCACTGTTTGTCGTCGTACACGAGAAACTTTCTCGCGAACAAAAAGCCTCAGGAAAAAACCAACAGTAGTTTATCTTGTGAACATTAATTATATCAACAAAAGAACCGCATAGCATATATTTTATATCAGGTATATAATATTTATTCGCACACGGACATATAATATTTATACGTTTTCTGGCATTTTCAACCTTTTTACTATGTAGTTTAGCCATAATAATTAATTTCAAACAGCTCATTCGTAAATATAAGTATTATGCCTTCGCCGCGAAATAATGCTGTTTTATTAGAATGAAAATGTTAATAATAATAATAAACCGTTTGTACGTAATATTATTTGAAACGAACGTTTTTAGTGGGTAGATTTTTGTATTTAGCTGATTTTTAAGTACTATAGGTAAAATTAATTATAATTAATTACACGCCCTGTGGAATAAGCCAACGGTTATACGAATACGGTAATAATATAGGTTAGCAGATGAAGTGTATAATACATTATTTTTGTATGCGAATGATGAAGTGTTTTTATTTTTTATTTTTAATGATTATTATGTGTTAAATACGAGTAGGTATATTATATGTGTTACCGCGAAGCACGTGCTGCTGTGAAACTCGATGTCTAAGAACGGCAGAGAATCTAGTGATCTTTTTTACTGTCTAATTATTAAGTGATTATAGGTATCACTATGTCACTATATTCGAATACTTTTTGAGGTCTGATTTATTATATGCGTATATACGGTTATATTATTACGAAGTCACACTTACAATATAATACTCAATCGATAAATAACAATATAATGGTTATAGTAGTTGTTTTTATTAATTTTTTCATTTGAATAAGACTTGAGGGATATATTTTATATTGGATTGATTTCTGTTATAGATGTTTGTACTTTACTATAGACGTTATTTCGATGATAAGTTTTAATAATATGGTAAAATGCATGTTGATGGTTCAAATTAATCTTTAAAGGGTATCGTGAATCGTGATGTATATATAGATGTAACAAATTAAGTGTATAGGTCACAATAATGAGGTTTCTCGTATTAGCGCGTCAAAGGCACCGTAACTTATTGATACACACTCTACAAACAACATATTATATTGGAAAGGCCCGTTTATAATTGATGTTCAAATGTTAATATATTTTAAAGTCTGTTCTACGCAATATATAATGTTGAAATTGAGATTAAGACAAATGTTTATCTAATGAATACATCTCGCAGCACGTGTATCACCGTGCTTAGTAGGTACGTGATCGGTATTATTCTATACATTCTAGTTCAATCTAATATCAAATTTCCTCAGGAGTGTGGTATACCTGCAACTTAGGTTAGAGTTTATAAGTAAGGTTTGTTGGATTATAGATATTATAAACGTATATTTCAAACAAGTTAAACAACAGTATTAAATTAATACAAATAGAATATCTGAAGTCGATTTTGATGTGTATGATATATGCGGGAAAGTATTTATACAATTTGTGTTTACTTATACGAATCAAAATTAATTACCTCGATTTCTGAATATTTGTTTGAGTTTCCATATGTAAGGCATAACTGAAATGTGAAAATATATGGAACTATTGGTTATGCAATTTCAATTATTTATAGAGTGTACGAAAATTAATTACTGCGGAATGCGAAAAATATTGTCTGACATGGTCAAAATGTATATACATGTATATACATTTTCAAAAAGGTAACGGGCCCTCACAGGACAAGTTCGTGTAGGAGACCATGAGTTTACATTTTAAAGTATAAAATTACAATTACAATACTTACATTGTATTATATAAATAAACAGTTATTATTCCTATTTAATGTAACATTATTTATAAAATCTTAAGCTATTTTTGCATAACCATTTTTGGATTTTTCTAAAATCTTAAATCGCTATGCACATTAGAAAATATCTCATCCCAAGACTGACCTTCAAAAAAAATACTGCATATCGTCTACATAGAAAATTAGTTTAACGTGTGTATACAGTTAATTTATTTGGTTTATATGTATATTAAATAGTGTAAGCGAAATCCTTTAGGGTACACCACATATTAATGAAGTTTCTTCACTTATTTCATTATTTATTCGTACATGTATTTTTGTATTCTTTCAATTATGAACTTAATAAATTATAAGTCACACATTTAATACTAAATGTATTGATATTATTTAACAATATTATACGATGTATACTAACAATAGGGTTAAATGTTTTTACTAAATCTAAATATATACAGTAGTACATTTTTGTAATTTCTAAATAAATTATAAATGTAACTTAATACTGTAGCAATTGATTGTTTAGTGCTTCTACCTGGTCTAAAGCCAAATCAATTATGTGTTATTATATATGTAAATATATGATATGCTATGTATAGTTTATAATATAGCGTAGGTACCATTATATTACACAATTTGTAGATACAGATTGACACATTAGTTTTTCTGAGTATTAATATAATTTAGGGTTAGCTGTTTATTTATTTTTATATTAATATTATAATTCTACAATGTATTATATCACATACGTATAATACTATAATATAGTCATATCATATTAGGAAACCGTGGTTATCATGGCTATTGGTAACAACGGTTAAAATCATTATTTTATTACCTTAAAAGTTATATCAAAGAAACAATTAATATTATAATTTATTGTTTATAATATCAATGACTAATCGAGTATAATATGATCTTTTTCCAGGTATCTTGGTATAGAGATACATTGAAGTTGGACACAAACGAACGTCGCATAACTGAAGTTAGAGGAAGCAGACATACACTCATAGTGAGAAAAGTGCAGGCGAGTGATTTTGGAAATTACAGCTGTGTAGCCGATAACGTCGTCGGAAAAAGCAGAGCTTATGTCGAACTTTCGGGTAAATATAAATTATTATCAAGTAAAACATAATATTGTAGTTTTATTTAATTTTCTACTTTACCTAGATGTGGAATAATACAATATATATATATATTATTTATCTTAAATGTGTCTATACATTTGAAATTGAACCATGTCTATAATAACTATGTTATGAATTGCCTATTTTTGTGTCTACATAGGAAAACCAAATCCCGTAAAAATAAACAGCAACAAAAACGGACGGCACCAGAACAATTACAACATATCTTGGTCGGTAGACAGCTACACTCCCATCGAAGAATTTAAACTATTCTACAGAAAAGTTCCACTTCCGGACGAGTCTCCCGCAGATACGCGGACTCAAGGCCAGTGGCCAAAGAAGCCCCCTACTCGAAACGTGCGTGAAACGATAATAATATGCAGTTTAAAACGAAATAATTTAGCGCGATAATTTTTATTTTTGAAATACAAATCGATGATTAATCTCGGTTCCGATAGAATCGATAGTTGAGAATATCACTGTATAACCGTACACCGATGTTTTCAGGATAACGAGGGATACGCCAGCAGTCCGATTTACGGCTACAACAGCATGCGGAACGAATGGAACGACGTGATCCTTCCGGCCGTCCCCAGCGAACAATTCACTCACCGCATGGCATACAACATCCGTGGATTGGACACCGCTTCTGAATACGAGGCCAAAGTTATGGCCAAGAACCGATTCGGCTGGACCCCAATGTCCGATGTGTTTAAATTCGTCACCTCCGCCACACCAGAAATCGGTAAGAATAAACGTTTTCGAATAACCATAACATATATTATGTTCGTTTTATTTGAAAAAAATTAAACAAAACAGAAAAACATTTCTGCATCTGTTCATCTTAACGCAGGTGAACATTTCAACTGTGTTGTGTACAAGTACGTAAAAGATACCGAGTCCGTGTAGTTATGTTTTTTTTTTTTTAACATAATATTGACATAAACCGTTTAAAATGACAACATTTACGATTATATAACTACTATAAGTTCAACTGAAAAAAAAAAAATAAATAAATAAATAAAAAATGTAAAATTCGATTCACATTTTATTCATACTCGCAGTTTGATATTGCAGACGATATTAATTATTTGACTGAAAGTACCTAAATACTGAGCGTCGAGTACAAAGCATATATAATATAATGGATAAACAATTGTGTTGTAGGTTAACACAAGTAATTTAACAAAAGTTACATAACGCATACACAATACTATGCGTCATGGAAACTTTACACATAGTTGTTATGCGTAAAATGTTTCGTTAAAAAAACATTGGGTTTTCAGTACATTTCACTATTTCGAAATATTCCATCTTGCGTGCTCTGTGCGCATAACATCGTATCTCGCCCAAGGGCGTGCGCAGTAATTCACCACTAGAGCGCCCTGCAGTGTTCTGTGTCGTGACGGATGTCTCTACAGAGAGTAAAACTTCACGAGAGTAAATGTTGTTGAAAAACTTCACCTCGTAAAATTATCACTGACACTTTTGCTTAGATAAAATCTTAAACAACATAATCACAGAATAATGTACGGCGAAAAGTATGCATATTGTTCCTTTTTATTTGATGTTTTTTACCTATGGGATGCCTTACCTCATATATAATGTATACAAATGTATATAACATATTATATATTATTACAGAAACGTCGTATTTTGAATTTGAGTCTTTTTTACGGCGAAAAAACATTGAGCATATCCCTCAATTTATTACCGATTGTAAAACGCGATATTTCTATTAAATATTCCAACAGACGTTTTTATAATATTATTATTAGGAAAAAAACTAGAGTATTTAAGTATATCAAAAATAATTTATAACACGAGTATATTATGATATGTGGTAGAGAAATGTACAGCTCAAAATTCACTTGATATCGTGAACTGCATAAGAAATTCTAGACGTTTTCTAATATTTTGCATATTTTATTTGGAAATAGAATAATTCAAATTCCCATTTCGTTGTCGTTTTTAATGCGTTATACAATAATCGCATGCTATATAAGCGTTTTGAATGTAACAACGTTTGTAAATGTGTATTTACTTTTTTTTTTTTAATTTATTAGGTAGTTAAAAAATATTACACATAAATATATATACATAATATGGCGTGTTTGCATGAAATACTACTAATCGCTTGATTTTATGCAATACCACACATTCGAAAAAAAAAAAAATTTTAAAAAAACAATGTTTGACGTTTATTAATTATTTAATTACCGAGCGCTATATAGCGACCGGCCGTTGCGTCCGAGATAAAGAACACATAACTTATGACAAAGCCGAATTATTTAACCGGCAGCATTGCTCACAAACAATTCACTCCTTTAACACGAGACTATACACAAACACGAGATACAATATTTTTATTTAAGTTTTTAATTTTTTTTTTTTTTTTTTATATATGCATGGTTTTTATTTTTGTTATTATTATTTTTTTTTTTTCATTGGCTGGCATGAGTAGAATCGAATCCAAAATATCAAGCATCCTATGGTATTTCAATGACATCAAGTGTGTATTCATTATATTGCATTTTTATTATTATTATTATTTTATTATTTTTATTTTAACCGCCCGACCAGCGTTCTATCGACGGAAATACAACACGTGATTTGCATAAATGCATAATATACACCCTGAAATATTGTTTGTATTCCGTATGGTGTTTGCTCATTTACTACTTCTTATGTATTATGTACTGTAAAGGTTTACATTGTGTCACCGCACTCACAACAAAACGTTTATTTTTCAGACGCCGAAGCCCGTGACCTTGGCTCAACTTCTTCATACAATGGATTCACCAAACGCAGTTACAACGTCATCATATTCGTCGTATTCAACACCCTGTACTTTGCATATAACACCATTGTTTAAATCCCTAAAAAACCTTATAACCATCGAAGCAGTGGCATGAATATTGTAAAACAGGGCGAGCGAAAAATCCATAAGGGGTATTGCATCTTTTTTAACTTAACTTTACACATTATTTTCTTAAAAGCCATCTCCATTATCTGAATTGTATATTTTTTCTTTCTTTAAATGTCAAAAAAATAGGGGGGGAGGGGAAAGAATGAATGAATCTGCCACTGCTTTTACGTTGTGACTAAATAGTAAACAATAGGTAAATAGTTTATCACCCACGGAAATAAAGACACCTTATTTAGAACGAAATAAACCTTCTAATCTAGACGTATACATTTAAAATTCTCCATAGGTTTCGATTACTTCCATAGACAAAAAATCATAAAAATAAAATACACGATTTAATTTAAACTGCAAAATATTAACTTCTGATAGATTAGAATACCTAACAATCCGTTGAGTAAAAAATGGGCATTATTCGAAAAAAAAATATTTTTATTTTAAACTATGATAATATTATACACATACAATTATTTCTAGTCTTTATAGTATTGAGTTATTGTCAAATATTTTAGAGGAGCCGATTCAATTATAAAATATGCGTTAAAAGTTATACATTATCCTATGCTAAAAAAATTAGGTAGATAGCATATCTAAATCACTATTAAATGACCCAACCTAATTTTTCAACTTTTATTCACAAAAAAAAAAAAAAAAATAAATAAATAATTACTTAAAACACTATCGGTTTCCAATCATATACAGATAATAAATATGATGTTTTTTTCTATAGAATTATTTAATCCACTTACGTTATGCATTTATGCCCACTTTAGTATAACGATGATGTGCGAGTCATAATGTAGTTGACCCAAAATAAAATATTTAAAAATAAACAAAAAAAAAATTCATTTGTATTAGAAAAACAAAACTGTGTAGTATGATTCTCGTTAGTGATATTTTCAATGAAATATGAAAAATACGATGTATTTTATATTTGCATACCTGAAGTATTTGTTAAAATTATATGATACAATTTAAAGCAAAATGTCATGCTTACATGATTTCAAATAATCAATACAGTTAAACAGTAAATTAATGAATACATTGTAGTAGACACATTTTTATAGAAGACAATATGGCCACTTAAAAATGAATCTTTTTCAAGTTAATTTAAAAAAAATAAGTAAAATAATTTGAACAAATATTAGAAAATCGTGCCAAATTATTTAAAAACTAAGTTCTCGAATAAACAAAGTACAATATTTGTTTTCCTTCATCACTGTATTTTAATAAATTTAATGTTAATATTATTCAATATAATATCCTTATTAACCACAAAAATTTAGATGTTTAAATTTATAAATATAAGTGTGTGATAGCTGTTTTATTTCCCTCGTGATTTGATATTAAATATATATTTCACCGTCTTGAAAAAATAATGATAATTTTGGATCGCTTTTCAACATACATACATACACAAAACGTTATTTATACCACGTGTTTTTATTTGACATGGTTACCTACATGGTACCTATTCAATTTTGGTTAAGGCATTATTGTTTCTCAGTAACTTAAATTGGATTATGAAATGAATATATTAATATTATTTCTATAGCCGTTGAGATCCATAGATGACGTTAGAATACCATCATAATTTACAGTACATTTCGCATCAAATTGTTTTGAACATAACAATATAATATACCCATTACTATTTTATATATATTTTAAATTAGTTTTAAGGATTCGCACTTCATGAACAGTATATATTAAGTACACATATTATTATTGTTCACGGATATTATACTATACATATGATCATCATTATCACATAAGTATTATTATAGGATTATAGATGACAGTAGTCTAAACTAAAGCTTTAGTTATTTTGTAAATACGTATAGGAACTTTGTGTGTACACATCGTCGATGGCATAAGTTTACGAGTGTACGACATAAAGAACACGTTTAATTCGTAGCAGGGACATTTGAGGTCTGTAATCGACTTTTTACTAGTGTCTACCTATATAAACACTACTCGAATGAAATGTCGAATGAAATGCGTACCTAATTTTAAATGTTTTCAATATCGCAAATTTTCATGAATACACGCGAGTCAAACATAAACCTGTGTTTATGGTCGAACAGAAAACATACGATTGGTATCATTAATATCGTAATATTTCGAAATAATTTAATTTATATAATATGTATGATATACAATTATAATTGAATGATTTATGAAATAAAACAGTTTGATAAATATTGAAAATGATTTAAACAAATAGGCGGTTCGATTTTGTACGAGCTTGTAAAAATTGCAATGCGTTTGAGGGAGTGGTTGTCGGTTATAAAATATATCGTAATGTATTTGGGTAATCTTTTTTGATAATAATATGATGTAATGTGTTTGAACAATATTTTACCAATGCACTTCCGCCGTCATTTTAACAAACTTAATAATATTTTACTCGAATTGTTTTGATATGGTCAAAACTACAATATTAAAAACAGATTAGTCAAAATCAAAAATCAAGCTTAAAATTCGTCCTATTTATATTTTTAATTTAAAGGGTTTTTTTAAACTGAAAATCACATATTAAAAATCCTACCATAAAGGATTATACAATTTTCCTGTCTAGATATTTCAATATATTATTATAGTAAGCTTTATATATTCAAAAACTATTATTTATTTTAATTCGTAAAATATGTCCTAATTTGGTCTTGGTTATCATAGTATCGTTGTATTCTGTGCCATTTCACGGTTATCTGAATTTATAGTTGTATATCGATATTATTGTTTGATAGATAATATTTAAGACGCGGGTTGATCGAATTCATGTTGACACATTTTGCCCAATATAGGTACCCGGCTAACAAGACAGATATAATTTACTTTACGTTTCAGATCGTGAAACACAAGTGAAATTTGTTAAAATGCATTTTACAACCGTATTCCGAATATTCCTCTTGTCGCAACACATTGTATCATACTCTCTCAAACACATTACTAAAAACTCGACCGAACACATTGTTCTTCTTATGCGGGTAAAAAGGCGATTCGCCCAAACACATTACGCTTAAATAAAATATTATAGCCAACTGTGCATCAAAGAAAAACTGTTGGTTAATGATTAGATACGTCATAACCATCTGAATTCTTTGAAAACTATCGATTAAAAAAGAGATTTGAGAGACGTTTGGAGGGGGTTTAGTGTCACCTTAAATTAGAGTATGTTAAATGATATTTAAGTTGTTACAATTTTTTAAGTCATTAATATTATATTGTGTTACAAATTTACAATAGTTTCGTAAATAATTATACTTATTCGATATTAAAATATAATTAGTGTGTTGATGTTTTAAATGTTAAATTATATAATTATTATGAGTATATTATACACATTATTATTATAAATGTTATTCTTATAATTAATAAAATTAAATATTAAATTATAACATGTTAAAAGTAGAATATTATACTTCATAATACTTATAAATTTCGAAACACACATAGGTCAAACCTATTCAGAAATAATATTTACAACTTTTTGTTAAATGATAAATTTTGTTTAAAAAGACTAACACACAAATAAATTATAACACATCTTTTGTTAATTTATGTGTTTAATTCAATTGGCAGAATGTAATTTATAACTATTTCAAATATAACAAACACATCTAAAAATGATTATGAAATACAATAAGGAAAGTTACATAATTATCTATATTATATCCAAATATTTTTACAATTTAAGTAAATATGGAAATAATATTTTATTAAAAATTGTCCATGTCCATAGTGTTAGAAGCATATTATTATACTAACTATAAACGAAAAAAAAAATACATTATGTCTAAATATTAGAATTAAGGAACTATTGAATATTTTTTATTAAACTATCTATCCCCCTCCTATATATATTTCTCGTTAAATAATAAATTCTTCATGATTTGTTTGTAGCTTTTTAATTTTAATTTTATATAATATACTTATTTTAATATAATGAAAACAATTTTGTTATATATTATAAACATTTTACTTTTTATTTTTTAAATCTATGGACATTTTAAGTAACATAATAATACATTATAAGTATTATAATTAGTGGTATAATCATCATTATTATTATTATTATTATTATTATTTTTTTTTTTTATCTATGTGTACCTAAAGACTTTTTGTTGTTAATGTAATAACTATTACTGCTACTTCTTTTATTATAATATGTATTTTTTTTTTTATTATTATTATTATTAATTTTTAAGAATAATTAGTGAATAGTAAAATAAAATAGAAGTAGGTAATGTGTAAATAATAGTTACCTACCTACTTAGTAGTTACATTTTAATATTTAAGGCTATTAAATGATAGTTCTTAACCTATAATATTATGATATAATTGATAAAATATTATTGAATAAATCTATCAGAGTGAATATTCTAATGTGTATGTTATTTGAGTGTAATGCTCACAAATGTGTAATAATCAACACTGTTTAAACTGAAATAAGTTTTAGTCATAATTAGGTAACGTCGGTCGGTCATCAATGCGACACCAATAACCGTGAATAAGAATATTATTTGTAATTACACGTAATTGCATAAAAATATTATTGCGACTAGAAATCAGAATAAGCTAATTAATTTTAATATACCAATCATTAGTAGGAACATACAAAAATATGTGTGCCTAAAGTGTGTAAAACGTGTTGTTACCTTTTCGGTAATAATGCTATAGGTATTATTTTAACTTGTTTACCACTTCATACGCATTGAAAACATTATAAGTGTTTTAGTAGCAGTCGTTGAATTGTTTCTTGTAAATAATTTAGTACAATTTTTAATGATTTTACAACGAAAAAAAATCACAGCCTGTATAGTTTACTATTGCCTACAAATTAATGTATTGCTATATTAAAATAATTCAAACATATTTTTTACACGTTGGTATTTCACAAATTACCAATAAGTCTTCATTTTATTGAAGCTTTAAAATTTTGCTTTCGACGTATTAAATATTTTAATTCAAATTCATATGTATGTATATATAAATAGATATATACAATATATAATTTATATACATATAATAAAAGAAAAAGAAATGAACTTCAACAACAATATTCAAGAGATAAAAGCAACGGCTCATAAGACGTCAAACTGTTGTGTTATTGTTGTGAGATTTTAAATTTATATGTTTAGGTGAGAACGAAATTGTATATGTAAATGTATACTTATTAAAATAAACGTTATTTTGATTTTTATTGATAAATTGAAAAATTAGTGAAATCATTGCTTTGATCGTTAAACATTTATTTAAATGTACAATGCGCATTATAAATAATACCTATTCCACATTATTATTCTATACAATTAATAAATATATTATTAAAATGTATAATTTTTAAATTAGCCTCTTATGTGGTGCATAATAATGTCACTGGAACTAAATGGACTACATTTTTTTAGTATATTAGATACTTATTTAACTTTAATTCAATTATTATTACTATAAATTATAGTAATAATCATAAAATATGTATATAATTTATGTTACAATATTTTAAACTGTGAATTCAAATGATGAGCTAACATTTATTGATAAAAATATTTTTAAATACTAATAAATAAATCGATTTATTGACGCATTATACTAATATAATTTTTTGCTATTTCGACGGGTTAGAATTTAATGTAGTGAAGTCACTGGTGGAAATTTAATGTACTCATTAAAAGTAAGGAAAAAAACTAGTGAAGGTTAAATTATACCTTTTCATTACCTTTTTATTTAACCGGTATTCTGGCGGAGTTAACAATCACCTGATCTAATATTATCTTTTTACAAATTTCGATTACGTAAAATGTCTAAATACATTAAAAAAATCGTACTCTAAAGTGTGCTTATAAGAAGGAAAACTCGTATGTCATAAAAATACAATAATTTGTTTCTCGTACAACTGATTGCGGAACTCGATAAACTTATTTAGGTGTAATAAATGCCGGTTCTATAGATTATAACCTTTATTATTTACAATTTACATGGCAAATAATTTAATTTTAATTACAAAAAGTGAAATAACTTGCTCGAACATTTTTTTTCTATCCGCCTTTAAAACAATCTAAATTATCGACACATTTCTGATACATATTACATAATAATTATATTAGTTATCATGCATAAACAGGTATAGGCACTCGTAGTCATCAAACTTGATCCAGCATAACTATGAAAATAAAAATAAAAATAATTATGTACATATTCATTTAAATATTGCCAATTTTAGTATCACTACTGTTATAGTGTAAAGAATTTGTTATACTGTTACAGTGCATGTTTTATATAAGAATAGTTTTTTGAATTTTCCAGTGGCTTGGAAAAAAAAAACTTTAACAATTCAATGAAATTTAAAGAACAGTCATTTACACTAAATGTAGATGTATTACATTATTTATGCCGAATAAGATTGAAAAAAGCTTGACAATTTTCTAGAATATAAAAAATACAAAAAATCAGTTTATTACTATATTTTATTAATTATCTATATAAATATTACTTATATATAAAAAAAATGTGAGCTGTGTGTTAGTGTATGTAACATTTTCATTAAATTTATCTATATAATGAAAGATGAAAAAGTTATCTAATTTGAAGAGAGCGATCAATATTTATATTATATAGTTCCGATTGTCTTTACTATGATTATAGTTGGTTTATATCATTATGGCAATAAATCACAGAACCCTTTAATTATGTAGTTCGCCAGCATGGTGGTATATTACATTGCTATTTTTGCCGTATTATCGATGTAAAACCGTTTTTGTGTCGTGTTGGTTAATGGTTTTGATAATATATTATAATATGTTCTGTTTCTGACAATGTCATGCGCCCTTTAAAATTCCTACTTTTATTTATTGTGTGAGTAAAACGCTTAAAACACCTTTATCTGTGCTTTTAAAATCATTATTGCTGATGTCGTATTACATAAAAGTACTTATGTTTAATGTTCGGTTAATACTTATTTCAGTAGTATTATTATTGTGATTACACCGTAGAAATAATATCATTAAACAAATAAATTACACAATATTTTTTTTTTTAAGAGTTCTCTTAATTATTTCATATTGTATACTATATCAAAATATACAGCATTTCCATTAAACGACATATTAGGATTATATTAATTTCATATTAATACAAGAACGACAAAATTCGGGAAATCATTATTTTAACTTTTATATACGTGTAATTTTAAATTAAAAAAAAAAAATGATTATTTATAAATGATGGTTTAATATGTTTACCATTGATATTAAACTTATGGATACGATATTGTATATAAATCTGTTTACATTAGCTGATACCATTGTTAACCATAAACAATCATTGAAATTTTTTTTACTTTTGTTCAAATATAAGTTCCTTTATTATTCAGAAGATTGTGTATGAATGAGAAACATCGTTTCTCTCCACGTTTTTTTAGGAAAAAAGGGCATGTTAGCAAAAATAAGAATGCTGCATTCATATTAATATATATTGAATATTAATGATTTTTACACTCACGTGAAACATATTACTGTGGTTATACCAAAGAAAATATTATTTTTATAACAGAACATAAAATAATACGATAGTACAGTTTTGTATAAAAAATTTACTAAAAAAAAATACTCAATACACATTATACAATATGCTTTGATATTTATACAGATTATACGTATAACCTATTATCGATTAGAAGAGTAGAAATAGTTTAGTTACATATTTATATAAAAACAATTCACTTTTAATTTATATTTTATTTAATAATTAATAAAACATAAAACCCTTAGTTCTATAGTTCTAATAAAATAAATTCATTTTTTTAAATTATAAATAAAATTACTAGCTTATTAAAAAAAAAAATTAATATTTTAATTTGTTATCTTCCCCTGAGTTTTGATAACAATATGTATGTGTGTGTAATGTATATAGAACGTAAACATATTTATTTAAATATTATTATATATTAATATTTAAATATATAGCTTACAGTAGTTAAATTCCAAAATAATCAATATCCGATAACTCATATTAATTAAAACGTTATCGTTCAAAAGACTGTAGGAAGGTTATCGTTAGATAGGCATTATCTATTAACCATCATTCGATAATCGACTTCTCAATAAAATTTTAAAGCATCCTACACTGAATCCTATTTTGTTTACATTTTTTGGTAGAACTTACTAAGAATTAAATTACCTATATTATTAAATTGTATTACATAAGTTGTAATTTACATGAATAGTATTATTATTATTAATAATAATAATAATAATATTAAAAGTCACCAGTTATATCCTTTTTCTACTTGATCAACTCAATCATTACGAATGTAAAGTAGTCAGTTATAATAATTATAGTCTTATAATCACATCTGATCTCTAAAAGTCGTACTAAGTATTGATTATTTATTTTTATAATGTTATATAATATATAACGTTAGGGCATAAGTTCACAACAACAATAACAACAAAAAATGCTTGATATATTTTTTTTAACAACTTTTTAAGCACTATCTTAAAAATGTTTTCGACATTATATTTTTAACAACAAAACAACTAAGATAATACAACTATTGACTATAATGAGTATAAAATACAATAATATGTATGGGATTATAGTAATAGTTAAGTTTTTAAAAAGCACGCTGTTGAAATATTTTACAATAAATATTTTACAACGATACAATTTAAAAAAGATGAAAAATAATCTCATAATCTCAATAATCCGATTCAAAATTGAGAATTTCGTATCATAACGTATAATATACAATATTATATTGTAATAACTATGTATACGTGACAGGCGATGACAATTTTGACAAGCTTATATATTTTCACCAATCAAGACGTCATTTTAGACAATTCTGTATAAATTTCCTGAAAAAAAATAAAACATAAAAGTGCGTGTTAAAATACAAGAAAGATAAAACTAAGACACGCTGTGCCTGACTGGAACACTTAACACCCATAAGGCCATAACAATAGACACCCAAGACCCATATTATATTTTATTAAAACATAAATAGTTTTTTTTCGAAACACTTCAGTTAATAGAAACTAAAAAAATAACATCTGGGTTGACCCAAATCTGTTAATATTTTTACTATACAAAATTTTATAAAATATCATGTATTTTTATACGTGTTTTATATGATTTATTATCTGATTTTGTAGTTAGTATTTTTTTCAATAAGAATATACAAATTTATTCACACGTATCGAGAACTATCTAAATGGATATGTTGTAATATCAATAATCATAACTATAGATGTTATATCAGAATTATTTTACGATTTGAAATAATATTTCAAAACAAATCATATAAATTGAATATGTACTAAGTTTGCAAATGATTTTTTTTTATGTACCGAATAAGGCCTGTAATAACTTATGAACGGTTTGAGTATCCAAATGTTTGATACTGTTTTTTTTTTTATTCTAATAGTCGAATACGCTTAAATAAACCCAAAGTCCAAAAACATAATTTGAATACATAACATTATAAATATTTATTAAATAATGCATAAAGAAATTGTTAAAACATGATGTGATTTCAGGCATAATAATACTGTAAAAATTAAAAAGTGTATGAGCGACTGGTTTAAAGCAAGATTGTATCAAATAATACTCACTTAATCTTCTTTTCGATTTCCTTATCCCGACAAATGAATTGATGGCCAAACTCGTACTTGGCGTCATATAATACTAGTTCAGTCAGTGCACTATTCCGAGTTGTTGTGATATAATTATACAGCTGTAGAAAGGAAAACATATTATGTATACATATTAAATATATCTATATGTATATATTTGTTAATTCAACTTTTATTTTATTAGTGTAACGTGAACATTTTATATAGTTTAGATTAAAGTGAGTTATTATTAATTATTTTATTTTGTATTATAATAACTAATTTCGTAGCACGTAGATTTATTTTTTTTTATTTGGGAATAATAAAATTGCAGAATATATTATAATAATGTAATTTACTACGTTTTCCTATTATACCTCGCATTATATATTTTAATAAGTTTAAATCAATTAATATATACAATTAACATAATGAATATTTTATTTTATTTTTATAACTCAAAGTTTAATTTTTTCGATTTATCCAGTGCTTTGTTTAACTTAAAGTTATATATACTAATATTAAGATGTATGCATAATAGTATTTCGATAATACGATTATAATTACAGACATTATTGTGAAAATCTCAAAAATTCTAGGTATAAAACTATACATGTAATATTTATCAATGCAAATATTTTAAGTATATCGATGTTATCCATAAGTAAAGTAATGAAAGAAAATTAAATTTAATAGTTAAATAATGATAACACGGCGTTTGGTTAGGTGATTTAGGTACATAAACGTTAAGGATATATTTTTAGGTCCATTATTAAATTTGATATTTGATTTCATCAGAAAACATATTATTTTTTATATTCAAAATTATAACATGAGAATTAGAGTTATTTTTCTGACCAACCGAGATCAAAGAGAGGGCTGGAAGTACAAATATCTATATAAGCATAGTTAAGTCTTTTTTTTTGTCCACGTGCCAATTTATACATTAAAATGAATATTACAGATTAAAAATAAAAACAAATTCGATTAGTTAATGAAAATTCACTGGAAATTATTATTTGACTTATTACTACACCTCCACGACTCGTATAGTGTATACTACACTGTTTAATGTATATCATAAACTATCTCGTTAATTATCGATTTGATAACAACGAATGTATACGCATACCTCCTATGATAACTTTTAAATATTTATTAAATACAGTTTCATATACTTGGAAAAATTATAAAAGAGACAGAGTGTGTGGGTACGATCACACTCACACTTATTCAGATTATTACTAGAGTAGTTTTATGATATTTATGCAAATATTGATTTAAGTGCAAAACATAAATAACCAAATGAAACCACCTTTAGATCCTGAACAAACATTTTAGAAAAAACATACTGTGCACAGAAATATTTTTCAATTGACCTTAGACTAATCGAAAAATTGATCAATTTAATAAATCGCTTATTACTGTCAATAATGAACCTAATTCATTAAATAAATCATTAAAATAGAAAGGTGAAATTTAGTAAAATAATAATAAAAAAAAGATAAACCAATATTGTATTGTAGCCTATAGGCGGAGTTTATTAATCGAGTGAAACAAAATAATTAAAACTAAAAGTTATATTCCTATTTTTAAAAAGTGCGGCTATTATATTCTTCGAAAATAGTGATTGGTCGTTGCCTAATATTAAAGTGAATTTTTTTAAAAAGTTTCATAAACTCCTTAATTAATCAATTAGTTACATTACAATAATAAAATCCAAATTAGAGAATATTATATACTGCAATAAAAAACAGAATTTGTACTAAGTTTCATAATAGTAATAGAAAATAAATATAGGTTTATATATATATATATATATATATATATATATATATATATACACATATTTATATGTTTTTCATTTGGAATATTCCCTAATTTATTAAAATAGTCGTTTATTATACCTTAATTTAAAAATGGTGATATAAAATTATGAAACAATTATAGACCAATTGTTTTGACATTAACAATCAGTAAAATATTTGAAAATATGTATTAAATCTAAATTGAATAAATGTTTAGATAAATGTAATTTTTTTTAGTAATCATCAGTATGGTTTTAGAAAAGGATTATTTACCAACCATGCTCTGTTTAATGTCACAAAGTTTATATACGAGAATAATTAATAATGTCTTTAGAATATTTATTGATATAAAAAAACGAGTAAAGAAAGATTTTGATTCCATAGACCAAAATATTATGTTAAGAAACTTGAGTAATATGGCATACGAGGAAAATCATTAATTCTATTTAAATAATATTTTCCGAATAGAACCAAGTAGTTAAAATATAAAATTCTATGAGTAATGATATTGAAACTTCTTTTAGAGTCTCACAAGTTAATGTATTAGGTCCTATATTATTTTTGATTTATATTAATGGATTATTAAACCTCAACATTGATAGTAAAATTATTTACTTTAAGGATGATATAGTCTTATTATTTAATGATAAATTCATAGATAAACTTAATGGTAGTAACGAATAAGGGTTATCGTTAGTTAAGCATAAATTAGACAATAACTCATTACAATCAAATATTGAAAAATCTTGCTATTTACATTTTAGTATTAATAATTTAACTTTGGATAATACTAGATATAATATTGATATAAAAATAAATTTATTTTTAAAAAGTAAGTTCTTTAAAATATCTTGGAGTTAACATTGACAATCAACTCAAATATAATCTTATAATTAATTATATAAACTATGTTATTTGTAATTTTTTTTATATTTTTAGTTAAGAATATATTATCACCTAATTTGAAAGTCATAACATAAATTTGGTATAGTATATTATTACTTATAGTTCACCCTTTTGGAAAGTTTCTTACAATACACATATAAATAAGATAAATATTACTATAAATTTGCTATTCAAGTTGATATTTTTCAAGCCTAGGCTATACACTAAACATAATATCTGCTAAGATTAAAATCTTCATAATTTAAATTCATTTTATTTAAAAATATTTGCTTCATTATATTTAATTACAGAGATATTATTGAAACATTTACACATAATCATAATAAAAGATTCTTATCTATTGATAATATTGTTCTAAAACTTCGAACTAATTTTAATTTGATATGTTTTATGTGTTTTGTAAAATTTATACTACTATATTAAAATTACAAGTCTTACTCATCATATGCACAACCATGTGCTATTATGAGTAGACCAGTATTATGACTATTATATCTGCTAATTGTAATCAAAAATTTTATTAGTGAAGTAAATTATCATTATTATTATTATATATGAACGAAGATTATTTTTGTATATATTATTAATTTGGATTAAGATAAACAGTTTTATAATATTTTTTATTACACAATAGTAATTGCTTAAACCAATATGAAGAAAAATTGAAAAAAAATAACCAAATGTATAATTAGTGTAGTCTCTAATACTCTCATTATAAAGAGCAAATATTTCAATTAAATGAAACAGAAAATGGAATAGAAAATTATAATTAGGAATAAATAATATAATTAAAAAATAGGGATGTAAATTCTATAGGACACATATAGAGAATATAAATAAAAAATAAATAAATTAAGTGAAGAGTTAATAAAAAGAAAATATAAAAATAATCCATATATTTTTATGACAATACAAATCAAAAAACTATTTAATAATAATTAGAACTACTACGAAGACATAGAGTGTAATAATGACAGAAATAGAGTCCATTATTATGAAGAAGTGAATATCGAGATAAAAGGTTACTCATATAGATAAAAGTTGTGACAAACTTACAGAGACCAAATTCCATACACTGAGATTAATTTCGCTAGGCATTTTAAGGGACCAAATAAGAATAGATATTATTAGAAAAGGAAACTATTGGAAACTATATTATATCACACACATAAACAGTTGTGAAAACAACAACCATTGGTATAAATCTAATAAGTGTTACAGTAGAAATAATTGTAGCATGGAGAATAACACGGAAAATATACCTATTATACATCCCCTAGAAGAAAGGTATAAAATAACGAGTAGTAGAAATAATACAACGTAGGATTCAGTCAGAGTTAATAATTTTAACGCGCCCATATGAGTAAACGAGACATTGTGCCGATCACTTATCAAACACACGTATATAGTAAGTCTATAAACGGGGATTCCTGATTAAATGTAGTCAACGAAGAGTTAACTGTGGAAAAAAAATACTAAAAGTTCATAAGTTTCATAAATATGAGTAATACACTGATACAAAATATTTTTATATGTAAATAGGTAAAGTATTTAAATAAAATATGGTAAATCTAATAATGCATAATTTATAGATATTCCATAATATTATATATTTACAAACAAACGTTATATTTACACGCTATAATTTATTTTTTTTTTTACAAAACACCACAATATAGTCTACGCTGTCTGGCTGCGTTCTAAAATTCTAAGCTATGCTCACAAAAATATTGACTTATCATATATTATATGAAATGTTCCGTATAACCGTTTTACATCAAAATTAGTGATGGTGATACCACAACGACTATAATATATTATTATGCGAAATCTAGACAAAAACAAGCCCGGGGCTAGTATTTTATTATTTATGCATTAGCACATATTTTCCGCTGGTATAAATTAACATATTTTTCATTTAAATACGTATTTTACTTGGTTCAGTAAGTTATCGCATAATGATACATATATCGATATAACACCGTAATAATTATTGGTGAGTTATTATCAATATTAGGTATTAAACCAATAAGATAAAACCAAACAAATTTAAAAATAGCATAGATTCAAACACGACCAGAGTTATTTTGAAAACATACTGTACGCATTATAATTTTTTTTTTTATTCATTATTGCCGACAAAATGTTTGATATCCTATTTAGCAACTTTTGTACCATTCTGATGGTGAAAATGTTCAAAATTATTTAAATACATCTGATTAACGAATATGTACTCTATATTTATGTGATAATACAATAGTTTTTTTTTTTATTTGTTTTACACAAACAACACACAATTAGTTAGTTAAATAGAAATTGTTATCGGATACGTTTTTTTAATGGACATTTTATGGTTCTATAAAATATTTCATTAGATAGAAAGTTTTTTAATACCTCCCGTATGATTCCTGGTTTTAGATCTTTTAATTGATATGTAAATATTTTATTTTAATTAATAGAAACAAAATGGACCTAATTCATTTTGTATACACATATATATGTGATATTTTTAAGAAAATAGAAAAAGTTAAGCCATAGAAAAATGTTAAACAAACATTAATTGTCGAAAATTCATATTTTGATCATGTATTTGTAATAGAAAGATTCTAACTTATCCAAATAATTAACAATTAAATGAAATCTTGGAAATTATTTATATATTGTAAATCTATTAATTATTAATCTTAAAAATAAATCTTTTACCGTAGATAATCACGATACTATATAAAAGAAGAAATTACTGTGTAGATTCATAAAAACAAACAAATTATTAATATATTTGCAAAATAAAATGTGTAAAGAAAATAAGTAGAAAAGTAATCACAGTAAAAAAAATAAAGTAAGTCATCAGTATAAAAACTAATAATTTTAAATTTATGTATAAACTGAAATGAGTAGATCGATTAAGTAAGCAGAAATATTTACTACTTGAGTCGCAGATGTTGGACAATAGTGCAAGTCAGGTTTTTCTTTTTGAATTTTTTAAAAAATATTTATACCTATCTACCAGAGGGGAATAGCTATTGTAAATATACAGAATGAGAATATCCTTATGTAAAAAAAAAAATATGATGACCAAATACAAAGTATTTTATTTCATCCACAATATTTGTAACAATAAAATAGAATTCTACTAGCATTAACATTTCTGCTGACCCTATTAAAGTGTAACGTCATAAAAACCATGTTTTTCAATTAACAAATATAAATATTTATTTACATCAAACCAATTGAACAACATTGGCAAATGTACAGCCACGTGAAATTAAATTAAATTCAGACCAATTAATTTTTTTAGGTTTATAGTGTCACTTCCAGAGAATAGTTAGAAAAATCTGTCAACTAGTTTACTATTCTGCTGTTTAGTAGACGTCGAGTTTATATCGTCATTGAGTAGGTTACTGTTATGAGTATGTTCAACTTGAATTCAATAATAAATCGTTATATATATATATATATATACGACGAAAAACGAATATAAGCAAGAAAATTTAACTTTTTGGTAATCGAGGATACCAAATGATTATTTCAATAGTAATATCTTAACATAATATTCATAATGTTCATACTTATTTTTTAATTTTTGCCTCTGAAAAAATACAACTTGATTTTATTTTCAATCAGAAACTCCCCTCAATGATTATGATTGCAGGATTGTTCTATTAAAAAGAATTACTAAAAAGTTTCTTTCGACAAAAAAAAAAAAACTTCATTTTAAAATCAATATATTATTATTTAAAAATGATTAATCAAATGGTAGAAACAGATAATATAGAACTGAATAACAGTTATTTTATGACGTTTGTATAGGTTGGATTTGCGAGTAAAAGTATCTTTTCAATTTTCACTAGCTTAACAAAACGATATCTGATAAATGTAAACCTTAAATCAAATGTACTTATTCAATAATTGCATGTGACCAATTATTTTTCAATTGTACTATTAAACATATATATCTTAAACATTTTAAGTTTTAATTAAAAATATACGATGATAAAGAAAAGACTGGGTTTGTAAAAATTTCGAACATGTTCTATTAAAAAAATGAATGCGTAAATGGAAAATAGCATTTTACAATTCCAGTAAATAAAAACTATATAACTCATATTAAATTGTTTTATCAGCTAGATGATATTTTTAGTTTTGAAAAATAAATAGAATGATCATTACTAGTATCAAGTATAAAGCAGATGTTCAAAAGATAGTTTACAACTTTAAAACTCAATAGTTTATTTTTACATTATAAAGTAACTAAGTGGGTAACTAATGGGTTACTGTCATTAGTAAACAACATAAAACAATTACTAAATTCTAAAAACCCAAAAAAATCATGGAAAAAATATTCAAATAACTTATGCATTGATTAAACAAATAGGGGATAAAAAAAATAATCAACAACTAAATTAGAAATGAGTGAAGCAATATATTATATATTATGTTTTTAAATTTAAAATATTTTTTTTTTATATAAATTATGTATTATATTCTTATATTGTATATATAAAAAAAAACAATTTCATCAAAAATAAATTATAGTTAATAATGATTACAAAAATACATGGTCCATATTTTATATTAAATCCATGTATCATGATGTAGGTTCATAATTATCAAACAATTAAGCATAATTATATTTTTGTACTTACGTTTTCACTGAGCTGGTAAGGTATTATAATATCGTCTCGTGCATGTAATATAAGTACTGGAACTTTAGCATTTTTCAAGTTTTGTTCTGTATCAAAAACAATCCCGTTTTCAATGACTGGGTCAATGATAAAAAAATCGAACCAAGGACAATAGCGAAGAACCTAATGAAAACACGCAAGCTAATTAAAGAATATATGCAATTAATTCTTAATATCCAACATCTTATAAACTAACAAATAGTTGTATTCGTCAGATTAGTAGATTAGACTAAGCAAGGAAATAATTAATACCTTAGTAGTTGAATATTCTCTAATTGCTTCACTAATTTTATTGAACGGAGCTTCTAAAATAAGTCCACTAGGATAGATGTTTTCTTTTTCCAATAACGAAAATGCGTGAGCTCCAATTCTAAAAACAGTAATATCACGATTATTGAATAATTAGACAGCTGAACATCTTTAAACATGTCTTATCTTCCGATAGATATTTATTAAATTATTACGATTTTTGTTGCATGTATTGAGACGTGTTTTATTGTTTACATTATATTATCACTAAACATAGCGTAAGTTATAAATCATAATACTCGACCATAGCGAATAACTGTTAACCGGTTATTATCTTTTATTACAGTTTAAATTATTATGTATATTATTATATGCATTATGCACACTGTGTTTAGTTATTATTTTATAATAAGTACCTATATAAACTAATTTTCAAACAGCATGCATATATTAAAAAAAACCAATTAATTAGATGAAATATAACAGGATTAATCTGAATATTTTACAATATAATAATATTTATTATTAGTATAAAATACAAATAATATGTAGTATGGCAGATACAATTTATTATTAACGGGCGATATCCGTTTGCGTATATTTACCCTTTTTTGTGACTCGTTTGCGCACAAAATGCACAACTCAATTACACGCATGAATTTTTAATACCTGCATTTAAATAACCAAACGTAGAACTCGTTTGCGTACATAAAATATAGCAAAAGTCTACCAAAACTGAAAAAAACTTACTAAGAGTTTTCGCAACTCCTATTTCGTTAACTTCACACGTTCTAAATAGGCATGTATAGAAATATATAATAATTCAAAACGTAGTCGAATTATCACCATTAAAAATTGTAAATTGACTAAATTCGATTCAATTAAAACGTTTATATTATTGAAATATTTAAGATAAATCGTATCGTTATATTGCATTAAGTTAAAATATTAGTCGAAATAGGGAATGAGTTTTAATAGTTGTGTACAAACGCGTTGTCAGTTTACAGGTAAAAATGTATATACTTTTGGAAAACTAGTATCATTGATATTAAATAACACTTATTATTCATAAATATCAAATACTGCTTTGCAAAATGTTAGTTTAAACGGATAAGTCAGAATTAAAGTTTGAATCCAATAAAATTAAGTAAAAAATAGCAGCACTAATAAGTAATGTAATAATATTATTTTAATATTGTTTATGCTATATTTTCATTGTTTTTCTAGTTTACAAAAGATTCTGATTTAAATTAAGGGTATGCTTTATAAACACATCCAAAATCTTTTTACAACATTAAATAAAACACATGCTTGCAATAATTTGTTTGCAATTTTTCTAATTTTCTTAAATTCAAATAGTTACATGTAATATATAACGTGTGTTCTAAATACACAGTGGGGTAAATATTGAAACAGCAGATTTTAAAAATTGGTTTTGTCGATAATCATTGAATACATAAATGCTAATTAAATATATTTAGAACACTTAATAATTGTTAAGTAAACATTAAAGAGTGAAGTAAACAAAGCTATTTTGTGATAGAAAAACTTCGAAGAAGAAGAATTTGTCTACAATCCTTTGAAAATGATAAAGTATATAATGAGAAATGAACAAATAATATTAGAAGAGTAATTACAAAGAGATTGTATAATATTTAAGGAAAACAATTTACAAAAATAAATATCATATATTTCATTATAATATATAAATAATAAACTCTCATTTTATGTTTAATTTTTAAAATTTGCTACCGAATGGCCATCTTCAATTTTTTTGAAAATAATTAAACAAGAAAATACTTTTTAACTTTTTTACAAAAACATTAAATTAAATAAAGACATGAAATAATTGTAGTTATTGTTCCTGTAAATCTGATTAAAAAAAATAAAAAACAGAATTATAATATCTGGGTAAATGGGTAAATTCTCACGGAACACTGTATACATTTTAAATTGTTCATCAATCATATAGATCAAAACTTCTCGAATAATTTCCTTCTGATACATTGTCTAATAATTTTTTATTATTCCCGGGTCTACTAGTCGGAGAGTCGAAGTTGTGTTAGGAGGTGAAAAATAAATGTTGATATTTTCGTGATGGATGAGGAATATTATGGCGATGGTACAGTAAGTTGTAAACGAATATCACAATTTTACATCTCTCACCGATAGAAATGTCGAGTTATCGAGACGGCTAAAATATATATATTTTCTTCTAATAATAGAGGTTTTCTCAAGGGGACAAACGTTTAGTTCAAAATACGGAATTTTTTGAATTACTGGGTGGCTATTGTATAAATATCAAACATAATAAACAATAATACACAATATATCAAAATGTGGAAAAGTTGACATATTGTTTAACATGAAATAATTTATTATGGGTTCTATGTTGTTATATCCTTGTTAATAAAAATGTTGCGTAATATAGTTAAGAAAAAACCAGATAAATAATACTAGTCTGAATTATTGTACAAGTAATGTATACATAAGGTACTCAATATTACAGTTGATAAACGTATTGGCATATGATTATAATATATTTATTCATAAAATATGTATTTCATATATCAAATATAATTGGAATATTCTATATTAGAATCTTATGTAAACACCAAATATTATTAAATATAGTACTAATTATTATGTTATTTATTAATTATACTAATTGCTAATTTATATAAAACAATATTATACACAGTTTAAAATAATTCATTTTATAGAAAAAAAAAAAAAAAATTAAAAATGTTAACACATTTTTAATAATTTTTTTTTTTACATTTAATATCCAATCACGTTAAAGTTTAATCTTCAAACTCTAATCAAAAATGAATTTGACTTTACGTTACACAATTATTATTTTTTTTCCAGTAAGATTAAATTATGACGTTTTGTATTATATTTAAAATATTTATAATTTTTTTGCTATGAAATAATGTTCTAGAAATAACTAATTTCGTCAAAATTATGACCATGCATTTTTATATTTTTTAAACTCTTTTACTCCTTGTATTAAATTGTTAACATTTTTGACTATTAGAGAAAATATTTTACTCATCGATTTTAAAAACTACTCTGCTGTGCAGTCAGCGTCGAATGTATCTCTTCATTAATTATTCTATTTGTAATATACACGTGTTCAATTGGAAATCAAAAATAAATTATGGTATACTGAAAATTATTCTGACCAAAGACCGTTTACAGTTGTACGTTTATATATTTTTTTTCATTAACTTTTTATTAGATATTTTCATTATGCGTAAAAAATAAATTAATATACGTTTTACATTTTAAATACCCACGAATATTATTAATTAATTTCAATAAAATAACTATAATGATTATTCTTCGTTTAAAAATCTAATTTTATCTATAAAATATATAATCACTTAGTAACATGCCTACACCGAAACCCATCGTATATTTAATGTTTATCATATTATATTAATATATTCTTATCATTTCGTTTTATTTATTTATTTTTTTTTTTTTTGTATAACCAATACAAAGTACATACCCGGTTCCAAGCGAGTGTCCCCAACCAAAAATCGGTGCTCCTTTTGCGCGTTTGTAAATCCACTTAAATGTTTCCATTACGTCCGATACTATGCCGGTTTCGTTGAGTTCAACGTCTGTAGAATCGGCATAACCTGAAACGAATCGGTTTTCATAAAAATAAAAAATATCGACGATATAAGATAAAAGTTGAACTGTACTTCTGTAGTCTACAGCTATCACATGGCAGTTAATATCTCGGAGTTTTCGATATAATTCTATCCGTATATCATTCGCGCGGGCACCAGAGTTGCCATGCATGTATATAATAATTGGCTCACCGTGACTCAAAAGTTGTTCGTAACTAGATTCGTTTTCTCCGTATTTTTCAATTAAGTTACGCGGTAATATGTGCCTGTAATTATTGGATTAGTAAAGTATAATAATACGAGAAGAAATTATTTTAAGTGACTAAATTAAAAAAAAAAAATTACATTCATTATATAACACGAAAAATTATTTGAAATATGCTTATATTACTTAATTCAAAATATATTTTTTTTAGTTTTAAAAGTTTTATGAAAAACTAGAATTGTTTTAATTTTGTTTTAAATTGTGAGGAATATTATTATTTTTTTCAAAAAAAAACTTATAAAAAACAATGTCAAGAGTTTATACTAAATACAGCAATGTACCCATTCAATCATTTAAACTGCAACAAAACATTATTATATGACATTAAATTACTATGACATTATATTGTATATTATATAACATTGTTGTGTAATCACGAAAATAATTGCTAATGCAAGTCAAATACTAATTTATTATTCACAGTAAAAAATATTGAGACTTAAATCGATTACATTTTATTAATTTATTTATATAATTTTAAATGAATAGTAGGAAATTTCAAACACTTTATAGACTATGCATATTTGAAAATTAATTTGCTTAAAATTAGTTTAACAGTTAAAATGTTGATTTACTTGATGAATAAAAAAAACCAATTTTACATTAATCATTATTTCCTAATAAATTATTAATTTTCAAAGTTTATTGTGGATATTTAAATAATTTCTTACCACACGCCTAGCGTTATATGGTCTTTTGTATCAATGTAAAAATTTCTAGTTCCATCCATGCCATAAATTTCCGGATGACTGTAATTTTGTATATCAGGCATATGGTCTAAAATAAATTAAAAATTGTATAGCAAGATGCTCGCAATGAGTGTTGTAAAACTATAATCGACATATGATGACTTGGCAAAGAATATTTTTGTAAGTATATGCTTATATATGTAACTACGACACTACGTAATTTATAAATTTTACTATAATGTAATACAAGACTACAATAGTACAATGCACCACGTACGTTTGTTGTAAATTAATAATGAAAATAATGATTCGATCACCATGTATTGTATTAATGAATTGAAGGCACCAGATATCATAACCATCACGCAATGTTGATTTTTGTTTATTGTAATATAGTATTAGAAAATATATTTTTGACGCAATAACCGGTTATGTCACACCTTTTTTTTTTTGAAAATTTAAGTAATTTATCAATTTTTTTCTCAACTTAATCTATCGCATCAAGTAATAATCTAGTTTATATCTATAATCAAATGTTTCAAATTAATACTCAATTGATTAAACGAATTACTATATTGTATTTTTGGATTCCGAAAATCAAATTGGCCCGTCAGTTGTTATATCACAAATGTATCTATATATTTTTAAAGTAAAATTATTTAAATAAAATGCATGTCCTTTTTAATATTTATTTATGGTCCGCATACTGCACCCAGTACCTTCAATTGTACAATTGACATGTCTTAAACTTATAACGATATGATCAATTCGGTTAAATAATAAATAGATATAATATATTATATATATTTCATAATTACCATGATTCAGGAATATCATACTCTTTTGAATTGAAGGTGAATATCGCCATATAGTAGGTACAAGTAAAAAAATGATGACGAATGCGATACCGAAGAAACCCACTGTCGTGTAACACGCCCTTGAATAATACGATTTACAATAATTATTATGTGCCATTTTACATAAATATTAAATTTAAACCGTTATCAATATGAATTATACTTATACTAGTTATAAACAAAATGTTCACCGTATACAAATAATTCTATTACTAATGAAGAATTATTGTGCGTGTGTATTGTATATAGTCTGGTCATTATTCTACATTGCTATTTTTAAATGGTGGTTAAATGGTAGTTTATTAATAGACCTTCTGTAATTCTTATAGTTTATTTAATTTTGAAATAATTATTTGAAAACTTTATGATGATAATAGACTAACGGTAGTTTAAAATACAATTATTCTACAAATCGGTTTAGTACATAATATAAAATATTATACATACATACTTTGATATTTTTTATTTTTTTTTTTTCATACAAGCTATTATGCCATAATTTAATTGAAAATTGATTTTTTGTCAAATTTATAAAAAAGGAATCATCTATAAAAATTCTAAAAACAATATTGTGTTCAATATTAATTTACAGTGGAAGTACTGGAATAGTAGTGAAAGTATTATTTTTTTAAACAAACGAATTACACCAAACAATTAAAAAAATGCAATTTTAATAGGTACCTAGATATTATAATAAACAACAAATTATGACATAAGTATCTAAAACAAAATAAATTGTTTATGAAATAACCACAATTAACAATCATTTTTGAAAATATGTTGTAACTTGTAATAATAATGTATTACGTATTAAATATAAGTTACAAAATCATTAAAGAGGAGATGCAAACTGTATAAAATAATTATCTAGGTATTTCATTTTTTTTAATCAATAGGTTTAAAATATGTATGTATAATGTTTTATACGAATTAAAACAATAGCATAGTTGATAGTTTATCATGATTTTTTATTGTAATGGTTTTATCTAATTACTTACTTTCTCTTATTGCAGTTAATAAACATCTTTGGTTCTTCGTCTAAATAAAAAAAAAAATATAAAAATGACTATACTATATTATAATAAACAGTGTATATAATACGTGTATGATATTTTTATTATCATTAAATATCATCAATTACGTAGGTCATTGGGTAAATTTACATATTTAAAACGTCAAAGTAAGAGTTTGTCTAATTTTAGTTAATTTTTTTCTCCACAGTAATAATTATATATTTTAATTTGGTTATGTTTCGTTATACAAAATTACTTTTTTTAAATAATATAATTTTACTATCACGATATTATGTAACCCTATTAATCACAATAAGCAAATTGATAATTAGGTATACATAAATAAATAAATATAAATTATTATATATTTGTATATATAAAAAAAAGAATACTTTATTTTATATTAAATGGTATTAAAATATAGTTTTAGTTTTGTATCTAGGAATTATATTGAAGTTATATGAAAGTTTATACACACATATAGTGTCCAAATGAAATATCTCGAATTTTACATTTGGGGAAATTAAAAAAAATATGTTTATTATTATATGTATATATTTAAAAATGTTTAGGAATATTGGTAACTAATTAAAGATATTTCCATAACAAACATTAAGTAAAATATAAACAATGACTTTTTGTTTTAAACTTTTACGTGTGTTAGTGTTATATTAAAACGTTCAGGTAGAATATAACTAATTGCAATTGTTGAATAACTGGACACGGGAAAATGTATTGAAATTAGTACTTATGCTAATTTATTGTCGAATGCGATATAGGTAGATGGTTATTATTGTTATTATGGTCGTAATTAAAATAAAAGAACGTTTTTTTTATTAAATATCTGTATTTAATATTTTTAAATAATTTCTCTGTTTTGTATAGGTATTAAGTACCTTAAATAACCACTAGATAGCAGAACGTAATATGATATTTAAAAAAATGTAATAGTTATTATGTGATAAAAAAATATAAATAAAAAAAAAATGAAATGATTAAATAGTAAATATGTTTATAAAAACTTAAAAATATGGCTTAAATTATCTTTAATTGTATAAACATTTATTTGTTTATTTAACTATATTTATAAAAAAAAAACAGACAATTTTGGTGTAGTTATATATAGAAAAAACCAACCTTCAAACATTTTTAAAGATGTTGTTGAAATAAAATGTCTTGATAGGTGAGTTGTTGGATCGTGAGGATTCATAAGTACACTAAGACCAATATGGCATGTCTCATTCTCATTACTCACAATTGTTTGTCAGAACTCAACGTTCGTTATGTAAAAACTGTTGTTTATAACTATTAACTCTGATTTCAATTATTCAATATTTAGCTGTGAAACTATTGTTTTTATATTTTTTTTTTTTGTGTTCGGGTATTTTTTTTTATTTAAGGCACGTAGAATAATAATAATATGTACACTATATTGGATTAAAACGGAACTATTTCCTATAAACAGGTACTAAAAAGAGCATCTCGTTTGACGTTTAGACGATGTTCAAAAACGGAAGACTATACAATCCCTTTTTTATCAGCACGTGTACTAAAATGATTCATTCATAATTCCAAGTGTGTAAAGTATTTTAAAATATTGAAATATTACCAGTTGGTAAATTTTTAATTTTCCTTTGATTTATAATTTATATATATTTAAAACGCATTTATTAATATTATGTTTCACTATTATTATTTATTGTATACATATAATCATCATGTTCGATTGTCTTAATGATTTACGTTATATTTTTTTAGATTAATAGTAAATATTGACAAATTTTTATAAGAGTATAACACTGTACAAGTATCAGTATTGGGTAAGTTGTTTTACTCGTTATTTATATAGATTCAAGTAATTCCATTATTTTAGTTTTTAATCTAAAAAGTAAACTACATTAGGAAAAAAGTTGATAGGTACATGACAATATTAATCAAACCTATAATTCTATTGAATTATTTACTACTTATTGTATTATCTATTTCACTGTGCTGTCTTGCACTATATTTATTCAACCTGTATTTTTTATTATAATGAAATATTAGTAATTTATAACTACTTAAAAATAGTACTAAATATTTATTAAAATTCATTTTTCATTAGAAATAATAATTAAATCAATTTTCTTTTTAATTTGAAACTTTTCTTTATTATTATTTCTGTGTGTCTATATTTGTTAACAGTGTTCATATGCCTAAAAACTTGATATTATCAGTCCACGCGAGTTAATTATAGGACACATTGTTCTATGTATTTAGAGAAAAAAATAGTTAAATAATTAATGTAATTAACTTTCATCGTAATTTACGGCTTTAGTTAACATGTCAAAATCATTGAAAACTGAATTGTGAAGAATTAAAAATAGCATACATATTATATTGTATATTTGTTACTATATTTACAAAATTGATAATTATTATAAACTAGGCACTAAATTATGCAATTAATACATAAACTGCTACAAGTTACAAGGCTTTAAGTATTTGTAGTAAAGGCTAAAAATACATTTTTGGTTCAATTGTTATCGATTTCATAATTTTACAACTGTATAATATTATCTAAGTTATATTATATATTTAATTACAAAATGTATTTAAAAATAGTGAATTATTTTTTAATATTCAAAATTTAGAAATAAATAATAATTTAAATTTTTCAAAAGATTTAAGCACATAATATTTCCTTAGTATCACAATTTACAATTTAAAATCGTTTTTTTTTTAATTATATGTTTCTTATTTTTTGACTTAGTCATTTAAATTAGCAATTCTAATATTTAAAAAAAAAAAACAATGAATATTGATTGCCCTTACGAACCTATATTTGAATATACTATAGATATAAATATACTATTTAGATTACATTAATTTTACCGTGTTAAAATAAACAAAATGTAAAAATTAATACAGAAAAAAATCACATTAGTAAAAACTTCAATATATTTCATTGAATTATAATTAATAATTTAGTAGACATATTAAATATGTGTTTTAGAATTATTTAATTCTCCAATATTGTTAAATGTAACAAAAAATTGGCAAGTGGGTATCGCTTTGATAAATAATAAATCATTATATACGAAAAATTATTCTGAACGGAGACAGTCTGTCAACCTATATTACTAAGAACATAGTATATTTTTTAATATTGATATTAATTTAATTTAATTTACTATTATTATTATGATAGGTTGATTTAATTTTTCAAAAAAAAAAAAAAGTGTCATGAATACTATCTAAAATTAATCTACATATTATTTTGAAAATACCATTATGTCAAGTACAATGTATAATATGCATATTGGTTTAAGTCTCTTGAATATAGGTTTTAAATTGTAACAAAATAATGAAATGAACATCATTCTTCATCGTTTAAATATGTAATTTAGACCAAAATTAATCTTCAAACGTTTATAAAAAATAATATTATATTTATATTATTATTCTAGTATGAACTGCTTATGAGGGAAATTGAATAAATAAAAATTGAAGATCAAAACTCGTCATTCGTTACGCATTTTCATAAAAAAACAGTCGCCGTATGGCGAGGGAATTGCATTCGTCATAATATTATGCCATTTAGATGTGCAACTCTTATACGTTCTCTCGTGGTACGAAATATATAGCTTGTTTACTTTCGTGAATTTGCATTTTTATAAATATTATAATATTAAACACATATAAAAACAAAATGTGACTATGTATTTTCAATAATTTTTTACCGATACAATTCATATGTAGAATGCTATATTCAATTTTCAATGATTTCGATGGTGAATAATTTTTCATTAAAATGTATTTAAAAATAATAAAACCATTTAAAATAGGAATGGTCTATTAGTACTCAAACATATTAATACTACTATTACCGTGAAAACTATAACAAATATATATTTTAATATACAAATTTGGTGAAAAGTTTGTTGAAAAATATTTAATATTCATGAATTCAATGATCGATATTATATTGGTTTAACTTTTAAGATTTGGTTATTGTATTTTATGATTTAACATAATGTACAGTGATATTAAATTAGACTAATTTATTATACAATTATTACGAATGAGCAATCTTACTGTATAAAACAATAAAAGTCGTATTAAAAAGTAATAGATTATTGCATATTATTTTACAAAAACAAGATAAAACAAACGACCACTGTATATTTATATTATTACTGGACCATTCTACAGTTGGTAAAGTCCGGACAACGTATAATTTTGCACACATTGCCCATCGAAATCGAGCGGTGGGTAAGTACTAAATATCCCAATAGTACACTTTGCTCGAAACACGACGATATACATACTTTTACGGTTTGTCTTATCGGTTTTTACGTTAAAGCCGTAACGTCCGCACGGGAATAATATAATCAATTGTATGTATACTCACGTGGTTTAAGACCGGTTCGATGGGCGATTACTTGATGTCGACGGAATCAATCAGAACATCGATCGACGAAAATCGACGCAATAACTATGTGTACTATCCCTATCAGTTACCGACACATGAGAAATTGATAGCGAGTCCGTGCCACGGCCGTACAGTGTTTATACCGCACTGGCGCGTGTTTCTCTCGCGCGCTACAGCGGTCGACGGTTTGATATCGAGTGGGCGCAGAAAACTGGTTACGTCCCCCAACAGTCGACACACGGCGCAACTGAGACGGAAGCCGAAATAATAGTGTTTTAGGCGGGACCGTCCAAAAACCACATAGTGACCACTTCGGGCAACGGACAACGCGTACGATATTATTGTAAACACATACGATCGGTCGCGAATGACGATTTATTATATTACACACATATATTATATTTGTATTCATTTTTTTGCGCTATAATTAGGCGACACGCGTTGAAATAATGTGTTACAAGGCGATGCGGAAGTTATTATTATTTCCGTGCGACATACGCCACGACGTCACTGTACAGCAATAGCAGCAGCTATTGCGATTTTCGACGAATTATGTAAGTTTACTATTATACACGCTCACGCTAAGCATAAATTATCTGCTAACAGTGTGCCCCGATATTGTTAGGAAAACGATTATACCTCGTGCTGAAATAAAGTATGGCGAAAACTATAAATGAAAAAAAAAAAAAAAAAAAAATACTGAAGTTTCAAAACGAAACACGCCAAACAGTTAATGAATTATGTATGATTTCGTATAGCGTTATTGTTGTAGTTATACTGACGCGTAAAAAATGTCTCAACGAACATTGAATGATCGATGATATTATTATTTGTAACAACATACGATTTTTTAAAATATTAATATATTTTACTGGTAATATAATATTATTGTTACAGAGTGCGTTTGAAAGCATCTTCTAATCGCATTATGTATTTAGAAGATATCTAGTATAAGTCATTCTCGATTGGTTGTGATCGACACTGCATAATTTCTATTATTTATTCTTTTGTTTGTATCAGAAACATTTTAGGCAGTGGTAGAAATTCATTTTTTTTTTTTTTTTACAGCGATATGTTTTTAGATAGCTTTTAAATTTGTTAAAGTAAGCATTATTTGTCGTATATATTTTTTATTCTAAACAAGCAATTAAATATAATTTTATCTATAAAATTACAAAAGTTTTATTACTTTTATAGAAACGACACAGTTTAATGTGAAATTGATTACCATATATATTTTAATGGTTACATAGTTATAGTATAAATGTTGTGTTTACAAATATTAATTCAATATTTAATGTATACCTTATAAACTTTTATAGTTAAAAAAAAATTATAATATTTTGTGAAGTATAATATATATGTACATTTTGAGTACTTAACTATTATAAAGTTTATTTATTTTACAAGTGTACTTATATATATATAGATATATATACAATTTAGTTTTTCATAACATTTTTGATAATACTTAAAATTTAAAACGGTGGATATTCATAATATTATTAATAAATTCTAAGAATGTACAGATTTATAAATACCTAAGCCAAATAAATATATTTAATTTAAAAAAACTACATAATATGTACATAATTGGATCGCAATAGATTTACAATTTAACTAAACCGATACACAAAATTGTTATCATTAAAGTATTATACGGGCATACATGGACATTTTATTGAATTTTCACAGTGTTTACCCACGTGTCTCTACTCTCTGGGATATTATACTTAATTAAGTATGCTTTTTTTTTTAATTTAGTTTACATTTCATGTTTTTTTTTTCAATACCCATGGTATAAAAAATAAAATCAAGCCTATGTAATATATTAAAAAATTAGTATTTATTTTATTATTTAATTGAAGGAAAACGTGAAATAAATTATGTACAATAAATTATGTTACTATACTTAGCCATTCGCAATAGTCCTTGTGCAAAGTAAAAACGTATAATATTATGAATACTCTAATAATAAAATTACTATTGATTTATGATCAGTTCGACAACTGTTAATATTGATCTTTACGGTATTTAATTTTACAATCAGTACATAAACAGTTTTTTTTTTTTAATATAGATAAACAACTATTCTAATTCTATATAAATATTCTAATAAAAATTATCAATGCGTATTTGGTTGTTAATAGTTTTATTTGAATAATTAATATAATTTATGACAATTAAAGTACATTAATTATATTAATAGAAATACGTGGCCATTCGCTGACATTTAACAATTTTTTTTTACATAATATTGTTTAATTAAATTTAAGATTATAATAATTTTCTTACAGATACATTAATAGTTTAAAATAAATATTCAATTTTTATTCCTTTGATAGAATTTAGTGTTTGTTTAATAATTGATTTGTTTGGAAAGAGAAACTGATAGATGAATATTCTTAAATGTTAATTAGAGCACCCTATTGTCTCAATTGGACATTTATATGACAATTATGCGTAAATGTTAATATATAAATAGTATACAATTTACTTTAATTTATAATTTAAATTCAGAATTTATGATTTATGATTAGTAATATCATACTGAAATTTTGTTATTCCTACGCAGTGCATTATAGACTATATTCATAGTATTCATAGTATTATACATCGCTAGTATAACCAGATTTTGTGATTTCACGCGCAAAATCGAAAGTATAATCCAAAAATATTGCAATTATAATTTATAAATTTAGAAGCCCTTGTGATAATTAACAATATTATACGTATACTCTCAGAACAAAAATAATAATATTGTTCTTCTTTACAAAGTATTACATAAAGTAAATTGATTTTTAAATAATTTTACTTTTTACATCACATTGATTACAATTGATTACTAATATACTATATATATTATAATTTTGCTAGGTCAAGGACAAATTATTGAGTTGTGAATAGGCGTAAAAAAATCATGTTATCCTTACAACTAATATTCTAATCGGACTTCGGTGTATTAGAAATTAATGTCGGGATGACATAACACTCTTAAATATAATATAATTATGTAATAATATTATTACCTATATGTGATATCCAAATTATTGTATTACTCGCTTAAAAATGTCAAGCCAATCTGCACTCCATCGCCATTAAAACTATGTTGAAAACAATTTCTATTATGTTTACTCCAAGGCCACCAATTATAATTTATATATATATATATATATATATTCATAACGGGTTTTTGATAAAATTAACGTATTTAGGCATAAAATATTTTTGTAAAATAAATTATCAATTGATATTATTATTTGTCTATATTATGAGGTATGCGTATCGATGGATTTTATTATGTGTCTATTTTACACACACGTACACAATATAAAACTTCGTTTATCTTCTATCAATTATTTGGAATTTGTAAAATGATTAATCATATTAATAATACATAATATAATTAACATAGGTTAACTAATCAAAATAATTATAGGTTATGAAAAAAAAAATTATTTTAATATGACACAAGCCTGAAGCATGCAAATAAAAGTAATCGATACTATTAAAATATTATGTATTTATAATGCATTTTTAATATTCTGAATGAAAGGATGAATATACTAATTTTAAATAATGAATGTTTTGTGTGTATATAATGTATATTATAGACATGATTTTAAGTAGAAAAAATGATTAAATCTTAAACTTTGATGGTGGTTTCTTATAAGAAAATTGGATCCGAAATTTCCTCTTTTAAATTAAAAAATATCTTAAAAACTGTAAGTATGTACCTACCTACTATGTAGTGTGTACTGATAATGCACCGATACATTGCGGTATGCATTAAATAAAAGATCAATCAGCTATAAATTACAACCAGTCAAATAGCTAAAAAATCATATTATTATAACTAACTTATGTTATTTTTTACTTTAATTGACCATAGATTTGTTTATTTTATTCTATGCTTTTACGGAGATTTAAAAATATGCAAAATTCTTTCCCCTACTTACACACAATTTAAAATATATATTAATACGGGTATATATATTGTACGGAAATATCATATATTAGCCTGGCCAATTTTCTCACATATCAAAACATTTATTTATTAAGTTAAATATCTCACTCACCCCTTTTTTTGAATGTCTAGTTTATATTAGGTAACACTGGATAGATTTTTATAGCAAAAATATATGTGTGACGTTCATTAAACATTCGCCATAGTAAAAAAGTAGTAGAACGTTCATTTTTAAATTAAATACAAAAAAAAAACCTACATAATATGTTTGTCAGTGATAACACATTGAATCTTTTAACGAATAATTGTATAGTTGACGAATAATGTATCGAATTCAGCTGTACCTACCGAACTTTTTTTGTTAGAATACACATTTATAAATTATATATTATTAATATTATTATACTAAAAATATTTACAATTACTGCACAAACACCATTTTATCAAGAAAAAGACAGAACATGAAATAAAGTTCTGGAACAGAATATTCAAATTATACCCATAGGTAAGAGACAACTTTTGAATAAATTTGTCTAAAAACGATACACGTCGTGTCAGTTGTTCACCATGAAGTATAATGTATTTATAATTACTGACTGCTGTCATAAGATACACGTGCAAATAATTATTAATTTTATAAATATCTATCATTCACAAGTTTCAGATAGAAATTTTTTATTTTTACAATTTTTAAAACAAACCAATCGATAATATGCACGTTATTAATAATAAAAAAAAGTATTTTTATCTTTTTATTTCATTCTTAATTTTTTTTATCAAATATAAAAATATGTAAAAAAATTTTTAATTAGTTTCCTATAATAGTGATTCTATAAAAACTAGTTTAAATTACTATAGAAAAAATTAAAACTATAGGTGAAATTAATGCAAAATTATTATTTTTTAGCACGTTTTTTTTGTGTTTCTATTATTTTTATTATTATTAATTTTGATAATAATTTAAATTTTCCAAACGAAAAAATACAATTTTGTAACAAGAAAAAATTGTATTAATTATTTTTTTATATTTATGTCTTCTTTGAAGTTTGAACACTTAATTACTATAAATTATATAAATAAACTATGCTTTCAGTTGTGACGCATGGTCTCATAAATCATTGAACTGATTTACTTGATATTTGACTGAAATATTCCTTTTAAACGTATAAAAGATTATGTAATATTTGAAATCTTTTTTTTCGGTTTGCTAAAATCCTGAGTTAAGTTTTATTTCGTGATGTATTTGATTATTCAAATGCGAATACAGTATAATATGTCTATTTAAAAGTTGAGTAGCTTTCTAATAATAATGTGTAATTAAGTAATATTATAATATATATTCTAGTTTAAAAATATTTTGTATAATATTTGAAGTTATTTTTTAACTATCGTATAATATGATTAAAAAATATTTTTTTTCATGTTATATTATTTAATTGCGAACTGCGATGGTGATGGTGATGTATATGATATAAATGCAAAATATATTTCTATAAAGTTTTTATTTCGTTATTTTTTTTTTAAGTAAATAAAGGTAATAAAAAATAAAATATATAAAACTAATATTGGTTAAAAATTAAAAGAAAAAAGTATAAATGATTCTGCTGTGTGGGACAATACATCAGAATAAATTTAAGCGGTAATTCATCTATGAAACTGTTTTTTTAGAGGTTTCAATAGTAACGTAATTTATATTATGCGTTGGTTACTTAGGGAAACTAAGTATTGTATAAAAATAGCTTAAAAAAATAATTGTTTTCATCCTAAAAGTATCTATGTTATAGGTTTAAGTTATTTTCTTATAATGAAAATAAATAAAATTTAATGTCGCTTTTTGTTGTAACGCATGAGCTCGTGAACCATTGAACCGATTTACTTGACATTTGACATAGATATTTCTTTTTAACCCATGAAAGTTTTTGTGATATTTTTATTTTTTTTATCCCTTGAGTCATTGTTGGTATTATTTTTGGATTTAGTGATGAAAAAATATAGAAATACTTTTTTTTTATTTATATAATATTAAAAAAACGTTATATTGTATAGAGTTGTATTTAATTTAAAAACCACGACAAATATGATAAAAAATATTATTAAAAACTGCACGTATTCAAAAATCAACAAAATATTGTAATTATTTTAATAACTTCCTACGAATTTTAAGCACTGAAATCGCTGGAGATAACAGACACTTTTCATGAATGCAACTATAATAACTTGGAGGTTACCTAACCTATGAACCCAGCCCACGTAGTACCAGTGATGCTGGGATTGGTAAATTGGGTCCCAAATGGCCTTATTTCGGTAAATTGGGTTCAGGAAAAAAAGGTTCTAAGTGAATTGAGTCCTGGGAAAATATATATGTATATCCCATTTTATATATCTAATCATGTTTATATCTTTATTAGAAGTCGAATTTTATAATTAAACTATAAATGACATAAATCAAAATATATGTATTTTTCACTATTATGATCTAAATAAATATATTATGTAAATAATAGCATAAATAATTGCAAAATCGTATAGTATAAATTAAAAAATTAATTTTATTTCTATTATAATTCAATTAAATTAGATATGTATTTTCTATAATATTATGTTCTCGATAATAAAAACTTAAATTATAAAGATTTAACAAACTCGTATTGGGTTATCGTATTAATAGTTTATTTTGTAATTTGTCCCTAAAGCATTGTTCTTAATTGAGCGTACTTTTTTTTTATACTTCGCAATCTTACACGTGTCTCTGACTGTATTTCTATTAGTCCGTCAACAAAATTAAAAATATTAGGATGAAGGCTGTTTGTATAATGATATGAAACACAACTCTTCGTTGTATGCACTGTGGTAGCTGAAAATTCAGATCAAATGTTTGGGGGGAACGTAATATTAGGTGAGATATAAGTGTCTAGTATATTATTGCAAAATAACTGTGTTTGATTGTTACTTGGTTGAGACTATTAAATCTTCTATAAAACATTCGCAAACTTCTTCAAGTCTTGGAATTGTCTAACCAAAAAAATATTTTAAAAAATTGCTTTTTCTGTGTTTAAACTTTTGTATGAGCCAAATAACTAGGTAGATAAGTGGGTTTATAACTGGCACCCAACTTATTTATTACCTTTTTAATATCTCGGTCTCTTATTTCGATTATTGCGGACCTAATTAACCTATCCCCAATGAAGCTACGTCAACTATAATCATAGTTTAGAACAAAAGTAAAACACAATATAACATTTTAAATGGGGATAAGATATTAATGTAAATAAAAAACTAGAAGTTAAGTTTTATGAAATGAAAACAAATCAAACTCTATATTAAACAAACAAAGTAAAATGAACATAAAATGAATTAAAAAATATCACTTCTCATTTTAATTCAAATCCAAGAAAAATGTGATAGTTTCAAACAAATTTATACTGGTGTATTCATACATAGTAGGCTTTGCAGCTAGCCAATAAGAAGACACTATTCAGTATAATTTCCTTCCCGAACAATACATATTATATGTAAACATATTCTAAGCAGAAAAATTACGATACCTAAGATGTAATTATATTAACTAATATAAACGTTTCAACTATAAATTAATTTAATAACCCTGAATGTTTATACAGTGTTCACTAACACTCAAAAATTATATTTAAAATAATCAAAATTCATAGTTTAAATATGTTATTTCGTCCAAATTTGAACTTAAAATGTCTATGGAAAAATAATAGTGTATAGATATTTTTTTAGATTTTAAGTTTCAGTATGAATTACTAATGAGGAACTTTGTAATACATTTCAAAGCCTTATTATAAAAATTATACATTTTATAAATTTATAACTGCAAAATAATTTGTTAAGTTTCGTGACTTTTATGTTTTTTTTTAAATTTAAAATTTAAATGTTTATAAAAAATATGCTCTTGTATTTTTAATATATATAATAGCAACGTATAAGGAATCTAGTACCAAATTTTAAAATTAACAATTACACATCAAATTTATATTGACTTATAATTTATTATTTTTTTTTAACAAATGTTTTAGTTTCAAGTAAATTATATTTAAACTATAAATCGATTAATTTATCTATCGAAAGCAATTTTAATACAAAATTAAGTCTTAATAGTACTTGGTACTTTAAAATATGTACTTATTAAAATAAGCTATTTGAAATTCGATATAATTATATTTTTAAAATCGGAAGGCGATTCAAGTAAACTTAAAAAAACAAAATACCATTGGCAATTTTAAGGTAAAATGGGAGGTAATTCGAGTGTACTCCCACCATATATATTTATATTTATTGTTACAATAAGTAAGAATTGTTTTTTTTTTTTATTACATACTTATTTTTCTGTTATTTTCATGTTTTTTGAGCTCAGAACTCTTAGTTTTTATAAGTTAGTTTCAAATTGTGTTTTTTATATTTTTATATTATTTAATATATTATATTTTCATGAAAATAATTGAATGAAATGTTTACTTTTCTAGAAAATGCTTTAAAATTGATTGTTATGAGATTATGATATATTTTTATGTTGAAATACCAATATTCATAATTTTAAAAATGTATTAAATTTATCAGTGAAATAGATATACTCGTATTAACAAATAATAAAAATATTTTAAAAATATAGTTGTTATAGTATTCAATGAATAAAAATTGTACTTATCCAAGACACGTATTTTTATTTGGAAATATTTAAACTGTACTCTAAAAACAATAAATATACTTATAATAATAAAATCAGAAGTTTGGTAAATAAGTTACAATGAACCAAATGAAATAAACTGAGATCATTATTAATAACTATATCTACAAAAACCAAAGATGGAAAATTTTAAAAATACTTCAAGTAAGGAATATAACTAAGAAAATGTTTGGTCGTTAATATGGATACAGAACCATTCATAAGAAACCTCATTATAAATCGTTATTAAAAAAGAATGTCATCCACCTGAATGTCAAAAAATATTCTGATTAAAATCTTAAAATCTTAAAATTAAACCAAATACGTCTTATTCATCGAATATTTGTAGAAGTGTTAAAAACATTCAAGAAATACGTCAACATCAAGAAAACACTCTAAAAACAAATCATAAAAATACTATTTAAGTATTCATCAAAAGAATAATTACAGTTGTGTAGATTATTTAGCGTTGACGATAAACCTAAAAATAAAAATGGATGGAGATAATAAAGGTAGTTGTTAAGTGAGATAGAGAAAATATACCAAGATAATAACAGACTTATATTATTATTATAAGAATATATGGTGAAGACTTACGTAGACTATAAAAGTATAAAGCTAACATTTTTAAGAAAAATGATGAAAAGTATCAGAAATAACATAATACAATTTATTAAAATTGAAATAATACGCTAAAGTATAAAATATTTTAGATTTATGAGTTATCAAAAAACTTAACTCTTATATTTATAGTCATATTATTTCTTTATCCATCTATTATATTACAATACTTATATAAAATATAACTAACTAAAAAAATACATAAAGGTTAGTTCATTAATGTTTTCAACTATGCATAATAATGTTGTGTATAATGCTAAGATTTTTTATAATAATTTGTAACTCTTTTTTTAATAAAAATGTATTAGTAAAACTGTTTACGATGGACTCAACTTTTCTTATGTAACTGTATTTATATTTAAATGTTTAATGTTTATTCAAATAGAATATAAGACATGCTCAGCAGATAGAACAGATAACACACTAACACAGGATTTTTTAAATTATTTCATCTAAAATAATAATTATTAAGTATCTAGATATTTGAAATTATAATGAAGATCAAAAATATGTCTGAAACCATACAACAATTACAGAATTGTTTTAAAATATATACCTATATATATAAATAGTATATTTTATTCATTTTCAAATCATCGATCATATTTAATGTAGATACAATGTCATTTTTATTAAAATGTAATTTAATATTTAAATAATTATGTTTAAATTAGTAGAAGACGATAAAATTATATCTCTTACGAACTGTGAAAAAGTTACATTATGAGAAATTAATGAAAAGCGTTAAGTGAAATGGTAGCAAGTTTATTTTTTTTTTTTTTGGTTTAAAAATATTCTTGGTCAGAATTATACATGAAAAATTTTAATATATTAATAACAAAAAAAAAAAAATAAATAGTAATTTACTATTGACAGTCAAATTATTAATTTCTTTTACATTTTAATATAAAAATATAAAGTATTGTATTATTTGAATATAATATATACATAATTAAGTATTATTTCTTATATCATGTAGACAATGTAATTTATTAAAATTAAAAATCTATATCCTTAGACGTTCTTACCATCAAACATACTAACGCAGTTTTAGATATATTTTTTTAAGATATTTTTCAAAGGTTTTGGTCTATTTTTATTTTACAGTTTAAATATATGTATGTTATAATTAAAATCTATGCATTTCTACTTTTGAATCAATTTTTTATTACAATTTTATTTCACGATAAATAACATTTGAATAATACGCTGAAAAAGCAAAATGTATATACTACTATGAATATTTTCGTTGTCTACACATTAATTATATAAACCTGAAAAATGTTTTTTGGATAAACGTACTTAAAACCAAATAAGTTTCTTCTGTGGCAGTTATTTTGCGTATAATTAAACTGTCATTTGTAAAGAAAAAAAAAGAAAAATGTATAAGTATATATACTTTCTAAGTTTGTGACACATTTTACTTGTACAAATAACTTTTATTTCAAATTTATTCTCATGTTATTATTCAACTTAAAAGAAATATAGCTTACGAGTACACGCAATTTGTTTGTTCAAAGATTTTTTTTTGAAATTACAATATTTGTTCGGAAAGAAAAGTCTTTTTTTATTAATGAGTTTATTCATTAAAAATATGATACCTATTTATTAGATAGCAACTAGGAATCTTATTCATAATTTTATCAATATATTTTGTATAAATAATGGTTTTTGTAATACTCAAGTCGTCTTTTAAAATACACCATATCGGTTCAGTATATACATTATTTTTTTAAATGTATTATCATGATTGATTGATAAAACTGCTGATTAGATTAGGATTGAATTTAACTCTAAAAACAATTTTACAATTTTTAGATTCTGAGCAGAGCGTGAATGTATTGATTTTACAGTTATATGAGACTGTTTTTTTTCTGTATGTCATCACATTATAGGAAATAAAAGTGTTTCCATTTTTAACGTTGGAGGTTGTTTTTGGTAGCAAATTGAATTTAGTTAGAACTATAGTGGTCTAAAAAAATATTAAGGAAGAATGGGATTTTTTATGCAATACCGGTATATGACTCGTTATTTTTATAGGAATTCAATTTATAATAATTGTAGATACTTGAAATTTTCACAAAATAATTATATTATTATTTTCTGTAGTAATATTTTCAATATATTTTGACACTTATTTAGCTATTTATATGATACATAGAATTTTTAATTTATTTAGTTTCATTTTCCTGTAAACATCAATAAATAAATTATTCACTGGGTCAAATTTTTTGAAAATTGAATATAAGATTCCACATAAATAGTTCTTATATTTATGTAAAAATATTAAAAGTATATGGTGACAGTTATTTTTATAGATATTTTAAGTTTAATTAGAACAAAGTTTCATATTTAAACAATGAATACCAACGTTAATTATTTTTTTATATTCCAAAAACATTGGGACCCTGACGTTTTGGCGTGGCGTAAACCACTTTGGCGTATGGCTACTTTGACATAATACTATTCTGGCGTAAATAATACTATTTTGGTATAGATAATACTATTTTGGCTTAGGTATATTTAATAATATTATTTAATATATATAACAATATTTTATTTTTAATAAAAAAATAAATATTAAATTGAACATGTATGGTGATACAAAATGCTTGTAGAGTACAAAAGCAGACTGATACAGGCAGTATATCTCTTTTCTGTACCGGTATAATAATCAGTTATGAAATTTTCATAAAATATAATATTTACTAATTAGTTACAATCGACAATAGCTTAAATAAAGAGCATTTAAGGTAAAAATATATTCATATAATCAGTTGTAGCCCAAGTAAAGAGGAGCATTCGGAGTCGAAAAATATACACCCATGATTATTATATTATTATTAAGGAATGGATTTAAATGCCCTAAAAAAATACGATTTAATACTTTTATAACAGACATTTTTTTTTTTTTAAACGCACTTAAAATTATTTTTAACATTTAAAAAATGTATTTAGTTTTATAAATTTTTATTCTTAGGTATTAATTATTTGTACCATTTTCATCATCTTCTAGTTCTTCTATATTCTTTTTACATTAAAAATTATTTCTGAAAAATGATTTTACAATTTAGATAAATACATTTGTTATACCTTTACTTTATGTTTCATAATAGCATTGTATAATCAGGTGCTGCTTAATTTTATTGAATTTTATCCATTTCCATATAAAAATGACTTTAAAAACGTAAAAAAAATCATTAAAAATGTCAAAAAATGCAAAATAAAAGTTGCATTTTTAATTTCTTGATATATAAAATCAACTTTGTGCTTAGAAAGCAATGTTTTCGGACATTCAGAAAAAAATGCAATTTGCATTTAAATTTCTTCCCTAATTATTATATTTGCATTATATACAACTACTGAAATATTCGTCTGCTTTTGTAGTCTATATAAAAATTTTATATGGCAAAGCATTTTCAAATAAAATTATTTACAATTATTTTATATTTATTTTATTTTTATAATTTCAAATATTGTTGTAAATAATATTGTTAAATATACGCCAGAATTTAACGCCAAAAATGCTATACACCAAAATAGTTTACCCCCAAGATATCCTAGATCCGGCCACAACTAGGTTTGCCGGAAAAAATTAAATTATGAAGTTTTACCCACGTACTATAGGAAGGTCGCATTTTTATCCAATTTTTATTTTTTTATTTTTTTTAGTAAAATACATAATTTATTTATTATAAATTGAATGCTTATGGTTAAATTGTACTCGTTCCATCATTTTTACCATTAGTAAAAACTTATAACTTTTACTTATACTCGTATTGTACTTATAAATTCTACTATACAAAATGATACATTTTCAAAAAATATAGTTTAATTATTTTAAAATATTACTTATTATTTATGTCAACCTATTCACAATGTTTACGATAAGGTGGTACTGAAATTGACTCAAAAGTTAATAAGAATAATATCATATAGTATAAATGTAAATTATTATATCAATTTATTATTAATAATAAAATAAATACAATTTCTTTGTCAAAAATCTATCCATCGTAATACCATTACAAAAATAAATACATATACTTACTTTGATATTAATGTCATAAAAAACATATCACGGAATAAACTTGAAAGTATAGATTGACTAATCGTCCCCACTCAGAATCGGTTTTCGTATACAATGATATATTATTGAATTCAAATTTAAAACATCCATTACAATAACTCACTTGACACATACTTTACAGCAGAGTGGTACTATTTTAACTACATTCTTTATTTTAAGTAAAATGTTTTTATAGATATGTTTTAATATTTCTAAGAATATTAATCTTTTATGATACGAAATAAATGTGAAAATTATATATTTTTGTCATTAAGTAAATGTCTGTGTATATTTAATGGATTTATATTTAATTCGGATGTTCTGATACTAAATATAATAACAGTTCATAATTAGTTTATTGCCAAGGTGAGATCCAATCAATCGTATAATGTGATATATTAAAAATATTAAAAACGTTCCAATTGTTATATCCATCATATATATTGCGAATTACTAACCATTTAACCAGAAAAAAGGAATATATACCACATACCTATACGTTTCTAAATTATTGTTAAGGGTTGAGAATCTTGATTGTTACATTGCTCGTTAAAATGAAATATTATTAACTTAATTCTGTGTACGCGTGGTGATTGTATACATCGTTAAGGCCGTTGACCGTTAAAGAAACTTTTGCAGTAAATTTGGCGTTTTCCATATGTCATTTGGACTCACTTGTCGTAGCATATTTGAGCATGGTAATATTTTTAACTTAAAATTACCATAGGTCATTCGTGATTGATTTATGTGAGTAGTGTATTTGATAGTGTATTTTAAAATAAGAAAAAATAAGGCTATTATTATCGTCTATAAATTCAATGTATGTCAAAAACTTTTTTTATTTTTTATTTTTCAATACATACATATTTTGTCAATAAAGTGTATTATTTATAAATTATAAATTATATTAATACTTGTAAGAACAATCCATTATCTATTCAAATTTTTTTTTAGTTCTTACTATTTATATTGCTTTTTGCACTCAGACCACAAACTTATTAAGTATTTATGAATGAAATGATTTTTAACGACAATCGAATATGCTAAACGAATCAAATTAATTGTACACGTGTACACCTTGTATAATTTAAGTATGATAAACGCACTGAAAACGAATGTCCATGAATACAAACTAATAAGAAAATATTTTTTTAATCGTACTCATGTGAGCTGTGTAACTTCCTATATCCGTTAAACAATTACTTGACATAACGCATACACATCGATATCATGACCACATGACCTACGATATTGAATATCGAAGTATCATCAAAGTTTCATCTATCATTACAAGTTTGGGTGATTGATTCCGATGATCGCGTGGTGGAAACTTATTCAAAATAACTCATTATGTACACACACGCAGTAACGAGACGCGGTGGGTCAAACTACGTCGAACCTCGTTTGACCCGCATTATAAACCAGTGACTTTTTTCTTACGGAAACCAAAAAAAAAAAATAAGTTTAAATATCTTAAAAATAATTTTATTTTTTGTATATTTTATTTCAATTTAAATATAAGTCTTAGGTCACTGGTAAAGTATAGTGGATCAAATGTGGACTATGGTTTGGTCTTTAGTCATCACTGACATAAGAAATAATTTAGTAGACTAATATTAAAGCGTTCAGTCTAAGTTGTGAAATCGCGTGAAACTAAGACGACAACGCTATAACGCAATTTGTGCGTGTTCGTCATAATACACACGCGCAGAAAAAGGCATAAGATGAAAAGAAACGTATATTATTCGTACGTGGTAAGAGTGGTAAGACAAATCATAAACGATTGGCGAACGCATCCATCCTCACCAAAAACTTTCATCTTTATCAGAGAAATCGATAAAACGTATTCGATCGCAAATGATAACGCTATTTGTGACATAATTCGATATTAAATGGTTTTGAAATGTTTGAAGCGTTCGGAATTTTAGATACAACGATATCATTCACGACTTAAGTCGTCGAATGCTGGTGTCGGGAAGAAACGAAGAATACGGTTGCAAAATATTTCTAGAGAGTGATTGTTATTTGGACGAAGCTTTTTTCTGAAAACAACTTTAGCAGCATGCAATTAAATCGAGCGTGAATAATGATAAATTAACCGCTCATTCATAAAACACTATTTCTTGCAAGGACATGTCAGATAACTATTTACTAAATTAAAATTATTTACTATAATCTGTTGATTATTATTTTTATTTGTGTTAACTCTAAAAAAATGTAATGTATTGTATAATGTATATAGTAAAAAGGGTGATTCTTTTATCATTAATCACTCATTATTTCGTCAAGTATTGACTATTTTTAAGTTTTTTTTTCAAAATATTTTGTTTCGTGCTTATCTTAAACTGTATTAAATTTTTATTTTTTTCTCCATTTTATTCATTAGTGAAACCATTTTCAACTTTTTAGTTTCAAATAGTAACCTATACTTAAAATATACTAAATTAATAGGACTATTTATTTTTATGAATTTTAACGTTCAAATTATTGTTTTTTTATAATTTATTAGCGAAATATAACTTTTCATACTTTTTGTTTTTGAAGGACAGTAGTTACATCTCATACGGTTAATCAATAATGATGAGAGGTACATATTTTTATAAGTACCTAATAATCTTGTTATCGACTATCGATGCAGTGATGAACTTTGTATCTGTAGTTGTCAACGTCTCATAGCCGTAATGACCTATACGACGAACACCTAAAAACCTCTACCATTCAACTTTGAGCAACTATAACTCATTAACGGTTAAATGAAAAATAACTATTTTAACGTTAAAAATCACAAAAAAAAATAGTCCTATTATTTTATGACATTTAAATATAGATTGTCATTTAAGTTAATAATGATTTCACTATTAAATATAAGTGTGAAAAAATTTTAAAAATGTTATATATATTTATAAATAGTTTTAAAAAAGTATGACACTAAATATTTTGAAAAAAAAATTTGATAAAAGTGAACACTTTGTACTATATACAATTATTTAATTAGGGTGGTAATCTTATAATCGACCAGTCACCACTTTAGAGAATAAAAACAATATTTATTTTTTTTATTGTGTTGAACAACTTTTATAATTAAAGACAAATGTAAAATAACAATAAAAATAAATACAAATTGCGGGTAACGGACCAAAACGTACTATTTCTAAAATTTAGTTATATATTGATTCTTTTAGAGAAGCACGAGAGAAATCGAATGCTGCCATTATATTTTATCGAAACATACTTTTTCAATTGTTAAAATCATTTTAAAATGCACGAATGATGTCGAATTTTACTATTTCCAAATAATGTCAAAACGTAATAATTACCATGGTAAATAGTTTGTTCGTTTAAAAAAAATGGAGCAACCCATATTTTTTTCTCAAATTTAAACAAAAGCTATTAATTTCAAATTAGGCCCCAATGATTTATTTATTATAATTAAAATATAGATAATGGAATTTTATGAAATGCATAAGTTACTATTTTCACAATTTTCAAATTATTGTAGAACAGATATTAAATTAAAATATTATAGATATTATAAATGCATACCTACTGTGTGATTTAATAATTTAATTTTCTTGTATTAAATGGGTATTATAATAGTATAGAACGACAGAAGATAATATAAGAATACGATTAGTTACAATATTAATAAGTAATATTTAACAGTAACTAAACACATATCTAAGTATAAAAGTAAATTGTCTTCTAACAATGTAATTATTATTCTTACGATATACACGACGTTACGTAGGCAATACTATAATGCAGCGAACACAAAGTGCATTTGCTAGCCATTATCCGAGTATTATTTATTTATTTATTTGAAATACACGCCCGAAAGCACCGAGTACAGTAATTATTAATTACAATATCATATAGAGTGCAGTTTTAAAGATAACATCAAAATTAAATTAAATACCAATCTAAAACAATATAACAATAGCAAAATAATACATGATTGTAAGATATATCAATGAGTAAGTGTTGAAAGTTTATCGTAATTCATTGAATAGTTGTACTTATTTATTATATAAGTAACCTTATGACCCTGTTACAGATATATAAACGATCGCGTGATTTACATTTATAATAAAAAAATGATGTAACAAATGTGCATTACAGTGTGATCGTATGCAGGTAATATATTAATTATATTTTCAATAGTTTGTATGTATTGTTATCACCTGATTATAAATCATCAAGTATCTTACTTCGTTATTATTTAAAATAAACTGCGCTAAAACTAAAGTATTGTGCGCTATTCTGTAATGTCATACAAAGATAGACTTACGAAACTTAACATTTTACTGAGTTTTTAACGTGTCAAAAGTTTTGATTATGAAAATAACTTAGTATTTTTTTTAGAGATGTTCACTAATTGTGGTTATTAACCACAATATATTACATATGAAACACAAAAAAAATAAATTTTTATTAAAATATTATATATTTTTAGCAAAATGACCATAATATCTTGAAAATAGTTCAATAATTCTTAAAAAAACTCTATTTATACTGAAAAAGTGGAAAATGGATATAGTAAGTTTTGGATTATCACCAAATGTATTCTCTTAGACGCTGAAAAAATAATAATTCAAAAATATATCGTAATTCCAAAGGTAACGTCAAATAAATCATATAAAATCGCCGTGTAAAAAATAAAATTAATGATTATAACATTTAAGATATTTGGAAGTCTATGCGGCTTTTAGTACGCACGCTAAGATTTAGGGTCAGCTACTTAGATTGTTTATAATAGTTGAAGTTTCAGCTATGCTCGCCTTGTCCATAGTATATAAAAACAATGCAGTAAATAAAACTGAGGAAACTAAATATATTTTATTAATTTTTGAATCACAAAACGAAATATTAATTATCCGAGAATTACAAAATATTTGAAAGTTTGGTAAACACGAATTTCGACAACCATCGCCCGTGTATTTTGTTAGTCTCAGTATTTCAGTTTTTAGAGTCCGAGTCAAAAAAAAAAAAAAAATATAATTCAAAACACATAATTTCCACCGAGAACATAGTGGACGCGATTCATTTTCGGCCGTCGGTTGACTGCAGGAACCGAACAAACGCGTTCGTCGACCGAACCCGTCGTCGCAGCAACCTAACCTCCGACGGGTCAACCGCGTCGACAACACAACAGTAACAATAATAATGTCAACGATGTCATTATGATAAAACACTGTTTTACGACAACGGCGTGCAGGAGACGGTGTAACGTGTGGCTCGAACAACAGATGGCAGTGCCGGATTGCGGGGCGGGCGAATGCATAGCGCCACCCGCCGACTCGGACGGCGGCCACCCCGTGGCGTTCGCGAGGTTCGCGCGTCGCCGCCGCCGCCGCCGCCTTTTCGCCCGCCGCACGTACTGACGGACCGCGTTTTCCCATCGACGCACGCGACTCGGCATTTCAGTGGACTGTCCGCCGTTGGTCTGAACGCCGGTGTGCGCCTGCCGAACACTTGTCTTATCACTAGTAATATTATCGTCGCCGTCATCGCAATCGCCGTTGTCGTAGTCGCGATCGTCGTCGTAATAGATTATCGACAGAAAAAAAAATATTTAAAAAAAAAAAATAAAAAACACTCCCGTGCCGTCGACGTCCCGATCTACCAGTGACGACGCCGCTGCCGCTCAACGCTGGATCTCTGGATCTCTATTAGTGTCGTACCATGAGACGGAGTGTTCGCACCGACCGAGTCCTATCGTAATTATTGTCGTCCATGCACCAGTTGCTCGGCCAGTGTTCGCGACGATATCCTCTTATCACACGATAGTATACTCAAACACATCGATCCGCGACGGCACGGTAGCGCGCGCGGGAAACTTCGACAATACAATAATAATTGTGACGAGATCCTGCCATATCCGATCGAATGGTCCATTGAAATAACTATAGATTGTTAATACCATCGATATCGCCGCACGTCGAGTGGTCATCTGCCGCACGGACGGAGGCAATTTTTTTTTCTCGAAAACCGATAAGTCTTGTCATTGTTCAAAAAAAAAAAAATAGTTAAAACGAAAAATAAAAAAATTGTTCGTTAAAAACAGCAAGTGAACGGTTTACTTACTGAATCGCCTTACCCCTAAAAAAATAAAAAGATGGCTCCACATGGGATCACCTTCTTGAGATTGACCGGTTGGACGTGGAAAATCGTGTTGGCCCTCATCGCGTGCAATCATCTCGCTCTGATGTGGCCGTTCTTTTTCGCCGTCGGTAAGTTGTAAAAAATATTTCCAATTGTATTATTAACGGTAGAAATCATCGGTGCTCTTCAGTTTTTTTTTATCATTTTTGTCTCACTCATACAATTATATATAATATTCTCGCGCTAACCCATGACCATTTGCGAATGAAAATCTTCACCGCTTATTTAGCTCACGGTTATTGTTCAATTTTGCGGTAAAAGTGACTTTTTAGATTTTTGTTTATTTTACTAATATTTTTTTGGTAGACTTTAAGATAAAAATCACTGTTTTTTTTACAGATTTTACATTTTAGAATAAATAAAAAAATATATATTTTTGGAAAACCTACTGTTTTGGAAATATCGGAATTGATGGATTGTGTTTTTCAGAGCTATAAACACTTGTTGTCAATTCAATGACATTTTACGCTAAATCGAATTGTTTAATAATTCAAAAATTCTTTTGCACTGTGAACGGCAGGTTGGGAAAAATTGATTTAAATACATGATTTGTTTATTATGTTTACTCTGGAAAAAAATCTTAACTTGTCCAATTTATATTATATACCTATGAAATTTTACTTCGTTCAATTTTCACATATTAATAAATCAATATTTTAATTGTTTCGGATTAGTTTTAGTTTATCTTATACAGGATTATTATAAATATAATGTTTTATCTCGATTTTGTTTAAACCTTATAGCTTAAAACTAATCCATCATTTATGAGCTATATGTTATACATTATACTGATTTACCGGTGTATTAAATTAAAAATTAATATTAAAACGGTATTTTATTTTTATAATTTTAAAGCACAACATATAGTAATATGCAAAAATAAGTTTCACTCACTCATTTATATAATATGATAACTAATACAATATCACACATATAAAATAGTAGCATTTGACTTATTTCTTTCAAAAAGAAGTATTTTTTTCCTTCATAGAACTTCTTTTTTGAAAGATAATTTTTATCTTAAGACTATATTATCACAAAAAAATATTCCATTATTTTTATTAAAATATAATTAATATAAGGTGAAATTAGGTTTGATAATTTTTCGATTCTGAAATATTTTTGTTAGCAGTAATAAATTGTATGATATTTTTAGTTAGAAATTAGAATTAGTTGAAAATAAAAATTTATAATAAAAACAAACATGATTATTTTTTATCATATTACTGTGGATAAATAGTATGTTTAAATAACAGAACAAGTTATAATTTAATTCAAATTTTTTTTAAGTAAATAAATACACAACATATTAAATCGCATGCAAATAAAGCGGGTTATATATTTTTATATTATTTATCAGTATATTATATTGCATGTAACAAGGTACTTAGTTTTTGATCATTTTTACTAAGATAACATTAAATATGTTTCCAAACGAATTTAAAATAATGTCACACTCATGTATTTACAAAACAAAAACATTTGAATTTTGTGATAATCTACTCCATTATATGTTTCTTTCTTTTTTAATATTAAAGTATTATTATAAAATTTAAAAATAAAATGTTATCTAAGATCAGCAGTTGTTTTCTTTAAATTGCGTACAAGTTATAACCATTTTTAAAATTTTAAAATAACTGCAATTTCAAAATAAAAATATAAAAAGCCAAAGTTGAAACTTATATAATATTCTGTCTTTTAAATTCGATATTAGGTAATTTAATTGTAATATTAAAAACATCATATTAGTGAAATGTATTATTTTAAAGGTAAAATTGGCTCAGTTAGGAATCTGTAAAAAGAAAAACTAAGCTTAGGGATTTAACGTTTAAAAACAATAATATGTGCATTATCTATGTTATTAGTAAGTAATCAGTAATATAATAACTTATTGTACATTGCACATAAATATTAACCAATTGTAATGCAATTGTTATATTTGTTTGATAAGCTGAGAATCAATCTGTTTTATATAAATGTAATAAGGATACATACAGGATTTGTCGGACATTCTTCGCCGTTGGGTAGATTTGCCATTGTTATGTATAGTACGTATAAGGGTGAACAAGTATGAATTTCTCTATCAAAAAAATATATATATAATAAATTGTGAATTTGAAATCGATATGTTAAAATATGCAACATAATATAGACCAAATGCCAACTGGGTACTATCGTCTTTAAAATATTTTCCGTATTTCAACGAATTTAAAACAAAATGTAATTATTTTAAATATTTGAACCTTATACCAAATATTTGTTTTTTAAATGAAAACAATATATTATTTGATAATTTATTAAGTAAAATTTGTATCCACTCTTAATTCAGTAAAATGGACTAAAAAAAAAAAAAATCATTGAAAAACGATTAACATCTTTTTCGAATTTAATATGATCAAATAAGTACATAATAAAACAAATCTCTTGTAAAAATTAATTTGATTATTCAAATTTCTACAGATTTATGTAATACTGAAAAATTATTCAAATAATATTTTTTACGTTGTAACTATTATACATAGGTAATAATATTAAGTACAAGTATTACAACCAAGTTTTTAAATTACACTGGGATAAGTTCTTTAATTGGAATATAATCTTTTATACTTTGAGTACAGTATTTAGTCATGGTAGGTTCATATAATTTTCATACATGTATCGTTTATTAACAAATATGAAAAATACTTCTTTATTTTATAATATAAAAACTAACATTATTACTATGTATATTTTTTGTCGTTAGTAATTGCTTATAAAAGAAACGTATACAACGTACACAACTTTGAATAATGAAACTATAAATAATTTGATTGTGTGAAATAACGTGTTAGTCGACAATAGTAACAATCATTTTTTTTTTTATTATTATTATTAGTAATAATAATAATTTATAATAAAAAAAAGTTCAAAAGATATTAATGATATTTTAAACTAAAAAGAAAGCTAGGTTACGTATTTTTTATTAACCATAGTTAAAAAGAACCCATTCAATAATAAGTACTTAAGCTATAATTATTTTCAATTTTTTTTTCTTATGTGTTTTATAAACGTCATTAATTATGGTTTGACGTTTGAACATTCCAGTACAATGACATACAATTTTAGCGATCACGACAGTTATATACTAATTAAGTAAATATTGTGTAATTTAAAATAGTTTATATTGGTCCCATCTATTTAGTAATTAAAAATATCAATGTTAACGCGTAAAAAATATGCTTACAAAAACTATTAAACGTACCACTTATATTTAAGTAAAAATATTTTAGAGTTAGTAACAATAATGGTTATAAATCAATTGAAGTAGCTTACAATGTAATACTAGTACTTACTATAAATTTGTATAGTTAATGCATTTTAAAAGGGTAGAAAGTTACGTTAATATCGTTGATATTATTTTCCTGATATTCCGAGTAAACAATACTTTTATACCTACTTATAATGTTATATAGTTTTTTTGAAAATACCATAAATTTACCTAAACAATTAATTATGCAGCTTTTCAGATAGACAAATAACGTCTATGATCAAAAAGTATTTCTGTACATAGACACTAAGCAATATTAACGAATAATAAATTATTAAAAAAAATATATATTATTTAAATAATAATGTAATATTGAAAAATTATTTAAAATATGCAAATCTGTTATTAGATGAGTACAATTTAATTTAAAATGAATAAAATAGTAAAACCATCATAAACATATTTGATCACTATATTATAATAAATAATATTTATTTTTGTTTTTATGATTATAATAGAAAAATAATAATTATCCATTCATGGGAAGAAAGTCAATTATTGAATTGTGAGAATAAATTAATAATTAAAAAATTATACAATATCTCGGTAGTTTTGACTTTCAATATTTTTTATGATCTTAATTTAATTTATAGAATAATATTTTAATCAAAAAATAAAATAATTAAATTATTAATATTTTGCTTTTTTTTTTTAAATTTATTTAAAGTTTTTTTCAGTTTTATAACTGCTGTGGAAAAAATACGTATTTTAGATAAATAGGGAGGCAAATAAAATCCAATTTTTTTAAAACCTGTGTTTAAACTATATGATAAATAATATTAGCTAAATTAATTTAAATACTTAATAATTATTTTATTATAGTTTTCTATCACAAAAATAATTATAAGTAATCATTAAAGAACAGTAAGTTACAAGTTACAAGTTACAATATTATAAATTATAACACACCAGATTGAATACATGAGTCTATAGTATTTCATATTCTGTATTTAGTATCCGTCTCGCTTGGATTGACCAGTATAAAGTATTCTATTGTAATTATGATTTGTAAATTATGAACAACGATTGTATTAAAATAAAACAATAATTATGATTGCCAACGGTTAAAACAGCATAAATATTATTGCATTTAGCAACAGCTACAGCTCAGCTAAAGCCTTATTTGTTGAGAATAAATTAGGTTTTAATATTTTTACAAGTTCCCTTATTATAAAAAAATTAAAATTAAATCAAATAGTAACATTTCAAAATTTAAACCTTAAAGAACTAATTGAAATATACCAGGGCCTAAAATAGAGTGCAGTACGGCACTGTTAGTGTAATACGAAATTGGTTTAGTGCAGTACAAAATGAAAATGTGTGTTGATTATCTTAGTGCTATGTTTAGACTTTGATAATTCCGTCATACCATATAGTTAAAACTTTTATTTTTAAATTTAAATTTTAATCTATGGTTATATAATTAACTTTGATATATTAATATACATATATAATGTAATAATACCATTGAAATATTTAACTTATGTTTTATTTTTAGACAGAGAGAACTCATATTAAATTAAGTGAAATCATAAAATAATGTATTACGAAGTTTCATTTATTTTAGGCCCTGAAATATACTAGAGCGTAGATTATAAATAATAATAATAATAAGTATATCTACGAAAAGAAATTACAACAATTTCAAGATGAATTAATGCTACGAATTGCCATTTGTTGACGTTGATTTGGAACTGTTGAAAAAATATTTGATCTAACTTCAGAATAATATTAAATTCCACATTCCATAAATTCGAAATCGGTTACTGTTGATTGATTAGGACAGTTTCAAAACTATTTTAGATTTCATAACATGCGCTATTACATGCCATAAGTTAATTTTAAGCTATTTCTTATTTATTTGTCGGAATACTTTTAAAATAAAGTATATTTTATAAGTCACCTTAAGCAAGAAAATAAAAACATTTTGAACACAGCATGCATAAACCAGAAAAACGAATTACTTGAAATAATAAAATAAAACCTGGGAAATGCCAAACAATCCTTTTGTGTAACTTGTATTATTTAAACTTGAAAAATGTAGATTTATAGAACATCTGACCTCTTCATTTATGAACTTACCAAATCCATTTATTTTTATATACATGATAAATTTAAAGAGATTTATAAATAGATCAATATCTTTATGTCGACCGTGTTCTTACAAGTTTCTAGAGAAAAATAAATGTCCATGGTTGACTGAACTGATGGGTAATACAAGAGCCACTTAAATAAGGCTGTATGAGTTTGGATAAACGTTTTTTTTCTTCTTTTATATAATATTATAAGAACAATTAGGATTCTGTACACTGAAGAAAGTCCATTTACTCTGAAATCGACTAACGTAAAAACATATTTAAAAATGAATAATATAAATTGTAGTTGTTATAACTTAAAACTAACGACTAAAATCACAAACATTTTTAAATAACATGAATAGATATATTTATTATTCTTGAATCCTTAATACATTAATATATTTAATGTACACTATAGATAGATTGTTACTTGATAAACATATATTTTATATTTATATGGTTTCACTATTTCAATAATTAAATCCAGACAATTAAACTTAAGGCCATTAGCCAAATTAAGATTATTTACTTAACTATAATATATGCATAAGTATAAACCATTAATTTTAAACTCTCGTGATTATCAAGTAATATTAATTTGTTTGTGTTATCTTAAAGAAATTAAATTAATATATTTTTCTAAATATTAGTCGTGATTGTGTATTGTGTACATTAACTCCCATTAAAAAAAAAAATATATATTTCAAAACAATAGTTAATATAGTTATTATAAATAAAAAAATAGACAAATTTTATTTGTGCATTACCTTATCTCATTATTAAAAAAAAAAAAAATTGATTAATACGATTCAGTGGATTATTGAGAATGTCTGTAAATATATGTATGATTAATTATATCATTCAAAAAAATATTTTAATTAAAATTGGGATTTTTATTAACATTATAAAACATATATTTTTTGTTTTTAGAGCACATTATTATTATTAGCATTTAATATTTTATTAATAAAAATGTTAAAAGGGAATCAAATATGGTTTACATGGTTATATAATTATATTATTAACTGTGTATTCTAATTTTAGATTTTAATAAGTACTAAAAAGTACAAAGTTAATCGTAAAATAAAATAATTATAAAATTAAATCAAGAGAATAAAATTAAGCTTTATGTAACAATATTTAATTTTTGCCACATTTTAATTTCTGTGGGAAAAAAAATTGAAATTTAACAATAAATCTCTATTGGTACAATGATCGATAAAATAGGATAAAAATTTAATAATTAATAAAAACTATTATGCTAAAATTTAATTTAAATTTAAAAAAAAAATTTTAACTTTAAAAATTAAAGAATACACAATATATTTGTAGTGAAATTTAAAATAAAAAAAAATATTCACAGTAGTTTTTATTAATTTTAATTTTTTTGGATATTTTTAAAAAATGTGGCATAATTCGTTTTACATTACATTTCCTAGTTTTAAAAATTTAAAAATTAAAATAACTGATCGAATACATTGACTGAGTGTGTTAGTAGTTTATTAGTTTGTAAAACTTTGTTCATTTTAAGATATAATATTAGTGTGTCATATATTTAAAAGATAACATACATTTTTGAATACTAAAAACAAAAATATTATTGTTCAGTACAACTAAACTTTTTTATTTTTATTTTTTTTTTGTACCTAGTTACATACAAATAAACAAGAAACATGGCACATCCAAAATACTAAAACTAAACTCAATTCAATTCGTTTATTCGGAATAGAAGCCGCTGAAAGAAACCATATAATATTATTTAATCATTACATTCATCACCCTGCTCAGTTTCATATAACTTGTCTAACTCTTTATTTGTTATTATTATTATGGTTTTTATGGTTAATGATGGGAATTATGAACGCTTAGTAATAAATCATATAAATTATTATATGAGTGTATATGTCTACTCGATTTTCACTACTGAACATTCAGTATTGAAATTAATTTACTGTCAGATTAATAAATCTTTGACGCAAAATTAAATTTTATTATAAGAACTATCGAAACTAGATAAAAGCTTTCCGTGTGTTTAAACTTAAAGGCTGAACAGTAACACTGTTTAAATATGGGGAAGTTGTTTATTTTTTAGTGTAATTACTGGTACCAATTTCTATTAATACAAGTAGTCAATAAGAAATCACATACAACTATGAAATAATTATCCACACTGTAAAAACAAAACAAATATAACTTGGTTAATTTTTAGATTTTTTTTTATTTTAAGTCAGCAAGTTAACAGTTTTACTAATACTTGCAAGTTTTTTTCGACTCATTGACTACAATAAACTGTTTTATATGTAATATTAATATACAGAATGTATCAGAAGTCTTCATCATATTTAAAAAATGAAGATATAAGGGTGATATAAAGTAAAATATTATCTTACAATAGTCAAAAATTGGTTATCTTATCTTTCTATTAATATATGGGTCGTTTACCTACGGTTAATGATTGCCGAGCTATATAAATTTGTAATCAGATAAAAACTTTTGAAACATATATGTATGTATATATATATATCTATATACATAGTTGAATATGAAATATTTCATTATTTACAGTATATGATCTTAAAATGTATCAAAATATTAAAGTAGGTATTGTTGTCTATACTCTATACTCTATACTTCTATAGTGAAGTTTATATTTATAAGTATACATTCTATTGTAGGTTTACTGTTATGCGGTTTTTATAGACATCTTTCAGAACTTTCCAAAGCACGTTTTTACTGACAATCAAACCAATTGAATACAAAAAACTACAATTTGAAAAAGTGGCATTTACACGTAGGTATTGGAAGATAAAACGAAAAGATAGAAGAAAGTGACAGAAATAGAAAATCATTACTGTTCTGTAAAATACCAATTGACAAAACTATCACATATAGGTACATTGTCAGGGTGTTAAAAAGTAGAGAATACAATAAAACAACAAATTAATCAGTTATTTGAAATTTTTAAAAATCCTAACCACTTATTTAGATTGCTTGGTGGTCATATGAATTAATCAATTTATTTTTAATATTTGTTTAATTCTTGTAATTATTTAGATTGTTCTAACTATAAAATACATAGGAAAACTAAATATTTACATTTTACATGTTAAATACCATAACATTGCGAGTATAGTAACACCTTGCACTTAGTAGGATACACACAAGTTAACAGTGATTGGATTACAAGAAAACATTGAATTATTTAATACTCTTGAATGTCTGGTTACATTTTGCTGAAAATAAACCACCATTTGTTGATTATTTTTCAATGTCCCGCTTCGTCCATTAACTGTCAGGAAAGAAACAACATTGGACCGGACGCAGATTTGATTTTAAAATTACTTTTATTGTTTACAATTTATAGTACCTGTAATTTTAAATTACTATAATTATTTTTACCATATATTATAGCATTATATATTTACAAGAGTTAACGGAATAATTGTAAAGTATTTATGCCTATGAGGTATTTGTCTGGAGATTTCAATTGAAAATTGTCTATACAATATTATGTTTATCAATTGACAAAAATAAAGAAAATTTCTAGTTACGACATGTGGTAGATATACAACAAATTAAACAATTAAATTAAACTAATGACTATTCAACGAAATGCATATCAAAATATTCTAGAATGTGTGACTATTTAGGCGCTTTTTAATATTCTTTTATTGGAGTTCGTAATGTAGTCCATCCTGTACCTCTATCAAAATAACTATCTTACTAAATATTTATTAAAAAAAAAATTTTAAGACTATTTAATTTCTTCCGTCAAATTAGTTTTCACTAAAATAAAATCACGTAGGCCATTAAGTATACACAATGATTATGGATCTCATAGAAATACGGTGAATTTAATTGGCCAATGAATACAAGAGATACAATGCAATTTATAGCGTTATCGTCATCAGAACTGATATACGAGTGAACTGTTGAAACTATTGATTAAATGTACGTACGAGTATTTAGTATTTAGTGCTTTTCTGTTGATAAAATTTACTAGCATCGATTTTGTACAACAAGTTAAATCTTCTGGCTTATTAAAAAATATTAGATTTGTTTCGAATAAAAAAAAAACAATTGTAATATAATCCGCTGAGCTGTTTTTTAATAATATCCCACAAAATACTATTCCCAGTTGTAGCAAATAGCTATAATAGTACCTATACATATTCGTGGACAGTATTGTTATAATATATAGAGTATTATCGAGAAAAATTAATTTTAGACAAAATATAATATACTTGTGTTTAATGAGCAAGTTTTATATAATTTATAAATTAATTGAATTAATATGTTCAGTGCAAAAATATAAAATATGCAATAAAATTAATTACAATAAAAAAAGTTTTAAATTAAAAATCGTTTTAGAAAATATTCCTATTGTGGATAATAAATCAAAAATCAAGTATTTTCATTAGTCTTGTTTTGATGCTTTTGGACTAATATAATATGTTATTCACATGGCTGCGCCATTTCTTGATATATTTTGTAAACATGAGATAAGCAAAGTAGGAATCTACTAAAATTAAAATATAAATATGTAATAATATATTACCAAATATACTTGACAAGTATTCTACAAATTTGAATAGGTAGGTACATTATACTGAGAGTATGGAATTCTCTAGAAAGAAATTGTATCCGTCTCAAAGGTATTTATGCTTAAAGTTTATTATGCTCTTAAAATACTGTTATCGTCGACAATGGTATGTAATTATATTAAAATATTTAAAACTTTAAAATTATAATTACAAACTGCCATTATTTATGTGAGTCAAAAGGGATGTTTCTGCGAATATTTAGACAAACGATATCAAGTCGGTGTTGTCAAAAATCGAGCACCCGTATGATTTGACCAGAATTTAGAGACTAAGATAAATAAAAGATAATTAAAATCTACTCTAAGGGCTCTATTCAAAAAATCGTATTTTCCGCCATCATACAATTACTCAACAGTTATATACAAGTTTCCTCTTGTCATTTCAAATTATAATATCTATATATGTATAATAATATATAATATATTGTGCACTGTGCGCTGCGTGTTTGATGAATACAGAAAGAGAATAAAATGTTCGAATTAAGCACCAAATAATAAAAGTTAGTTCAAAACAAAATTATCATTTAATTTATTTATTTAATGAAGTTTAGATGAGCAATTATTTCGATATTTTAAAACTCTTGTTTGCACGTCGAAACGCTATGAGTATTGGATTGAAATCACTAAAATACTAATAAACTATATCAAATAAATTTAAATACCACAATTTGTAATCAATCACAGAGCATTAAATAATTTAATGCTAATGATTACTTATTACTACGGATAATATCAATTAAAAGAATCGAAATATTTTTGTGCGAATTCGAAAATAAAACCAAACACAATTTATAATTTAAATATTAGAGAATGTTTCTCGCATAAATTCTCATTTGGCTTCATTAGTTTTAATATTTTGAGTGAAATTAGTAATTATTCAACTTAAAAGTAATAATGTTTCCAGTGGTTCGAAAGGGTTTTTTATTTTAATTTTTCGATATTGAAACGATACGAGTTACGAGAGTTTTAAAATTGTAGTATTTTATACAATATACTTCACTTAAAAATTAAAATATTTAAAAAACCAACAAAAAATGGTATTGTATTAAATAAATTTATTTTCATGTTAAGTCATTTAAAATTAATGAAACTAACAGAAAACTGCTGTACGTAAATTTGTAATTGAATTCGTCGGTGAATACAAATATTAAATATATATATTTGAATAATATTTTGGACATTAAATTGTACGTAATAATAAATACTATTTTAACGTTATATAAAAGTGGTGAAAGAATATTAGATTACATTATAATGAATTCATGCCAATTTTATTCTGCTATTATGTGCAGTCTTAAATCGTCATTTTAAGAAATACTAGTAGTTTTAAGTATACTTTGGTAACATTATGTGGAATAGACAGTATAAACTACTAACTAGTAATTAAAATCATAATAAAACGTATTGGTTTTATAATGTTTTAAAACATGTTCAAATCGATTAATTTTTTGTATAATCAAAATGTTACTGCCAAAATTAAATATATTAAATATTAAATGCAGTGAATTTTCTGCGTCGTGTATTTTGCTCATTACTCTTACCCTAATTAATTGCCACTTGCAAATTTATTTCGATAATTTATTCTCATGCTGATATTTATTTTTATTTTCTATGATTTCTCGACTCTACATTTAGACATAAATTGTTTATTAAAAAATAATCTTAATAGTTTTGTTATTTACATGTTAAACCCATCGATCGTACAACTTTTTTGATGTCACTAAATAAATGATTTTTTTTTTTTTAGGTGTTACACTAAAAAAAAAATTGAAACCATTAAATTCAACTAGTAATATATTTCATTTACGATTAAAAACATACAAAATAATTGAAAACTATGTTTTACATAAAATATCATTCGTTATTTTACCAGATTGCACGTGTTAATAATTTTCCGTCTGAATTGTTTTTATTTTAAAATCAACACCGGAATAGCTAATATATTACGCTATACTGTGTGTGTACATTAGACATTATGAAGTCATTAAAAACGCAACAGTCGTTCAAGACGTATGAAATTTCATTAAAGCGAAGAATTAATAACAACGGGCGAAACGCTCGAAAATATTACCCTTTATGACATCTCAAGGGCGGCGATACGAAAGGTTTATTTATCGCATAATACCAAAGGTCCAAAGATGTACACCTGTAATAGTATGCGAAGGAATCGATAAAATTATAATAATTATGATTTCGTAAAACAACAAGTGAGCATACAATGTACGAGGAGAGTGGTCGAGCTTTTTTCTCACCTTTTTTGTTTTTAATTTTATTTAATGCAAACTTTTAGGCATTATAAAAATTACGTTGTAAAAATGTATCTATTTCTAACTCAGAGCTAGCCGATCGTCTTATCCCAAATCGTATGCGTTTCAATTTTCACCGCCGTATTGTAGCAGGTAGTGAATTTGAGACATTATTATTAAATTGTTCGTCACTTCTCTGACGATCGCTGTCGTCGTAATGCCACGGGCACGATTCGTTTCGAACTCAATATTAGCATTTGAGAGAGATACACTCACACGCTCGCATATGTATACGTTTATAATAAACGGTTAGATTCCGAAGACAATAGTTTTCGCACAATATATATTCAACGCTGCGCAGACAAATCACAAAACTGAAATGTCACAATAGTCTCATCTTCTGGGAGTCGTTTTTAAATAAAAAAACACGTGTGACACATCGAGCTAGTTCGCACACATTAAACGCGACCTTCCCCGTATCCGTGTATACATTTATATATATATATAGATCAGAGTTTTCCACCACACGCTTTAGGTAACTGCGATGTATATATATATATATATCCGTCGCTTGCGTGAGACTTTTATTGACATTTTGCATTCGCGTTATTATGGTAATTTACAAATGTTTAGCCCCAGGACTGTGGCGTTGACGTCAATATCGATAACGTTGTCAAAACGTGATATTAAAAGTGAAAAAAAAAACGTTTTGATGTGTCGACAATTTTTTTTTATTTTTTTTTTTTACATACACACACACACACACGCGCGCGCGAACAAATTCCCTCTCTTCCGTTGATCGATGGCTGTACACGAATTTACCACACGGTATAAGGTAAATAGATAACACCATACAATGCCACTGTAAAATGAGAAGAAATGCACAGCAATTTCCATGGTACATTTATTATAAATGCTATACATGATTTATTTTTTAGTCAAAAATCTATTGAAAATTGACTTTGCGCTAAATGATAATAAATAATAATATTATATTTAGTGTTATTTTGATCTTAGATCAGTTAGTAAAATATGCATACCTACTGCAAATACCAAAAAAGTACCCCTCGCGTGCGATGATTACCAATATATTCCTACGACCTATGAAGAGATTTTTAAATTTTCATTCCGATTGTTATTATATTATATACAGATTAGTAGAAGTTTATTACCAAATTTATAATTTAAGATCTTGTAGGTAACGTATAAATATTGCAGTGAATGGTAGTTTGGTGACTGAGACTAGTGAGGCACAGCATCACCACTATGATATGAGGGTAGGAAAAAACAGTAATTAAATATTAAACGTTACTTTGATTTTAATAATATTTTTTTTTTTTAATTTGATAATTTTAAGTGTTCAAAAATAAATTGTATTTTGATTCAATTTTATGTGATTTTAACTCCCATATTAATCTATTTATAATAAATACGATAATGTAGCAACAAGTATTTGACCATTACCAGGCATTACACTTCATAGTTCTGTCCGTTATCAATTCCCAAACAGAAAAAAAGTAAGATATATGTCACTTTTGATGACCAATGAGAATGAAAATTAAAAATAATGGGAATTTTAAAAAAGTATGCTAAAATGAAGCGAAAAAGGTATTCTATTATTTTGATGTAAATGTTAATTTATTGATCAGCTAGTAATACTAAATTAATAAATTTCACCGAAAAAAAATTGGTATACCTAATGAATGTCTCAATTCAAACAATAATTATTCTTATCACATAGGTAACACATAATAATATCATAAATTTAACATTCACATTATTATGATATTGAAAATTGTAAATTCGCTTAAATAAGGTTCACGAGTATTATTAGATTCACTTATCATTACAAAAAATCATTCGGAGTTAAATAAATAAATTACTATCATGCATAACTTAGTTGGCTAAACTGTGTAAGCAATACGATTAGTAAGGAAATAAGGAATAACAATTTATTGATGGGTTCACCAGAAAGCACTTATCGTAAAAATAAGATTTTTTTAAATACGAAATTACCAATATGAACTTCACTATAGCCTAACCATAGATAGTCAGAGTATTAGTAGTTTATAATGTGTTTTATTTATACATCGAGTTCAATATGACAAATTGATAGTTATAGAAAAATATAGTATACTACCTATCTATATATATATTTATTTTTATTTTATAAACTGATTTATTTATATAACTTTGATACGTAGAAATATATTAACAAGATGCTTTATATTTTTAATAATGTTAACATTTTTCAATAGAAATAGGGTTAAACATTTTTTTTTGTATTTTTTAATTACACATTACGATTGAGTAGGGATATCAAAAATTACGTATAGTACAATAATGGATGGTAATTCTATAGAGTTATAAGAAATTTATAGAAGTGTACATATTTTTTATATATAATAATAATAATAATATTTTTCACTCATACAACTCACAACTCAAATTAAATGGTCGTTAACGAATAAACATTATTAAATGGTGCTATAATACGTGTTACAAATTGATTGGGAATTTTTATTTAATTCAATTTTTTTTCTCATAACACATTTTTTACCTTAATTATCATCCAATAATGAACGAAACAAAATTTATTGGAAACTCAGGAAAAATAAAAACATTTTTTTTTTTTTTTGTTCAAAACACGTTAAGTACAAAAGTTAACGACTATCTGAATAATAAAATAACTATTTTAATTAATTGAAAAATATGGAATTATTTACAGCAGCATACATGGTAATATAATGGTAATATTTTGGTCATATTTCATATAGATTTATTTTGAGATTTGGTAAAACAATAAAATGTGATTTTGTTAATATGATATATAGGTACCTATATTGCTATATCGCTATATTATAATGTTTAATCGACATTTTAAGCACATTTCAATCGTTTAATATTTTTGTTTAAAAATTATCTTTATTAGAAAATCAACGAATCAGGCAATATATTTTTTTATTATCTAATATTGGTACCTTCAATAATATTATTTTATGATGCCAATAATTACTTCAATATTTATATTATACTTATGCTAATTGCAATTCTTTCTGTTTACATACTGAGATATATTTTCACACTAATAAATTCATTTTTTTATATTGCATTAAATTATTCCACTTTATTTACTTGTTCAAATGCAAAGATAATTTTAAAATTCAGCAAAGTATTATAATATAGCAGTTGAATGCAATTAAAAATAGATATTCAAAAAAAGTTTAAAACAACATAGTTTAGTACAAAATCCATGAAAACCCATAGTTTTGTGTTTCGTTGTTTATGTTTTATGCTTAAAAATTTAGTAGGTAAAAAAATCGTTTTTTTAGTGTACAAACATAAATATAGTATACAATATATATACGTATTTTAAATTAAAGTTTAATAAAAATGATTAAATTTATTGTTTTGATTCATTCGATTAAATATATAACTCAAATAATATTATAAATTCTTTCAGTTAGACTTTTTGAATTTAACATAATGTTTATTTCAATAATAGGAAATAATTGAAAGATAAAACACTATACGAAAACAAAGAATACATATTTAATATTCACTGATTATCTGAACTATGAATACAATGTATCAAAAAATAAAATATACAAACAATTATAAATTGTTTCTCCTTTAGATTTCTGTGTAATATATTTTATTCCAATATTGTTCAATATTATGAATATAATGCCTTAAATTGTGAAAAAAAATTAAACAATAAAATTAAGTTTATTTAAGAGTATAAAATATCCCTCAGAATGGACCAAACAGAGTGTTAACTATCTTTGACAAAGATAAGCTGACCTTTTTGGAGATTATCATTCAAAAACAATTACACTACATTCAAATATAAGTACCGAATCTGAATACCATGACGATATAACTACTAGCTTCCTTAGTAGACATTACCAATGTACTTCCGATAAGACACACAGCTTCAAATTAACTAAACTATATAATCAACAAACTAAAAGTAAGGAAATTGCTTTGATACAATCTAATTACAAACAGAATACTTATAAATACTCATCCTATAAAACACTAATACTTCTTGTATTTATATAAACATTATGCTTTAGCTTTCTGATTATAATTGTATTTGCTATACGTATGCACATATATACAATAATAATTATATATATACCATTAAATAAACGATAAACCTAAATATTCGAAACAATCTGCTCTACCACTCAGTTTTAGCAAAAATAATTGAAAAAAAAATCTTTAAAAGAATTATTTTATTAACATAACCCAAAATTACAGTGCGTTTGACGATGAAAAAGACATAAAATATTTCGAACGCTTGGCTCAGAATTGTTTTCTAGTTATTTACTGTGTAAAATATTTAATATTATGCTTATTTTTTTAAATATTTAAATATTTTTAAAACGTTTTTTTCACACACACAATAAAACATTTTCACAAAGTAAGACGCAAAATTTTCAATAATCACCTTCATTTATTTCGTCTGTAATATTAATATCAATTTATAGAAAATCCATACCGCACAAATCTTATTGATGCATATATTTTGGGCTTACGTTTGGTAAATCTGGAGTTTCGCAAGCCATCCAAGCTTTTCAGTAAATCGGTTTTTACCTTTTAGCCGCGAATTCCTGGTACGTAATCAATAAATCTCTAAACAAAGACCTAGAGTTAAAAAATGTTGAACAAATGCTACTACTAGGTTTCACTTAAAACTTCTAGATCATCCTTATTCTCTAATCTCTCATCATCTATCACAACCCACTCTTTATCGCAATACACTAAATTCACTTAATATATGCTGGTAATGTGACTTTCCAAATTAGTTGATTAAATAAACAAATTTGGTTTTGAAAAGTTTTATCACTAGATGGCTTCTCTTTTTATGTGTTATTCTATGTAATTACTTATTAGTCATTACTATTATTAATATAAATATTGTATTAGTTATCGTATCTACTTATTGTGTTTATAATACAGCTTGTAAATTATCCTTCTCATTAAAAATTAAAAAAAGACTTAAAATATTACAAACGTAATAAGTAAAATAAAAATATATTGATTAAAACGGTAATAGTGCCTAATTAGCTATTACAAGCTATTTTCTAATAATTATCAATAAATTTAAAAAATTTAAATGACGAAATACGTTTACCTATGTACAAAAATATCAGTATTAGCTCACACATGACCTGTTTAGTAACTATGGATAAATATTTAAATAAATGATATTATGTTTATGATATTTAAATATTAATTTAATAGTATTTTTTTCTCAACACATTTTAAAAAATAAAAATAAAATAGACGTTCTAATAACTATTTTCAATCATATTCTATTCGTCTAGAAGCCATTTAATTAGATAATAATGTATTTTCTCAAACTGGTTTTAATTATCTTCGTATTTTATGATAATATGAAATAATTTAATTACGATTGTTATATTATATAGTAAATAAATTAAGTAAAAATTATGTCCGTTAGGATAAAAGGAGTATATTGTTTATTTGTATGAAGGGAGTTTTTGGTTTCCGGTTATACCACTTCATAAAATTATTACTAGCCACACACTTTTGTTAAGTAGATAATTTTTTGATTTTATTTTATATTCAATACTACTTATATAAAATATACATTATACAAATAAATAAACCAACATTTTCTACAGTTACATATTTAAATTATAATATATTGCATGAAATGTATTTCAAGTTTTTAACTATATCGGTAAGATTTTTATAATAAAGGGTTATTTTACAAGCAATCCTTTTATTCTTACCAATACAGTTTTAATACTAGATTTATCATCAGAAGAACAACTATCATACCTTTACACCTAGTGAAATAGTCAAATGTTGTTATTTTATTTTTAAATTGAAGTAATTTTATATACGTCAGGTTAGAGTTATTAAAATTTCTATTTTCAAAAACCATATTAAAGTAAAATTTGTAATATATATATATATATTTTTTTTTTTAATATTTTTAAATGATTTTTTCCAGAATTATTTAATTTTAACTCAATAATCTGAGTTAAATACGATCTGAATGAATTTTTCTCTTTTTTAAATAATATCAAAATCAGATTATTCTATGAGTTATGATTATTTTTCCTATAAAATAATTTTTGGACGTTGAAATTATTTAATTTAATTTTTTTTGTAAATATGTAGTATGGTCAACGCGAAGCGTAACTATAAATTGTCTGAACTTTTACCCATTAATAAATAGCCGTCTAACACCTTTTTTAATAATTTTTTTAATTTGTTTAGTAATAAAAAAAAAATATAAGTATTTATTATTAAAAGAGTCTCCAACAATTTGCTAGCGATACAAACTTTTTTTCTCAGTTGGGAATCATTCTATTATACTATAAAATTATAATTTTTTTTTTTTTTTTTAATGTTGATGTATCTAAATCAAAATTCAAACATGCAGCTTCTGAGTTAAAATTAATTTGATACGCCACGAAAAATTCATTTAATAGTAAAAAACTTAACCCTATAACAGAATTTAAATAAATTTGCTATTGAAGAAACAATATATACATAAAATTGGTTAGTATGCTTATAACATATCATTTGTTGTGTTTATTGATATTTTAGGTGTTAAGTATTATGTGAATTGGAATATTATTAACGATTACTATAAAATATCATTAGAGACTAGACGTTTAAAAATTACTTAATATTTTTTTATTTAACGAATCTATGATTTAATTAATATCTTCAGTATCCACCGTTTCAATATATATCGATGTTATTAAACTGCTTGTGAATTTGTATGTTATTGTCACGATTTTATATGTCAGAGTGCATTTTTCATGTTTGTAGTAAAACATAATGTTTACAGTATGATATTCAACTCGCATCAATTTCGAAACTTGTAACCCTAACACGAACTACTTTTGCATAATTATGATACTGTACGAATATTTAATGACTATTATTACAACGGAAACTATAATATTATTCAACTCGTGCTGAATAAACTGAATTCAAATACGCTGGCAATCAGAACGCGCTAAAATAATATTAATACTAACCTAACGATATTAATTAATACATTACCCTCCTTGGTCTGATTTATATTATTTAAAAACGTTTTAGATCATTGAAACGAATGATGACGAACTACGGGTGCTTATAACAACTCGAGCGAATTATCTTGCGTTTAAGACTATTTAATGTGTAGTTATAATAAAATAAATTATAAACGCAGTGGAGCAAGATAGTTTTCGCGAGACGATTTCGTCTTACGACTAAAATGGAGTGGTGGGTGGGTACTTCTAATAGGCAGTGGTTACAGTGGCTGACGAAAACAGCAAAAATGTTGAGTACATTTTATTATTATATGCCACTAGCCCCATTATTACTGTACTTCAGACTTCAGAACGGATCTGTGCAAATAATATAGGTGAGTCGTGTGTAGTACAAATAACATTTTCTTGTCTCGATGACGCGAACACGTTCTCGGGCCGCCATTCCAAACATATATTATATTATACAATTTCATGCGTTTATAATATTTTAAATGTTATTGCGGGTTAGATATAGGTATAACGGTATTGACACGGTACACTAGTCTTACAGTTAAAAATAAGCTGTGCGCTTATAAATATTAATTTTCATTAATTTTAAAAAACGTGATACTTTAGATTTCTGATAACATTTAACGACCAATACGGTAGTATTTTGACTTTCGGGAGTACAATTTTTTTTAATACGCATTCATTAATCAAGGCACGCTTTTCAAATCTCTCAAATGTTCTGGTTGAAATATTTTTCCCGTGACGTTTTAGCACGATAATAATATACTGAACGGTGAGCTTATTTTGTTTACATAACGTTTAACTATTATTTTATGCTAATGTTGTTTTTGTATGAATTATTGTGGTTGAATTTAATTACCGATTTTGTTTTTCATAATATTCTTCATACCTTGTCATCAAGCCTAACCAATATAACTCCACAATGACGATCGATTGATTATTTTTTTCAAGATGGTAAAAAACATTTGTGTGTTTTCAAAATGTTTATAAAAAAACTTATATTATAACACGTTGTACTCGTATATATTATACCTACTGATCAATAAATAAATGATAGTACATTGTTTTATAATAAATTTATAGTATAATTATTATAAATGTTAGTACGTAGCATAGTAAGTTCTTAAGAGTTTAATGATTATGATTTTATTATACCCATCCCTTGATAATTCATTATTATTATTATTGTTATTATCTTTCTCTTTTTTTTATGATTATAACAATAGTTTTATAAACGCATTTTACCATAGCTGTTTTGAAGTTTATTTATGATATATTTTTTGTTTAACAATGGAAACCATGCAGATCGATTATTTTGCTATTACCATTAACGTATACCAGAAAAAAATCGTATAAATGTCAAACTTTTAAGAAGGGACTTCATCCAAGTTTTCAGTATATATATATATGCCGGTTTTTGATAAATAATATTTTTTTTGTTTTAATAATTTCAATAATATTTTGAAACACGAATGTTTTTTCATGTGTAATTTATTGAACTTTTGAAGTATATAGTATTGTGTATTTAGAAATATTTAACTCATAAAAAAAACTATTCATAGTAACACGTACATAATATTGTTTTGCTATTTTAAAAACAGATACACTCATTCAAATACATTTATTTGAAAACGATTTATATTGTAACAATAAGTTTAAACGTATAATTAAATTTCTAAACATTAAACATAATGTTAAATATTATACATTAAATAAAAAATTATAGCGATAGTAAATCAAGGTGTTTGTAATATGCGTCAACTCAGAGTCTTTGGTTTTAGAAGAATATTCATAATTTTCGTATAGAATAACACCTTATTATTTTGAAATATTTATTGCCATGTAAAGTTTTAAGTCGTATGCATTCAATATAATGCAATGCATTTGTATAGTTACGATTATTAATAAATATTCAAGTAATTATGTTTCTACGGTGAAATCATCATATTTCAAATTCATGAGAAATTAAATAGACATACTAACTAGGTACCATCATTGTAGCCAATTATGGAAGTTTAACCTCATTCGATTGTAATTAAGGTTAGAATATTCATGAAGTAGTATTATTTTTATTATTTACACTAGCGAAAAATCAAGTAACGAATATATAACTTTATAAATATTTATTTTAAATCTACTTTAAACATATATATACATACAAAATCCAGGTGAAGAAGTAATGATTAGTTCCATTGAAAATATAATTTCAAACGACATATTATAAATAATATTGCGTTTTAATGTGATTGTAATAATGTACCATAATAAGTTAGAGTTAAAATAATATTATTACGTCATGTATCTTACTCATAATTTGCCAGGTGTAATTATTGAAAAATAAAATATTTATCACAGATTGATTTAAATAACTTTTGTTTTGATTAAATTATAAATAAAAACATAACAACTAAAAAGTAAACGTATGTGTGAAAATTAAGATGCAATATTAAGAAATATTAAACGAAACTTCAAAAACTGATACATATATTATATTTTTTCAAATTATATTTTTAAAACCAAAATACAATCCTCTTAAAACTTATAATAAATTAAATATAATGTAAACAAAATTAACTCAAATGCTAACAATTTTCAAATATTATTTCTATGCGACTTTAAAACACTGTTTTTTTATATTTTTTCTTCGATGTATACGACTGAAAGAATAGTATTCATACTAATATAAAAATTATCTATTACTGTATGTATCTTTGGAAACACTATAATGAATATAATATAATATAACAACAAACATATTATTTGATATATTAACTTCGATTTATTGTTTTTTATTCGGTATTATTTTTAAAATTTTAAGTGTTCCAAAAATTATCTTTATGATCATCTAGTGATCAAAGTTATTTTTACTTAAACTTGTTGAGAAGTATAAGACATCATAGCAAAGGAGATAAAACGAGTCGGCGTATTACAAGAATAAAAACAAATTGAAAACATAAAAGTATAGTTGTTTACCATGGAAAATAATAGAATTCAATTTAAAATTTAATACTAAGCCGTAGTGAAATGTAAATTAAAAAATTGATTTTATATATAAATTATTAATAATTAGGTATAATATTAAACCCGTAAGTATTTGAGTTTCAAATGATATCTAATTTATTGGAAGGAACGTATTTCGAGGAGAATTTAATGTAAAATATTTATGAAAAAATAAATGAAGTATTTTGAAAATATTTCGAGTTGTTTTGAGTTTGTTAATGGTAAATAATAAATATTTTAATTTAAACATTATATTTTTTTTAGTTAATTATTATATCTTAACGAATATAGTTTAATCTGTATAGGTACAGTTTAAACTAGGATACTAGATGAATGTTAGTAAATGTTAAGTTTTGGTGTTTTGCTATAAAGCAAATCACGATGAGGAAACATGAATGATATTTTTTTAGATCACTAAAAAATTAACGCGAATATACGTGCTTACCTTTGTCCCAAATAAGTGATTTAAATAAATTATTAATCATAAACATTAAAAAAAAAAAGAAACTATTGATAATTCATTATTTTAAAATGAAATAGTATTACCATTTAAAAACTGTAAACTATAAATTATGGTTATAATATTATGAACCCTTATTTTAGTAAACTCAAAGAATTTTATTATTTTATTTTATTATTATTATTTAAACCATTTCTAAACATATAATATTTTTTATTGATTATTGAAATAACATTTTCACTTACCAAGAAAATATTATTGATTTTAATCAAATAATAAAGATACGATGACAATAAGTAATGAAATTACTGCGCTAGTGACAGTTATTACTATTTTTTATTTATAATTACTTAAAAGAAAAATAATATTAATGTAGTATACCTTTTTCCTAAAACAATTTACGAGTATGTTGCCTACTCTAGTTGTTCAGCATTTCAATTATATGGAAATTATAAAAAATATGAATATGCATAATATAAATTACATTTCAGCAGGATGTTACTTAAATTTAACACTTGAAATTTCTCATCAACCTCACTGGAATGAAGAATTTCTATGTTGTACTAGAAAAAAAAAGATACTTTGTAAATATTATAAATGATATAAATTAAAATCGTAAAGATATTTATGAGTATTAAAAAATCAAAATCATATTTCACTATAACCTTTTTCCAAGATAAGAAACTTTTACGATAGATTGTAGAAGAAAAACAATATTGTCATGTAGAATATAATAACAACTTGTGATGACATTAAAAACTACATTGATTTTATATTATAATATAATTTATTTATTTTAATGAACTTTTAAATACTTATTAATCGTTAACTATTAATTTGATCTAGAAATACATTAATACATAATACAATAACAACAATGTGCGTATTAGATCATAACACAAAATCATATTTTGTTTAATTGTAAAAGCTTTCATTATAAATTTCAAGAATGATTTTAATTAGAAATATCAAGCATGTAAGTTTTTAGTATCTAGATAGTTCAAGATCTACAAAGAAACAATTTATATAAAAAGAAAAACAGTATTCTTTTATATTGTGATTTTAATATTATATAAATAAATTGTAAATAAACTACATATTCAGAAAAAAACCATCAAAAAGTGTCATAATAATTTAAAATGTAATACGTAAACTTTGAATAATAATATATTTTAATCAAACTATCTGTGAAAATGTCAAGATAATACGTATATTGTGTCTAAATTCCAATAAAACAAACCAATATTTTTCAAACAAATACATCTACGATGAATTCCTTCACATTTGTCGATACTTTCCTTCACGCTAACAAGAAAACTCTTCTAAAAATCGAAAAATATCTCCCAAGAAAAGCAATATTAGATAAAATTCAATCTACAGGTAAGTCAACATGAAACTTTTTGAGAATTATTTCTACTTGAAAAAATAATAATAATGAACAGTTGTATGAAAAAAATGTATCGAAAAATAAATTTTTAATTAAATTTTTCACTTATGCAGGAGTCTAAAAAAATAAGAACATCATATAGTTTTGTCATTTCAGCTGAAAAAAAAAATATAAAAATTATTCGGATTTCACTAAGCCGTTTCGCATATTGTAATTAAATGCAATCAGTAAACAATATGCACCATAACGGCATAACATAAAAATAATGTGTTTATATTATATATATAAAAAAAACCGCCATTTGAGAACGGAGCATTTTTGTGATTGCACCGCGTAAATTCGTGTGATCATAATTTATGGTAATTTTGAACAAAAAAAAAAAAAAAAAATACTATGCAGATTTTCGCGCGTTCTTAAAAATAAGGTACCCGGGCAAACGATTTTTTGTTTTTCTATGCAGATTACAAACATAACACCCGTAATAGTGGAAAAAAACAAACGCCCATAACGATCGCCGCAACGCACAATACCGGGTTATAGAATTTTATTGTGATTTTTTTTTTTTTTTTACCGAATCGATTTGCTTTCCTCTTTTGCATTTTATTACGCAACTATTAAGCGCGATAGCGATACTCGTAACGGTCGCCGCCGGAAAACGTTGCCGCCGATGCACGCCACGTGCACTCGAGACACCTGCAATCAACACGCTGAGAGATAATGTAACGTCATAGTAAAATGATTATGCAAATATAAATGGAAGGCGCTACGCGAAACCCGTCCGGCAATTTGTACTCGTTTAAGCGTATCCGTTTATATCGGATAGGCACTTGCCTACGTACATCGTGCGCGTACGCAATATACATTATAAACACTCGTGTAGGACTGAGTAGAGTCCCGTCGGTCAACTGCAGTGACACGGCCGGTGACTCTATCTGCTGTTTACGGAGACGTGCCAAAAATAGATTAAGCTAACCCGTTCTCAATAATTTATTACATTTTTCCAAAACTTTCCGGACAAATCACTCTCGCAATAGTATAAAAATATAGACGTCCGATTGATATATTGTATGATATAATATAATATATTGAATTGCGTTCGCGTGCAAACAGCACATGGTCGCAATATCGTATTGTTACGAGAAATCGTGATGAAACATCAAGTCGGTGTCATGGGCTCAAACTTAATTTTAAATTTATAAGTGAATTTGAGTATAGACCGATTTCAAATCATGTACTTTTAAAATGTGTTTCCTCGTTTCGTTGAAAAAATAACGATAGTATATTATTAGAATGATAGATTATAATAATTAATATAACTTTATATTATGTGGAAAAAAAAACTAAAATGTGAATTTTACACTATCTATTATTACCTGCTATTTATAACAAATAATTAAGCTTGATCGATGTTTTTGTAGACATTATATTTGCGTAAACACGTTATAATATTTTAACTTTTATAATATCTAAGATACTACCATCCTGTCCCCATGAATTGTAGTGTTTATATTAATATGGTAAATATTATGTTATCACTTTGAGACAATGTATAAAACAATAAAATATTTTAATATATTATTTATAATACAACTATTAAATAATACAACATCGAATAAGCTACTTAATTATTTAGATACTTTTATTTATTTCTGAAATGCTTTTATATGAGTATTTTAATTCTTTTATTTTCGGCGGAGGTAGGTCTTCAGCATTATAATCAAAAATATTTAACTAACACATAATATATATATATATACGTACAAACATTAAAAAAAAAATCATTTGTTTTATAATTTAAAATTAAAAACAAGGGTTTTTATTAAAAAAAAAAAAAAAAAACATTTGTATTGCTCCAGGATATACCAATTCTCTAAGTACCTGATAATATGGTTTCGGTGAATCACACTCACAATAATTTTATACATTCAACATTTTGTATCATAATTTTCACTAATACTATTTTTGAGAGAAAACTGCTGGAGCGTAGTCCAGTAAAAATAAAATAAACATGTAATCATACAAATAAGTAGATAAATTAAAAATAAATAAAATCTTAGCATTCACGTGGAAACTAAAACTAGCTTATACCAAAATATCATATCTGTTCTGAGTAAATCGTGTATTATTTCTATTTTTAATTGATTATTTTTATTATTATTGAATATAATCATTGTTTGCTATATTATATTAATTCCTCGACTAAACATCAGAGCGTCCCCTTATGGCTTCACTGTCGATTTCTAAAATGTAAATCAATTTTATTGACATCTGTCCAATAAAATTATAACAATACGTCATGATTTGATTTATTTTTATTATTCCATTGCTTCGCGTGACTTTCGTGAAAGTATATTTTATTAAACGGAAGGAAATATTTTTCCACGCATACGATACAACATAAGTCGGGTGAATAGAATCAATTTATTGTTACGAGTTTATGACCTATATGGATGATTATATTTATTTTTTTTTAGATATTATTGTACAAAGTTTTCGTTTTCATTATTATGAACTCTACCCTTATCCCTTTATGTATCATTTATATCGTACGTATAGTATTCAAGTTTTATGTCACCGAAAAATCGTAACGTTTTCACGCATGCACACAATATCGCCGTTTATCGTTGCCAAACGTGTCACATTTGAATTCGTATTGCAGGTGAATAGTGGATACGAATGATGTGTGTTTGCGTTTTCTTCGATATTTGTATCAGCTTATTATAAAAATATGAGTTAGTGGTTTTTTTTATATTTTTTGTTATTTTTATTTTTTTTGTTTTGGAATTTAAGCTCACGCGAGAACGCACAATTTATTACACAACCCAAAGGGTGAAAAAACAAAACGTATCTAAAAGTCATATATACACAAAGTAAATACATAAATTCCTATACACAAATGTGTGCGTGTGTGTGTGCGTGTGTGTGTGTGTATGTGTATTATAAATAATGTGTAAAAACGAATTTATATATATACTCGTATTATGTATACGTTACGCGTTAACATATGTGTGTATACTGTGTGTGTGTGTGTGTGTACAACGCAAAGTACTGCACGATTTTGCACATGATACGGAATATAATCGTCAAAAGAAATAAAATCATTCCGTCCCACCACCACTACCACCACCTGCCACCGCGCGAACAGTCCGACTTTATATTATATTATCGTATTGCACATAATATAGTGATCGATACACGGCCTGGCACCGAAATGATAAAAATCGCTTTTTAACCCGGAGGTGTTGCGAGTCGAAAATATGGTGGTATTTTATGCGAGCGTAACGCGTAAGCGTATAAAACGTTACTCACAGATAAAAAACTTAATCATATTATTTATACAGTGTTACGACGATTTGGAACGTTAAACGACAATAATAATATTATAATGAATATCAACCGCGCGACGAACGCTACACCGATTATCGATGTAGTAATAATTATTATTATTAGTGCCTCCCCCCCCCCCCCCAAACGAAAACGATTTGGCTTTGGACGTTTCGTATTCAAATAACACACTCGTATAAAGAGAGCTTATGAATTTTAGAAGGTATAATCACGGTCGGGGCCGAAAACATGCCAGTTTACAACTGAATAATGTAAATCGATGTCAAATAAATTTGCGAGTAATTTCAAAAGCAATAGACTAAACATTTATTTGTTCAAGCCGCCGAACCCGGAGATGTCGATTTACATTTTTGCCGAGACTCATCAGCGCGACTGCCTCGTGTCGTATATTATGCATGCAATGTTAGTTTTCCAGATCAGCGTCTTTGGCGAACTCGCGAGGTCGCTGGCTTGCAACGTAATAATTCGTTACGGTTGTTCAGAATAATAGGCGATTCGGTTATATTCATTATCGGGACAACTTCGCGAAACTACCGGATGGTTTTTGGATGTAACGATCGCGCCATATTGTTAATTGTTAATATTATTGTACATAGAGTATACGATACCAGAGTATCATGATAATATTAAAATAATACTGCGATTGTTTGAAATCACTCGTCCCAGTCGTTTTTTCGGGGCGCATAAAAATGTAACTCTTAAATTTTAATGTAAATACTCTATCGCAGAAATTATATTTATGTTTATGTTATTATTTAAATAAAAATATTCCGTTGTTACTCATCATTTAATAATATTTAAAAGTCATCTCATGTTTTTTGTAATAATAATTGGATATTGATGAAAGGTCTTAAATTATGAAAATATTGCATTATCAGAATAATAACAATCTTTACTTATACAATATTTAAAATAAATTATTGCCGATTACATAATATACAATTTATATGACACGAAAATGAACAGTCCAATAACGGAACTTTTAATGATCACGAAAAAAAAATAATACGATATTATTAGGTATATATACATAGGTTATATACATAATTTGGTTTAAATGATAAAATAAAATACGAATATTATATTATTTAGTTCTTATAATACGCAATTTGAACACTATTAAAGTATTTAGGGCATATTGTTATTTTATTTGTGAATATAGCTCGCTATATTGTATTTTTTACAAAATTATATTTTGTTAACATTGCGGTTATTATAATGAAGTAATTTGATATAATATATCATTAACACGTGAAATATAGTTATAATATCATTATATCCGTCAAATGAAAACACAAATTTAAATAACAAATTCTGATGGAAATTATCGTATCGTTTTCTTTGTAACAATTAATTAGTTATATTGCTTGATAATATCAAACAAGCGCTGACAATGACGTTAAAGCTAATAACTTTTAAACAGTGATTAATTATGGCTGCGCTGTAGACATCTGTAACCGTACATATTATACCTAAATTTAAGCTCGGCTAGATAATATTTGTACATCTATTATGGGTAACGGAAAACGTCTGTAATATTATCATCTTGACCCGGAGGGTTAAACGTGGCAAAGCAATATTGTTAATCAATTCATACTATGTGATACAAATCTGCGGAGTACCGCCACAGGATTACCGTTTCAAAATAAATAAATAAATAAATAAATCCAGGTTAATGGATACTTTTAACATTTGTCCTATTTTCGGCTTAGGCGCTGTAGTTGTGATAAAACTATTTGTGTCCCAATGAAAAAATACCGATTTCATATAGAACACAGATAAATTGAGGAAATGAATCAAAGGATATAAATCATGTACGTACGCACCTATAAACTGCGCGTTTAAGATTAGAACTAAACTTAGATAAATAGGTAACTGAAATCATTTGTCACGAAAATATAACGACTTATAAAATTACGTTCCGTTACAATCTTCTCGTATTTTGTTCGCATAAAAACTGTTTATATGGAATAAAAACGTAAGGATAAAATTTTTTATTTCCCAATCTTAATAGGAATTGATATTAACGATTCGATAATTTAACACGAATAATAAATAATATAGTATAGCTATTGATATATAGTTATATGTGCACATTGGAGATTAGGTTTTTTTTATTTTATATTAAAGCTTTACGCAATTTATAATTAATAGTGTAAGGAGTATATGTGATAGTAGAAAGAAAAAATGCCATGAATATTTGAAATAAGAAGCCATTTATTAATGACACCCGACTAAGAGTTGTTCTTTGGATATTTGATTTTTTTTTTTTTATTTCTTAACAAGTTCCTGAACAAATTACTTTTTAAACACACCTACAGTTGTAAGATATGGTATAAGCGGAAAGCTTTTTTTTGAACGGGATTTTGTGGATTCGAAGATGATCATGGACATCTTTATAGAAGCGTGCGGTTTCATCTGCGTTTCATCATTCACTAAAAAGTCTTTATGAAGATAAGCTAAGATTATGATTAAGATTTTATTGTAAGATTATAATTAATTATTATTCTGAAATTTTTTCACCATCGTGGGACCTACTTTTTACTACTGATGCTGAGATATTTCATTCTTAGAAGACTGCAAAATACTTAAATTCATTCTGAATAAATGTTCATCTCGGCGTAACAGTGTTGGGTTTTCCCTGTACGTTAGGACATTTAAAGTCATGCCATTCTATCGAACTCAATAAGATATTATAACGTTTATCTACTCGCTCGATGGCTTGAATCTTGACTACGTTAACTAAATTATTGATTTAAGTTTTAGTAAGAGTTAATAAAGCGCAAAACAGTTTTCTGAATCATGCTTGATACTGTCAAAACTTAGTTATCTAGCCCATAATAATCAGTCTCTAAATGAGGTCCTCAGTCTCGAATCACAATATCATATAGACGTCAGACAATTAGTTCCCGTTTTATTTCAGGACAAACAGATGCGCCTCGCTTTTTGGAAAGACTCAGTATCCGCGTTTCTAACAACACCCAATTTCAGGGAACTTGTTACGTATTGGCAAGCCGGTCTAACGCTCCTCTCACTAGAACAATGTGCATATACAATTCGTAAATTTACAGCAAATTCATACCCAGGTTCTTTGTATCATTTTTATCACTGTTATATCGATCTAATAAGTTTAATGTATTGTTTATATTTGTTACTATTGTTGTTATACTATAATTGTATTATGTAACTATCCTTGTAAAAACCGATTGGCGTTGATTTATAAAATAAATAAAAACATTATTGTGAGATCACGTGACAATTTGATTAAAATTATTAATAAATATATATCTGCATATCTGTTTTTAAAATCTGCTGAAAACATAATTTTTAAAAAAGAAATGATTTATACATCATAATTTTTATTTTTAGAATCGACACACATACAAATAATAAAAACTTGAATAATCGTAAAAATAAATCATGTATATAATGTACTAATGTTCATACTGTAATGTATCTAAAAATAGCATATGTAATAGCTTATCTGTACATTATAGAGTCTTTATTATTTTCGTTTTAATTTTAATGGGTTCAATTCTCGTTAATTATTTAAAAAAATATGCATGGGGTAAGCACACTGAACTTGGCAGATTGATTGTTGCTCGTTTAACACTTTTAAGAGTCTACTCGTTCAGATGTGCTTTGAAATCATCCATTAGTACTATATTAATTCCAACATATTTTGTTATTATAAACATAAAATTGGTTTCCGAAGTAGGTGTTCATTAAAATGAATATGAACGTGTTATACACGTATCGCGTGGTTTTCTAATAGTCACTCAAGCCGTGTCGTGTTGAAGACAAGTACCATCTTGTAATGGGGTTATATAAGTTAAAGGCAACATTATAATACCATGCTCCACGTCGATTAAAACAAAAAAAAAACTCTATGAAATATTATTAAAGTGTAAAATCATTAAAACAAGAAAATAAATAAAAACAGAGAAGTCGCTCCAATGTTAGTTGGTTTCGAGTAATTAAAAGATTTCAGTTCTTAATTCAGTAGGTAGTTACTAAAATGGATTTGTTAAATTTGAATTAAATCACAAAAATTATATTGAGCCAAAGTAAATTAAGTAATTTCTGTTTTTCAGAAGTAATTCTGTATGTTAAACTAATTTATGGATATCCATTATCCCTTATATAATAATAATCATATTATTATTTGTATTAACTTATAATGGATTTTCTGTAGAATGTTGTTGTGTATAATATAAATAGATTATACTTATTCTTAATATTTTTTTAAATTTTATTACGTATAGAAAATTATAATATACAAAATGGTGATACATTTCATGTCCATATAGCCAATATTTTAACAACACGATAATTAAAATTATTATTTTTAGTTTAAACATTTAATTTAATTTAACCCTGGAAAAAATGGAAAATCAGTTATCAATAAAAAAATTATGCAAAACATTTAAACAAAATAAAATAAAAAATAATATACATAATTTTAAATCCAATACATTCACTGCTTCATGCAGAGTTTAATAATATTATGCCTGTTAAATTCATTGGTAAAATAAACTCTTGTTGAACTATAAAGTATGTTATAAATTTAATTAAAATATTTACATTTTACTTATACAAATTATAAATAAACTTATTATTTGAATAAAGTTAACGAAAAGTTTGTTAATATTTTTTATGATATTGTAAATACAATTTATTCATTAAAATGTTTGAATGTCATATTTTCCGCGATTCCATTATCGCAGTTTTAATATATAGGTTCTGAGTAATTTTCGATTGTAAATATAATAAATTAATACTATGAATATTGTCAGAAAATTATTTTTTATAAAAATACATTTAAATGCTTAATAAGATGTGACAATTGATTGTGTCATATTGTCATAATTTTAACAAAATACGGAAGGGGTCACAAAAATAAAACTAATTGAAAACTACAAACAATTAACAAGTATTTTAAATTTGAAAAGTTATAAACTGAACTCTTTGAAAAATCTACATTTGCTTTTATATTGAAACGAGTTCATAGCTGAATGATGCTTATTACGATATTCATTATCCTGAAAAGGATTGCTATTCCTTGTGGATACGTTTTCCATAACTGAGGGTCTAAGGGCTTGTGCAAGACATTTTTGTATAAATAAAAAAGACAGGTTTCTAAAATAATTATTAATTTCTTTAAAACAATACATTACTGAATGAAGATGGCTATTAATAAGTGTTTATTTTTATGATATTCAATTATATAGTGTGTACCATGTATAATATTTCAACTTAAGATGGATACAAAAAAAGTTACAGTTTATGTTGTTATTATATTATAGTTAATAATATTATCTGATGAGCTTATTGACTACTATTTTAAATTCTGAACATGCTCTCTCTATATAAATACTTATCATCGTATTCTATAGATATTATATATTATACTGTACAATGATAAGAATGGAAAATAAGTTTCAAGTAAATTTCTAGTGGTACCGAAGAAACTATATATAAGTTTAATACCATGTGTTTTTACTTGGAATACTTTTGGAGCAATAAAATACTCACTACAAAAGTTTCGTTATGACCCTTAATCAATTGTAAACTGGACACAGATATAGTACTTTGAACGGATAAAATTAGGAGTTCTCAGTAGTTTTTAAGAACATTTTCACAAACAACGGCGTATTTTATGACATTTTTAGTAATCATAAATAAAATCGTTAACATGTAGTTTGAAAAATAAATTTTTTAGAATCAAATATGTTGATTAAAACTTTTGATTCTATTGAAATTTGTATACGATTTGAAATAATGATGCAACAAAAAAAAAAGCACAAAGATAGAAATCCCTGTTGACATGGAAAATTGCAATTGATTAATAATTATTAAAATAAAAATATAAAATGAATTTACAACTTTAAAAGCCATTGTAATATTAATTTGAAAGTTTACTTTATTTTCGTTAGGCGTAAATGATGAAAAATAGGAAAAACAATAATAATGTGCTTGACATTATTTTTTTTTTTACTATAATTAAAATTGATGATCTTTAATTTAATAAGATGATGTTAATGCAACCATAATTACATGATTATACTTTCTAAAACTTCATAAAATTTGATTGTATAACTCATAAACCACCTGAATTATTTTTCAGTGGTTTCTGATATTGTTGTAAAATTATGTTGATCAGACATGTTTAAAAGACTGTATCCTGTGTTAATTCAAATTCGTAAATTTGTTCTGTGTAAGTGAGTTTCGAAATTCTAAATTCTTAAATACAATAAAAACTCCATTAATTATAACTCTCTTACGGAAATGTGCGTTGAAGAATTTTTTTAACATTTTATTGTTTTAAATCAGGTTATTTAGCCAATAATTGGGCCAACAAAAAAAAACGTATTAAATTCTGATTAAAATATATTTCAAATGAAGTGGATAACTACACCAAATGTATTTTTTTTTTTAAATTGTATTGATAAGATTCTCATTTTGTATAAAAATAAAAGCGTATACACGTTGAACAATAACAATGTTGAACACAATAGAAGATATTAATATGGTTTACCAAACCACTAAGTCAAACTGTTCATAATTTTTAAAAGTCAAAACTCTAATGTTCTATAGATGTTTGTTTGATATTATTTCTGTTATTTAAATAAGTATATAGAGCTCACCGTAAATAGAACACACGCGACGACGTAACATATTATTATTTATTATATAGTTATCTACACAACTGCTGCCAATTTATCTTTATTAATATACAATAAATATAATATGAAGTGAATTTATCATGTATAACTAAATACACTAATGGTCGTATTATATTTATAAGTTAATATTTTTAAAATCGTATTTCTACAAAAATATTGAAAAACGATATTATTTCATAATAATCATTTTACACATCGAATTATTTGCATATTTGTTAAAAACTTATATTTTTTTAAATTTTTCAATATCTAATTAAATATATTTATCAGTTATTATTTCAATAAACGTAATTTCAAATACTTGCAAACACTAATTTAGTAGTTTCGTTAAAAGATTGAAAAAAAAAAAATACAAGTTATAATTAAATAAGTAAAAAGTATAAAATTAATCAATAACAATAATAAAAATAATATGTATATATAAAAAAACTAGCATTAATTAGATTGATAATTGTTATTACAATATACTTAAATTAGTATTGTGAAAATTTATTTATCTCGATGAATATCTTTAAAATATTGATGAAATAGTTTTTTAATTTTCAGGTATACGTATCGTGAAAGTAGCAATGTTTAAATGTTTAACTCACATCCGATTTTGATGTACTTCTCTATCTGAATTTTAAGTTATATAATACACGTTTAATATAAAATATTTACATATCAAATCATCATTAAACACAATATTTATTTATCAGAAAAAATAATATACTTTGGATTGTGGAATTAGAAATGTTAGTTTCCATATTTTATTAAATTATAATTTTATAGCAATTTTACCAATATACACAAACGAGATACAAATAAAAACAATATTGTTATACATAGATAATGTTAAAATTAGTTTATATTGTTTTAAATATAGCAAGTGCTTGCCATTAAAAAAAAAAAACAATCATTATCTTTGAAACACATTGTATTCATATTTCCCATTTCTACTGCAAGTGTTTAATCTGCTAACATAGATATTTTTCTATTTTAATTTGTTCTTAGAAATAAAAATTAACAAAAAAAAAAAAAAAAAATGAAATATTCACTGTTAACGAAAATATATTGCTTTTACTAACTATTACTATTTTAAGATGTTGGACCCTGTAATAAAAGATAATTTTCAATTTTCATTTTGAAAAGTGTACAAAATTGAAATTGATATTGTTGTCAGCTGTGTAAAAAAACTTTCTCTTTTACAGTAGATGAGCATCAAAAAAGTTAAGACGTTGATTAGGTCTTGACAAAAACTAAAGACAGAACTTCTTAAAATTATTATAACTCGTTTTGGAATAATTTATTAATTTAATAATTTACGCCCACGATGGGCGTAATAATATACTTTTCTTAAAATTTAATTACTTGACTATTTGAGACAATTTATTTATATTTGTTCACTTTCTCACAAACTTCTCATTTATACAAACACAATTATAATCAAAATTACATATATTATTAAAAAAAAGTATTTCTATTAATTTGTTATTTTTAAGTTTTTAAAAGGTGTATATTGTAATAGAATACAAAACCATCATTAAAATATGATTAACAAGACTTAAAAGTGTTTGAAATGGTCTTTGTTTTGTACTTTATTACTTCTATTTGTATTTGTATTTTCATTGATAAGTATACATTTTTTTAAATGTACAGTCCTATGACGTAATATATTTGCTTTTATATTACATTATGTGATTAATTTTTTTATCGTTAAGTTATATTTGGGTTTTGTTGGAATTGTTACGTCTAATAACCACATCAATAATTTATTGAATTGCTTTGGGAAACTTAATATTAATATATTTATATCAATAATGTCCCAATAAATTGTATACAAAATTCAATTTATGTAACATCGTTTATTTACTTTAGAAAAAGTTATCTTACTTCATATAAATTATTGATAACCAACAAATATTAGGCACAACAATTACTATATAGGTTTGACTAAATTAATTAAATATGCAATATATTTATCAGATGTTTTGTTACCATGGTTTTGACATAAAAAGTTTAAGACCCATTTAGGAATTAATAAATGTTTTATATAGTTATAAATATATATATATATATATATATATATATATATATATATATATTATTATTAGATTATAATATAAGCAACGTTGACGTTTAATAATAACATTAACAATTAGACGAATGTGTATTATAAAGCACAATCCTAATAATAGATTTTTTTTTATCTTTAATTATCATAATAATAAATTATGATATACGTATTAGTTTTATTTTGTTTACATAGTTAAAAAATGATTATAATATTTAATATTTATAATAAAATATAATGATTTAGTCTTTTTAATAAAATAAAATTATATTATTACTTACATAACCATTATAAACAAATTTTAATATTTTTCATACGATTTGTCATTTTTTGTTATTATATCTTAATATTAATACACTGCTTTAATATCATCATATATTATATTTTACTTTTATAGTACCTGTTGGCTTTGGCAGCTTAGCTGCTGCTGAATTTCGCCGACCATTTTCTGAAATTAATTTTGAAACGTAATCCAATTTGTTTTTTTTATTTGAGAAATATTTTGACTTCTCAATACTATGATTATTAGCTAGGAAACTCGCGTTTTTTTCTTCCGCTGGTTTATTTGAAATATTCAAATTTGTTTGAATTTTTAACACGGTACGTTTTCTCATGGTCGTCATATTAGCACGCGCACACGAACACTACAACAGCTAATAATACAGTTATTAACTTTATTACATGCTTATCACTTGAATTTTACCAAGGTTATGGGTCAGGTTTCTCTTAAGATAATTTTATTTATACCTAATTTCTATATGCCTATCTCTATAAACGTGCAAATACATTTATACGTAGTAATTGATATATTTATAAATATTTTAATTTATAAAGACAAAACACACTTGTTGAGGATTAAAAAAAAACACTTCAACACTGGTCTAGTCAGATACTTATTGATGTATCAAACCAAAAGTCAAAATTTCTACTAAATTGTTGAAAACTTAACCCAATCAATCATAATGAATAGATAAATTGGTATACAAAGCATTAATGCATTATAAATCATAATTTATCAATCCTTTTTTTATTAATCAGATTTTCAGTAGTGTTATTTAAATTTTAACCGAATAAAATCAAACTATGAGTTTATTTTAAACATTATATATAGTATAATACTTACATTGAATAAATAACATTATTTTGTAAGTTAAGATTAAAATTTTATTGGAGTTAAAAATTAAAAATGTGAAAGATTTGGAATCCTACTTACGTAAGACGAGTGGTCAATGGTTATTATAACATTTGGTGCTGTTTTTATTTTTTTTTGCTATGATCTATTGCACATTGATTTGGGTGTTTTTCGTTTCGGACGCTAAGTATAGTTAGGCTAAGTATCTAGTGTTTTTTTTTTAAATCTAATACTTCACTATAAAATATAAATGGAAACTTACATTGTGGACATATGTTTATCGTAGTTTTCCAAATTATAAACGTGTAATAAATAGTAATATTTTGATTATTAATGTTATCTATTGCAGAAATACCATAATCATTGATAAGTACTAGAAAATAGCAATTTATATTATGGTGTATGGGCGTGTGGTTAAATAAGTTATTATAATTTTACGATTAAAGTTCACAAAAAACTAAAAGATAAAAATATACTTGTATGAGATACCAAAAACATTATATGCGTCAACGTCAAGTGTCAAACTTCACCACCCCATATAGAAAATCGATAGTTTTTGTCATGCAATATCTTCAATATGACATTTCTATGAATTTGTGTAATATGACGTCAAACTCTCATTTTACAGACTATACCAAGTGAGATATTACGAACACCCAGCCGGCACCTAACTCATCTAAATTTAAATTTTTCACTTTTGAATTTTTATAAATCATTTGCGTGATTTTGTATTTGTACCAAACCCTCATTTTAAAAACAACCTCTGAGTAGGCAAGTACAAATTCGCCTAGAAACTATTAAAAAAAAAAAGATTTTTCGTTACATATTTTTTATGTTTTTATTAAAATATCAATAAATTAAAAAAATGTATTCAACAATTTTATAAATTACAACTGGTGACCTCTTTATGGACATAATGCTCAAAATTAAAACTATTACGAGTCGGTAAGTTAGTGAAATCAACCCTTTATTTATTTATCTTATAACTCAATTAACAGAACTAGGTATTATAATGGTAATATTGACCATACAAATACACGACAAATGGCATAGGTACTGTACACTAACAGTTACGTTGCATACTAAAAACGACAAGAACTACCTTTTTATTATTAAGTCGAGGTGGTATAAAACACTTGGGAAAGAACAAGTTATACCTAGTATGGGTACTTAGTGATATTAACGTTAAATTGTGTAATACTTCAAGAATTAGAGTTTATACCGATTAATTTAAATATTCAATAAAATTTGTTTAATTTAGTAATGTCAGTACATAAATTTAATATTGTATAAATATTTTTATATTGTTCCTCTTGTTTAGAGCTTTAATAATAAACACATTAATATTCATTCATTAGACTGTACAAATATGCCAACATGTCAGTATATTATACACATTACACTCCATTTAATTTTTTCATTATTCACGCGCAGTATATTACCACTTGTGATATTTTTGTGAGTTTTTGTCACATTATCTAATTCCAAAAACAAAACTAAATTATAACACATGGAAACATTTTAAATCTCTAGTGATTAAAAGTTTAAACGAAAAACGTCTAGAAAAAAATGATCTAGGGCTGTGGCTTGAGAGTTTAAAGGAATAATGCACATTAATATTAAATAATATAGAGAAAAAAATTGAAATAACGAATTCGAACTAATACAAAATCAAAGTTATAAAAAATGTAGACCAATAATAAACGAATAAACTAAATTTGGATACACATGTCAATACGATTTAAACGAGACAGGCTTTCGAAAAACAAGTGAAAAATGTAAGGCCTATAGACTCGACAGATTTTTTAAGTGTTTTAAAATATCCCACAGCGTTTTCAGTCAAAATTCGTTTACCAATAACCAATACGATTATTGTAATACTTTCAGGCTAAATTAGCGCAAATCCACAGGTGCCTATAATACAATAAATTACAACACAATACGAGTAATCGGTTACTGTGGTGTTGAAAAATAATCAACAAATTGTAATTTTTTTTTCTTTTAATCAAAAAACGCTGGAGCTTTTCGATTTATTTATTTTTTTTCAAATGTAACGGTTAACTTACTTCTCAGAAAACATCTGTAACACAGATAGAAAAAAAAATGGTGTTTTCCAATATATTATTTCATTTCGCGTACACACTATTACAATGATAATAATAATATTACACAAAAGACTTTATCGTATTGACCGTTCGGCGGCGGTACAGTGTGCCGAGCTAGGTCGTATTATTCGTTATAACAAAACAATTTAATACTACGCCAATTGCAGCGGCGGTCGTTGTCGGCGGCGTAGTGTTTGCGCGTACACACCGCGCGGCGACTGGCGTGTAACGATATACAATTATTATGCACTCGTACACCGCCGCCGCCGCCGCCACCGCTCGCCGTGTACCATATTATATTATATACCTACACGTTTAACAGGACATTGGTTTTTGGTGAATTTTGTGTTCCGAGCAGCAGTACTGCGTAGGTAGGTACACTGCACGTCTAACTGCAGAGCTATTACAGTTTCTCAGTCGTCTGCAAACCCGTAAGACCCTTTTCGAGGAGATTAAATAATAATACACCGCTAAACGAACAACCTCGCCGCGGCCGATTCGTAACTAATCACGCTCCAATTGGCGTTGTTATTCCAAACCGTGTATAACATGATATCGTATAATATTATAACAATATCATAGTATTATTTTACGCGACCCCCCCCCCCCCCCCCCTCCGCGATATCGTGTCGGACGCGCACGGGAATCCGCGATGGTATATAAATTATTTAAATACGGTGTGTGCGATGTAGCTGCGGTTTGCGGGCCGAGGTCGATGCCCAGCGGCGGAACGAAATTTGCGTATAAATTCAACGAGACAGTAAAATATTTGCTTCGTGGGACGCGCGACGATATTCGGACGGACGATTAAATTATTATATGTCTCGAATTCTCAAAAACGCTTTTTCGAAAACGTCCATAAAACGGATTCAAAAATATGCGTTGGTTTCATAGGCGCCCGGAGGAGGGAGCAAGCTGGGGCATTCCCGCCTGGCTTTTTCAAAAGGTTTTAAGATGAATTACTATTTACTATGTAACAAATTTAAAGTGGTTATATGAATAATAAGATACGATTATAAAAACATTAGACTAAATTGTTTGCAGTCGATTAACAATTGTATATCTAGTAAAATTATAATATTTCTCCTCAAATCCTAACATTGCCCCCTAGCAAATTTCTGAGGGCGCCTATGGTTGGTTTGCATTAGGTGTACATACTATTATCAAAGTTTTTAATATGATATTATTATATCGTAATATAAATATAAAAAACGCCGTATAAGACGATTGTCTTTGACCCGGTGACCCAGCAGTGATGACCATACATAATATTACTATTATACAGAATCAACTTAAACCGAATATCTTACAAATGTCATATACAATGATTTCGACAAAAGGTTTATGTCATTTTTAAAAATACCATTACTAGGACTAAAATTAGCTCTGATATTTTTATGATATTTTTACGTTAAAACCACCACGTAAGTGTAATTTATCAAATGTACTTTTTTTAAAGAAACAATTATATTTCAATGTAAACGTAAAATAAGTTATTGTTTTGCTTGCATTATTGTATTTTTTTTTTTTTTAGATTTTCCTTTCCGTTCCTAGTAAAAAGTCACTCGAATCACACACTTTAAATTCGGCGTGTTTAGATTTTAAACTTCTTAATACCAAAGTACCGAAGGTATGTGCATGTACATATTATTATACCGTTTCACTCATCTGTCGTCGGTATATTGTATGGTTTTACGCCACGGGACACAAAATATAAAACATGTCGGTCGGGTTTAAAGTGAGTTCAACTCGGTAGGTTAGGCAAGTAGGTAGGTACATATAACGTCTATTATTCAAACAACTGCGTTAAGTAGGCGTCATATTTTATATGTGTATACGGTCTGCTTTTTATCGGATTACTTCTCATCATCGTCCCGAATGTCGCCGAGTCGCTACTTTAGCCGTTTGACATTTTTCCTGCTTTAAATATATACTAATCGGTGCGTTTTAAACTCATGAATATTCTCGCATATAGTCGTTATAACAATTTGGGGCATTTATAATGCAAGACAACCTAAACCGAGACGCATTTGGGCGAAGTTTCAACAATATTTTCTGTCCTTATTAGCTCCGAAAGCTGATTACTACGTAAAGCTTTCTCAATAGACTTGAATATTTAATATAAAATCATATTCATATTTCAAGTTTAACGTATGTATAATGCACATTTTTTCTTACAACACAATCCGCTTAATGATTAAATTTTGATTTGAAGTTAATTATTCAGCTTCCGTTTCGATATGTTCCTGGTTAATTAAAAGGAAAAAGTAATTTATTATTAAAAATATATTTATCGTACTTATTAAATTCTTTATTCATAAAACCCTCTATTTTTTTTTTTTTTTTTTTTGTATACAATTTAAAAAGTTTATGAACCTGAATACAACCGTCGTTTTGCCAATCTTAATATTACTTTATAAGCTGTTTGAAAATAATTTTGATAAGACTATATCATTGAATCGCAGTAAAGATTACGATATAGAAGACAAAATATGGCTACGCGTATTACAATAAATTTCAACAATATGAAACGATTTTTTTGTTTAAGCAGCCACAGAATGTATTAAAATAAAAAGGGACATAACTTTGAAAGTTTTAATTACACTATAATGATACAAAAAAAGAAAACATCTTTGATAATATTTTTTTATACATGTCATAAAAAATATGAAAAGATATTTTCAGTAAAAATAAAAATATATTATTTTCAAATAAAAATTGTCATTTGTTTTAATACGATAACAATTTTCGACCAAGAGTAATTAATGGCATTGTTAATTAATTAATAAACTACTCTTAAACAATTATTTAATTATGTTTTTTTTTCTATACTGTTTACCCGAGAATAAGATTTGTGATCTAGACTCACACTTTGGATTTATTGTACGGTAAAGATTACATCCATTACTAATTACATGTTTGCGTCTAGTTCAGTGACGCCCGAGGATAGAGTCTATTTTTTATGCCGTGAACGTATTATATACAGGTCAAAGAACAATGTTTGTGGTACTAAAGTGATAAGTGCACTAACAAGTAAAAAACTTCTTAATTGAACTGAAATAATAAAACAATATTTTAAATTAATAGTCCAAGTCCTTTGTAGCTAATGAAATGATAGTAAAAAAAAATATATGAATAAATTATACAAATAAATAGTTTGATTTTGATGTACAATATTTTCATATTGTTTGTTTTTTTTTCTTGCTTAGTCCAGATCATTCAAACTATGCCACAATCGCCGTTTTTCTATATCATTCCCAATCAGCAACTACCCTATTTTATAACTCCTATCCCTAATTTAACCATATTATCTTTTTAACTTTTTTGAGACGAGACTTGTCTTAGAAGAAAAAAACGGTCTTTCTCTCACATATGCCAATTTGAAGATTTCTTCAATTATTCTACCCCACGCTTATCTCTCGTAACTTGCCGAATCCAATACTGTTTTAATCCATTTTTGTTGTTGACCAGGTTCAACGCAACGGGATGGATCATAGCCTATATAATAATAAACTGTATGTTACTAAGTACTGATACCATAGTCTTGATTTAAGAATTGTTTTTAAATCAAAGAAAAACATTTTACTCGTAATATTAGTTATATGTATTCTCTTCTGAATATTTTAGTACACCTATGTACTTAAAAGCATTTACTCTTTCAAACACCATAATTTCTACAGGTAAACTGTGTTATAGAGCAGTGGTTCTTAAACTTTTTTTTCATGTATCACTTAGGTATATTATCAATCAGTTGCATACCACTAATGACTAAAAATAGAACGATCTAAAATTCAAATTGTACAGTTAAATACATTTATTTTTTAAATAATGAGAAGTTAAATACTACAATTACAGTATAATTATTTTTTATTTATTAGTTTTTTAAAATAAGGTATGAATTAAATAATTTAATGGGTTTATTATCCAGAAATGGCACTCCGCGTACCATCATGTAGTCTTTCGCGTACCACAGCTTGAGAACCATTGCTATAGACTATAGAGGATTGTCTCATGTAAGTATCAAGAATCTCGTATTGATTTATAGTCAGACTCATCTATTTACTCTCCAGTATGGGAAGACAAGTCATTATCCGTAAATATCCTTCTGATTTCGTTAACACCACGACATCGTCTGCGTACGCCGCTAGTTTAATTAATTTTTAACGTTGAAATTTGATTCCTATGTCAGTGTTAAGTACTCTTCTGACTACTACTTCCAGCGTAATATTAAACAAAATTAGAAATAAAATGAGACACAGTCTTATGTCAGTTCTATCTTCACAATAAATTATTTTTACAAATTACCGTTAAACTGAGCAGCGGTACTTAAAGATTTAGATACCTGCTCTTATCAACTTTATACGCTTTTATGGTACCTACACTATTTTTTTTTATTTTACTCAATCACTCGAAACCTAATATAAAACTGTACAACTTCTCAGTGTTTTGTTTTAAATATTACTTAATTGTGTAGTGTTATGGGTTTTATTTTCATACGATATTCTATAATAATACTATAATACTATGTTATAACCATGTATGCATAATATATACGAATAATAAATCATTATTGAAAATTCGATTAAAACTTTTTTATCGCATTAAATAAAAAAAATAATTAATCTTTTACTTTTTATTTTATGTATTAAAAAAAATAATGTTAAAAATTAAATTTTCAATACAATATATAATACGTATATGATATGCAAAACAATTTTAATATCTCACATTGCATTTTTATTACCAAGTGTAGATATACTTGGCAAAATTTAACACATAATATTATTTTATGTATTAGTTGAAGAAATCATGAAAATAACATTGAATATTTTTAGAAACACGATAATATAGTAGAAAATATTTATTCATTTTAGAAAAATCGTTTGATTTGTTTAAAGTGGATTTGTGAGAATTATACTCGTAATAAAGTATATTATATGTTTGTCGTTTATATGTATGTACTATATTAAAATAGATATGATATTTTATAATATTACAATGTTTTTTTATTTAACATTATCGTTTTTACTATATGCCCAACACACGCAACCAATACAATATTGTTACTTTGATCGATTAAATGTTAATATTTGCTTTATCTATTACTCGTATATGGCAAACATTAATTTGAATATAAAAAACGCAACCATATAATATTCTATTCAAATAAGAAACAAATTATAAATAGTATTTATTTTAAATGAAATTTAAACACGTGTACATATGCACATGCAACCAACAACGTACACACACACACACACACAATACTATAATCATTGTTGTATTATACTACAAAATACTTACGTTATAAATATAAAATATTGTTTTGCTTCATAATATTCTGTTAAATCAGAAAAACTTTAGTCATTAAAATTGTTGTTCAATTTTCTCGAATAATGGTAAATAAACAAATTATAAGTTCTTAAAGAATTTGTGTTGATTGCATTTAACTCCTTGTTATAATTCAATTTAGTGTTAATATTAGTGTTGAATAATATTAATGTTCAGAAATCACTTGTTGGCTAATCTTCTAACGAGAGAGAGGAGATAAAGGAACCCTTCAAGTATTTTAACAACACACTTCAGTAATATGTGATCTTATATTAATATTTTATCCTGTGAATGTTTTTGTTTGCTAACACAGTAATCTTACAGATTTTCTGAGTGAACGGTCGATATATTATGTCGAAAAGTAGAAACTTATTCAGTATGTCTTAAAAATATAATATGTATGATAAAATAAAGTGATTTTTGAAGAATAAAAATGCTGAAAATATAGGTATTATAATAATATTATAATAATTTACACGGTGACCTTAATCTCTAAATATGTTTGTACTTTGTGTTAAATAATAACGACAACCGACAATTGTATCAAATATATGGCACTTATTAATTTCGTAAATACAACGGAATCATTAACATAGCTAAAATCTAATAATGAAGGAACAGCCGACGAGATAAAACCAAAATAAAGAGGAGGTTATTATGTATCATTTAGTATGTTCACCCGTCAATAGACTGCGCGTAAATAGTAACTTCTCCGAACCACCGAGAACGGACGGTGGATTTATTTTCCGTCTAAATCATTAAGAATACAGATTTAACAAATCGTGTTCGTTACCGGAACACAATAATTAATGAACCGTCTACGATTGCGATGAGCGAAAACCAACAACCACTAGTTATCACACGACTTAGAGTGATTGTTTGAAAACATAATGTAACTGATTAAAATATGCAAAAATGCAAACGTGTATTATGGCATAGAAATTATTAGTAAGCTAGTACAAAATATAAATAAGAACATCTCGATGTACGTATCATTGTGCATTGTTCGATAACAGACAGTTCTAAAAAAAAATAATTGAATTTTCTTGCGTTCTCGAAAGTTAAAATTATTTGAACGAAATTTGCCATTGTATATTTTATTTATCCTGTTTACAATACCACTGCTAGTTGTTAGCAATGAAATCCTTTATTTGTTTATGATAATCGATTGTTTTTACTTTAATCGCCGTTCGGGAAACCCAATCGTTATTAGCAAAAACCTTTATAATAATCGTCTATAATAAGATAATTTTGTTATGCATCATAATAATATGCATAACATATGTTTTTAAAGCCTGCACCGAAATGTACTAAAAAGTCTAAAACAAAATCGTAAGCACACATTAAATCGTTAACAACATTAAATTATATGCGTATAGAAAATCTATCGCTATCCAACGGTTGTGACGGACAAGCGTGTAATATAATTACATAATAACACATTGTGTTCGTCGGTAATTGCGTTTCATTAACTATTTGATACGTACGAGTTTATTTTAACTCGAATTAGGCAGCGATATAATAAGCACAACAACGAACCGTGTTGTAATGTCACCAGTGTATTCTGAATTGCATATTATTTAATTTTTTAACTTGATGTAACACAATTCAAAAAAAAAATAAAAATAAAAACAACAACATGGCGATTTCTGTTTTTAATACGACGTCTTTTGTTATTTTATGTCAGCCACTTACACCAAAACAGTGTAAAACCATTCAGGTCTCGCCTTAATTAAACTCGTGTTTAAACTATGTTTGTTTTTTTTTATGTTCAGCAATAACGCGCAAAATACTTTTATTACATGTTCTAGTATCTATTTTTAAACGATTTCTGACGCATTTCAGCAGAACCAATGATCTACGAAAAGTCAATTAACCCGTAAGGTATCAAATAATTTTTGGATTTACCTTTATGTACAACATAACTTTACGGAATGTCATATTTATAAAAAAAGGACCCATAACAGTGAATTGACATTTGAAATACTAGAGAATAGCGCTAAAATTAACACTAAATGTATTAGAAAATTGTATGTCGTGCTATCGTTATTTTACAGATGATCAAACTCAATTCATACCACACAATAAAATAGATTTTAAAATACAGAAATCAATTTACATTTTAAAGGGGTCTATTCAAACAAAATACTTTAATCTTATTAGTTTTTCAACGCGAATCGCGATGAATGATATTTACAACAATATTTTATATCATATATAAAATAAATACTATATTAATTAAACGGACAAAAACGACGAAAAATCAAAAGCTTTCGATTAAGTGTTTGATTATCTGATTTCAAAATAGAATTGTATGTTATTTAAAAAAAAAAAAAAAAAAAAAAAAACATTAAAATATTTATGTTGTACCAAACACGTGTTGTACAGTCAGCTGAAGACGTTATCCATACAAATGATCCGTCTTGGTTTTTAACCCAAAGTATTGATCCGAGTTTAAGCAGACTAAAATATGTATTATTTAACTCTTGCAATTATTAAAATGTTCGTGTTTTGATAGGACGGGCAAGGTACAATATTAATATACTCATAACCGCCGTCCGTAATATACGTAAACGCGCAGTGCGCATACATAATATAATGATATAATATGCACAGCCTCTCTAATGATCTTCTGAGAAATGCTCATTTGTTGTAAAAATCCTGAGTGTACTTGGTCTATTCTCTCCACCGTCGTTATGGTCGTTTTTATTTTATTTTTTTTTTCTGTTTTGTTTCATTTACCTATTTTGATACTATTACTGCAATTAAAATCGAATATCGGTCCACAGTTTTTACCCTCGTTAACCGGGCGGCGCGTGTGACAGGGGACGGGTCCGTCAACATTGCGTGCATTTATAAACCGTATAATAATAACAGTAATGATATAATATTATTATTATAAGTATTTGTACCTTGGGCCACGCAAATTTTTAACGAAGGGTGAACACTGTGCACTCACACACACACACACACACACACACACACATCATACGAACACACCCTGAGCCTATATAATATATTATTATATATAGTTAATGTTTTGTTTTGTTTTTGTAGCATGCATTGCATTATACAATTTTTATTCACATCACACCCGCCGCCGGAGCGCAACCCTCCGCAAACACAAAAATATTGCAAATCCGTTTCCAGTTATAAAATATGGTCCGTGGATTACACGATGATTATAATTTGATTTAGAGAACGCCGTGACAGGCAGGCATACACGGTTTTTATTGGGCCGCCCCGGGACAAAAGGTTAAATCTCCAGTTTTTTTTCATCTGTGTGGTAAAAAACAAAATATTATAATATAAACATGCACATTCGTATACATATTCAAATGTATACCTACTATGCGTGCGAAAAAAACACCGTACGTGTACATTTTGTTTACAGAAAGTGTGTGCACGCAGATAGATAGATAAGTAGGTATACCAGTAAAACGTTCGTTTTGATCAGCTGTCAGTCTAAGGTAGTCGAATATATATTTACCGCCTCGACGATAATGATAATAAAGTGAAACGGACTGAAAAAAATAATATTTACCATACCTTATTACCCCGTCGTGTGTGATGAAAAAAAAGAAAATGAAAGAAGTCTAACGAATTAAATATGTCCCTCGAATAATGCACACGGATAAAAAATAAATTCGTCGAATAAAACGTCGGAAGTAGATAATATTACTTAAAAGCTAAACTTTTGATTCCCTTGTAAAGAAATATTGTATAATACATTATATTCGTTGATATTCATATAATATATAATAGTGACATTATTGTGACATACTCGGTTGAATGAAACGTAAAAACGAATAGTAGCTATTTTCAAAGTATTTTCTTTTACCAGCCATAACAATTTCAGATTCACGTATTATAAATATACCATAGAACATAATATGAGTTGTATTATAATTTAACGAACAGGCATTACTCATTAGTAATTAAAAATATACATAAACTAACTCATTATGTTTAGTCCATATTAAAATTATAGGTTTTTTTTTTTTAATAGACTTTACAAAGTTAAATTATACCAAACCACTATTTTATACATTATGAAAGGCGATTATTTAATCAATAACACTAATTATTTTTAAATCTATTATTGTTTTTTAAAATATTTTTTACATAATTTCAAACCAAAATAAAACATTATTTTTTGAAAATTTTATATTTTTTAATGTTTTTTATCGTAATAATTTTTTTTAAATGTTTACTTTTTTAAATAACATTTTTATTTCATATTCTAAAGTAGAATATTTTTTGGAGTATATCAATACATAAAAATCTAAATTCAGACGAGTAATTTATGATTTTTAAGTATTAAAAGTTTTGGTGAGCGGAGTGGAGAGGTGTGGAAAAATCCTACAAAATATTGGTCCATCACTCTGCTTACCTAAACTTTAAATGCTTATAAAGTTATAACTCATAAACAATATAAAAATGTTGTTTTATTTCAACTAAAAATTATGTGATTTTTTTTTAAACATTAATATATTTTAAATTAAATACTGTTGTTTGATAAAAAAAATCACCCAATCCGGTAAATTATTACTAGAGTAAGACGATACTATATTCAGTTTTGAAACATTTTCATTTGACTTTAATAAACATTATATGTAAAACAAATTGTTTGACTTTAAATTTTAATAACTGAGTATCGTTCTCGTGAGTCAACTACCTAAAGATAATTATAAACTATATACTATTAGTCGCGAATTAATGTTAGGCGCATCCATCGTTTCGTAGGTAATACATTAATTATTTCTGTAGATTAGTATTAGTATTATTATAGTTATATACGTTTCCTAGTGGCCTTTTGGACGGTAACTTAAAATTAAATTTACCCGCAGCATCACCACCGCCGCCGACAGAATTTGCTTGTGTGCTTTATACATATTATTATACATACACACAGACGCGCGATCACCACAGCAGTCAGCGAAGTGAGCTTATTGAATTTTCGTGTTTTTTATTACCCCCACTCAAGAAGGGAGATTGCACAGTACTATAGTAAAACAAAGAACTCTAGCTGGCGAAAAAAAATTAAATTTAAAAAAAAATAAAAAAACTATTCGGCATCCTTTCAATTCGAGTTTTTGCGTTCCGAGAATTTGAATTTCAATAATAGTAACGATAATTGAACGTCTTATTGTCTTTCGGTCTCAAGACCGCCGCGGAAACAATAAGACTCTATATAATAGCATATATAGAATATACACATCACAGTATTTATTTTATTATTATATGCGGCCGTTATGAACTGTAAGATGTGCACTACACTCACTCTTGTTTGTACACGATTCACTGTATAAGAATAGTATACGTCACACGACAATGCTGCTACAGTCTTATGCCAAAGCGATGGACCATACCGCACCGTATACACGAGATTCGTTTAAAGTGTATATTATTCCAGTACGTTTGCTAAAAGTGAATTTCAATTAAGAGCCGCTGCAGCCACCGCTCACGGTCCGGAAACAGATTCGTTCCGGGCATTTGAGGCAAACCGGAAACCCAAAGACAATTGACCGTTTTAGCATATTATTATTGTTATACGTACAATACTACAATATTATAATATATTATTCTCTCTCACTAACGGCCGTTGTCTCGCGCACGTCATCTCACGACTGAGTATCAACACTGGACACTCACTAATGTCTCGTTTACCGCAAATCGCTGGTATTCCCCAACTTGAAAATCACACTGATTACATAAAGTTTATTTTTTATTTTTCCACAGGTTGCAACGCGAAGATCGAAAATCAGTTCAAACTGCAGTCCGCACCCGTGTTACGCGAACGTGAGTACATACACACATTATCTGTCAAATTTTTCAGGAATAGTTCCGGACAAAAATACAGCGTTGTCGCATTTAGAACACAAATGCAAACTGCGTTATGTCTTTATACTATGTATTCAATAATGCTGTGTGCACGTCATACAACTCGTATATACTTTAATGTCGGATTTAACTGTGTAATAATATATGGATATTCGTTGACTCGGCCTTTCCACGTGTGGGACTCTGTGACCTCACAATTTTCTTTTTTCTTTTTATAGGTACAAAAAATGAAAATAAAAATGTTTCGATATAATGACATCCAAAAACGGTGTGTCATGTATGTATTCTATACCGACTGTGTTACTATAAGAAATAATTAAAATTATTACGTTTAAAACGCGTACCTCCATATCGACTATTTATGTGCAAGCAGCATATATTATTAACGTAATTTTATCGTCTATGATTACAAATATTATGAATCAACAATAATACATTTAAAAAAATTACAATCTTACAAACTAATAATATTTGTCTATTTGTTTTATTCATATTTGAACAGTTTTTCTTAAAAGTTATCTTTCAATGTGAAAATATAGTTTTTAAACACTGAACTTTTTTCCTTAAATCCACCACTGTAAATCGAATATAATAAATACATAAATGATATAACTAATGATTGGATACAGATTATTATCACCATAATACCTTGCAATAGTGCAAACGAATAAATAAATGCATTCTAAGTAAAATATTATGATATACATTTTTTTTTCACTGTTAGTTAGGTTTGTAGGTTTTTGCATATCATACGCCATAATTTTTTTGTAAGACTCATAGTGACCCAAAAAAGATTATGATCAAATACATTTTAACATTACTTTGTAAATCTTCCTATCATTATAAAATAATGTACATAATTGGGGGATAGTATTTTGTGAGTGTTGTGAGATTAAATCAAAAAACGTATCCAACATAAAAAATTCTTAGAATATGAATGTCCTACCGATTGAACCTCGATCGGATTTAATCTAAAACATTTTTTGGAGATTTCAATCCTGTACCTGTGTTAAATTATTATGTTTTTGGCTTGTAGGTGTTTTAATTTTCAAAAGCATACTTCCTTTTGACATTGAATTGATACGGATGTCAGTGGCGTATGTGCTATACTAAATATAAATTAAATTATTATTGTATTCTATAGCTGATTCTAAGCGATATCACTAATATCAGTTTTTTTCAATGAAATAAAAAGAACGCAATCTAAAAAACACCCATTAATTCTATTTTCTGTTTTTAAAATATTTACCTATAATTATTTAAATTTTATTGTTTTTAACTTCAAATTATAATCCGATATTACTGCAGGTACGTGACTTTCAATTATTTTTCATAAATATAGTTTTCAGATAATATTTTACTTTGTCAACTTATTGTGTATATACCTAGTACCTGCTAAGTTTGAAGTATTGTTTTATTTTTTAATAAATCTTTAAGTATATTATATATACTTACTTGTATTAAAAGTATTTTGAGACATTTAAATTTTAATAATCAATGCAGAAAACTTAAAATCGTGCATCCATTGCATTAATTTGTTTACCCTAATCTGGATTATTGGGCTCTGGTAATTACTAGTGGGGATGATTTATTTTCTTTATTTTTTATGTTTAAGAGACATTTATTTCAAAGTGTTCCCGTACATTTAAACGGATCGTTTATTACCTATTACTTAATGGTTTTTCAACTACAAAAATATAAGACTATCTGAACACAATTATTGGACGAGATCCATAATAACACTAGCACATTTCTATGTTTAATCTTTCAATTTAACAGGTTTAAAGACTAAACAGCTATTGGCAACAGATAAAATCAATGTTGAATTACATTTTGTCATCTCACAATAACACTGTGTGTTTCGACGTTACTATACAATATACACGACCATATTATGTTATTTATAACGTACAGCACGTGTATGAATAAGCGCGTATTAGGCCACTTTAATTGGAGACATGCGTGTATACGTTATGAAAAAAAGATTATTTATATTACATAGGATCAATATTTTCAAATATGGTTTTTGGTTGGATTAGGAAACTGTTATTTCTGTAAGAGCGAGCAATATTATGCAAAATATGTATACCTACGACTATCATAATATCACTATATTAGTATAAATTATTTTAACACAATCGTAATATTGAAAAAAAATATTATTTATCGCATTTCTATTAGTTTTCTCACTCATGGGTTGGATGATGATAAGCATTTCACAATCCTAATTTTAAAAATTTTCCCAGAAATTTCTTTTAAATTTAAAAAATAATATTATTACAGTTGGATGATCGATACATTATAATATAATATTAGTAGTATATATACGGCCCTATTATATTTTAAATTATTCACAGTTATTTTGTATAGATTAAAATTAATTTTGATTAAATTTGATAATGAATTGTACATTTTATTTTAATTAGAAATAGCTTGAAATAAACCAAATTTTCATTGAAAATTTACCATGCACACATTAAATGTTAATAAATTATAATATATGAAAAGTACTTATATATATATATATATATATATTGCTCTCTTAATTCTAGAAAGGCTTAATTACAATGTGCAATAATAGTTAATATTTATATACATACTCGTATATGAAATGGGTTTGAAATACATTTCTGTAAGGAATTTTTTATCACTCTTTCTAAAATGTTCTTAAAATTAACTAACCAATTTAATGAAACTATTGAAGTTTGGTAAAATTATCTTTAACACTTATGCAATTATCAGAATCTACGTTTTCAGTAATAAATAAAATAAATCACTAAAACTTCACCACTCATATTCTATAATTAAAGTCATGTGTTTTTTATTATGAGTTTTTATACTTCAAGAACAATAATGGTTTATATAAAATGCGGCAATATCAGATAAATTATATACTAATATCCTTATAATAATAATAGGGTATGTTCAATCACGTTAATAAATTTTTATTTTAATCTACTCTAAATCTAAAATCGTTCAGCTTTTTACTAAAAAATAATAAATCATATAATATGACCCATTTTCAAAGGATTATAGTTTAAACCTCAACACTCCGGAAGATAATATGATATCCGTAGACAACGTTAGAAATAATGTGAAGTCAAACACAGAGACAAAGATCATGAAAGAAAATGTTGGCCATTAAATAAAATTTACTACTTTGAGTAAGCAGAAAATGTGAACAAAAAACACACGCACACTTTACGAGTACAACGGATATTATGATAAAATAGCTTCCAGTTTTATGAAGTATACATTAATATTGACTTCATAATATTATATGTTACATTCTATTAAATACTTTTATCTTGTTATTAAGTTAAAAAACCTATTTAAATCGTATCCATAACGTCAAAATAACCCGCGAATTCATGAAAACACATTTAAAAGTAATTCCACATAATATTAATTTTGTATTACATCATAAATATTAAAAACAATGGCAAATAAATATATGTTCCTCGACCAAAAACCGCTACAAAGATTTATATAAAAACGGTATAAAATCGACGTAAAACCGGTGCGGTTATCCGCTAAACGTCTAGTGCAGTAAAATATCTACTACATATTAATACCAACTTATCTACCTGTGAGTTGAATAAACTTATTATCCTTAGAACGCAATAAATATAAACCATAAATATATAACACAAAAACGAGGGATACAAAAAAAAAATCAGGATTTCCCAACTTTGCAAAACCAACTCTAACACACTTGGCACTAACAACACGTCTATAGTACAGTGAATTATATTTTTTTTCCACCGTAATTTGAATATGCTGCAAAGGACGTTTTTTTTTGTTTTTTTTGGAATCGTTACTATTTATCGTCTACTATTGCATTTTACTCATTCAACTTAAAATAGATCACTTTTAGGAACAGCTGTACCCTCAGCTGTATATACAACAGAAGTTTCGTTATTATCGTAAGACTCGCGTGGTTTTTGTCGATAGCGCGTTGTCGTCTACCATAATGTGCTATGTAATGGTGAGGGGTGGGGGAAGGATGTTGGAAGTCAAATTATCTTTTCTGAAATCGGAACCACGACCGTTTGGTACGAAGATTATTCGGAAGAGCTAGTCAGTAAAAGGAAATTTCTATCTATATATTATATTGAACAGTATATGATGTAGTATATAAACTGTATATGCATAAATATAATGTATACTAATTTAGTATATTGTGTACAAGGGGGCTCACGATGATTTTCTGTTACCTTAAGTTAGGTTAGGTTAAATGAGAAATTGGGAAAACACGGTGGATAGCTCTTTGTGGTATGTACAAATTATTCCGACGAAATTCTCAAGAGTTCCTATTGAAGTTTTACGACTTATTTGCATATTTCCTATAAGATATATCCTTGCTGTTTGTCTGTATTTTCGTTGGTTAATTAAAAGCGAGCCCTTCACCGGCCCTTAATTTAATTTAAAATTCCAATCAACGTCAATCATTTATTAAGATGTAGTGGAGTGTAGTCTGCAGTACATTTGAAGTGGCTAATAATAAATATAAATTATAAATAAAATAAATTCTTTCACTACTATTTTAATAGTTGATGTTAATTTTAACATTTTTTGCGGTGTTTTATTCAATAATAATAAAAATGTAATATACTATATACAGACCATTACTCTATACAATTCTATCGATTATATAGTGTCCACCAATGAAAGTCTGAAACTTACAAACCTATCCCTTAACAATATAATCTGAATTAGACAGAAATAATCCTAGTAAGAATAGTAAATTGCATGAAAATTATAATTTAAATCAATAATTTTAGATTTTCTGTTTTTAATCCGTTTACTCTAAAATTCATATTCCATTTAATTCAATATAAATTAAATTAACAAGAATTAAAAAATAAAACTAAACTAATTATTTTTATAACACCGTAATAATATTATCTCTGTGATAATAAAATACATTAGATTATTTAAGTACTTAGAAGATGAATTTCATATTTCATATATTGTTCGGTGTTTTGTTCTTATAATAAATATTACTATGTTATGTTTAAGAAGAAAAACAGTAATTTATTTAATATAAAATATAACACTGACATTATAATATTGAGTATAATATATTATAAAATAGTAATAATACTTTTTAAATTGTAAAAACGTATTTTCAAGAAAGTCTGTGTTTTTTCTTAAATATAATAACCCCGTATAACCTACCAACTTTTTTTTTTTTTTTAGTAAAAAGTAGTATTATTATCAGCCTGAACTAATGTTTTGATTTGAAATACCATCCAATAAGAATCAAGCAAACAATGATTTTTTTTTTGTAAAAAAGCCATGTTTTTTGTTTGTGGTTGCTCTAAGCTTTAATTTGTTGACATTTGAAAACATAATAGGAACATGGAAAAAAATCTTTTTTTTTTTTAGTCCAGTAGTTGTTGACCTGACATTTTACTGAACAATGTGCGCTTATTATTCTAGAAGGGCTTAGGTGAATTTATCCCAAACGCATATTCTATAATTTAAAATAATTGTTACAGTATATAAAATTATTTAAGTATAATGTTAAAGTTTAACATTATTATCCACCAATGTAAACAATCTGGTATTTATTATAATAACTTTAGTAGATTACATAAATAAATGAGGAAACGTGTCTTAGAAATAGTTATTTTTTAAACGTGTTGATTTTATGTCTTTGAATGAATGTCAGGCAGTCCATCACGCTAAATATTAATTACAGTTTACTGTTTAACTCAAACTCTTACTAATGACTACAATGTATCCAACTCTTTTATTGTTTAAATGTATAATTTGTGTATTTGTACTATAAATATTACGATACTTAAAAATCTCATTTTTTAAAACAGTTTTTGTTTGCATGTATAATATTATAATACAGTTTTGAATTAAACGTGACTAGACGCACATCTAGAATTAATTCATTTTTTTGAATAACTTTTGGAGATTATTAAATCTTTGTATATAACAATTCGTACTACTCATCCCGTTGTCCACCGTAAACGCGAGGTAGGTATTAAAAACAAAACGTTAAAGTTTTCAATAAATTTAATTTCAATCAGATTATTGAAAATATTTTTGAACTAATTCCAAGGGTTTAACCACATAACCACTCAAATCGTTTCCGACCAAAATATTATGCCTCGTGGCTACCGGCCGGGCAACGATTAAAATAATAATAATTCCTAAAATAAGGTTTACTGAACGTGTGTCTGACAACAATTTATCTTAAAATAATTAAAACACTCCAGAATTCTATAAATTAATATTCGTTATCTGACCATACCGATTTTTATTGTTTTTTTGTGCATTTCGGTTTTTTATTATAATATTGCGTACCTATTATTATATTAACTAGGCTGACATTAAGAAAAACAAAACGCTAAAATTAGTGATTACTGTTCATATACATATATGGAAAGTGTCTATATCTCTAAAAACGTATTAAATGTATCGCCATTTTACCAAAAATAACGTAATTACTCGTATGCACCTCGTCACACACCTGTTCGAGTTTATATTACATTACACGCACATTATAATTCTGTTACACAGCGAATGCGAAATATTATCGCGATTAAAATATTACTCTTCTACCACTCAGCACCGATGTAAGTGAAACCAGATGAGTACATTACAATAATTAAGACATCCGGACAGAACATAATTTTATGTAGCTATAATGGTTCATTTTTAAATGCTCAATATATTATAACGAGTGAAAAATATGATAATGATATATTTTAAATGTTACTGCATAGTATTGCATTAATACTATTACAACATATTAGGTATTTTACTATTGTATTGCCCTACTATACATGATTTTTGTTTTCTTGTCGCTTACATTTAATTTTGTAATATTATGTTAACATTTAACGACATAATATTTTATGTTACGACTTAGAGGTCGAAGATTGAAAAAACTGTTTCTGATGAAAAAAAACGCGATCGAGGTGGATAGGAATTTTAAACATTATCTTCAGTTGGTCGCATTGTAGCAATCCAATAACATTGTGTAAATACTATAAACGCCGATGTAGCATTTTATCGCTATGTATACAATAATCGAATAATTATTATAATATAAAATATAAAAGTGTATACGAACAAGGTAAAATGTAAATTTTTACTTTGCTTTTCGAACTTACCGCTTACGTCAACCATTACTGTATTGACATTGTTTTGTCGGTTTCGTTTTTTTTTCATTATTATTATCTGAAATGTTTTTTTTTTTTTGTTCGGAAGAAATCAGAACGGTACCGTCAAAACGTTTGTGTTTTCCTGATGAATCGAAACGCTAAATATCTAGCTATGGAAACGATGACCTCGCCATTCAATCCAATAAAAAGCTTTTTTGAAACTATGAATTAAACAAAAAAATATATATAAAATAATTGTAAATCATAGCTTCTGGATGCGCACATCACGGCTCACTACTATCACAGCCGTATGTCTACAGCGACAAGCAGTTATACGGACGGTATAAGCAGTCACAACAAGTACAAATTCAAAAGTTTTAAATCTCTGTTGAGTTGCAGCAGGTTTATAATTATATGTGTTATAATATTTCTTCAAGTGATAAATGTCTAAGAGAAAATCTGGATCAAAATTAATATTGACATTTGCAACGTTGCAAATATTTAAAGGATATGCGAAAAGCGGCCTACATACAAAATATATAATTTACGTACACTATAGATCATAGACATTATTTTAATTAAAATAAATATGTGGTCATTGATGCATAATTAAAACGTCAGCTCAATAAATTCATTAACTACTCATCATTTTTCGCGAACTAGGAAAAATATGCTATAATAACTCTGCTTAATATTGTTTTAAATACGATTATAATCGGTTTAAAATGTACTTTGATAACAGAACTGTCTCTGAGGCCGAACCAAAATAGTGGTCTACCCACCGTACGAAGTTATTAAATTGTAATTTGTTGGGTATTAAGTAACCCAAAACAGTAATCAATTTATGTAATGCATTAAACAAAGCGAAATTAAATTAAAATTATAGCCATTACAAATATCTAAAATCATTTATTTTTTGTATAGAAAAATTTCTCTTTTTTACTCATGATTACACAATACAAATATTATTTTATTTACTATGTTAAATGGATGTGGTTATACTTTATAACCGGAAGTATTTATAAATTGATAGTATAAAACGATAAATTTAAATTTGTTTTTTTTTTATCGATAATGTTGGTCAATAATTTGATGATTAAAGAATAATCGAATTTTTACTGTTAAATTAGTGGCAATTCTTCTCTAAAAAAAAGCCATGGCATAAAACTCCATTTATAAACAATGTTCATTGTAATGAATTCCTGGGTTAGAAAATGTCCCTCGGTGGCAGTTTATAATAAGGTCTTTTTAATCAAATAAATTGTGTTCACCATTATTTTAGTTTTACTCAAAATGAGTAAAATATATAGAGAAACTGGAGTTAAAAAACCAGGGAACGAAATATTTTTTATTTTTGTAAATATAACAAGAAAAAGTCCCATGATACTTAGCAAATTAATTATTATTTATTTAATATATGAAGGTATACCTCTGGAGGACTTTTTTTTATAAAAACTACTCAAGTCAATAATGTGATTACCTACTGTATTATGTATATTCATTTCCATTAATATTTTTCATTTTTATTTTGGGGGGGGGAGCTCAATTTCGATTATTTTATATTTACGATGATTTATTTTAAGTATACTTATTGGTTCAGTAAGATAATTAAAATAATATTCAGTCACTATATCTATTATTATTTATTATTTATTAATTATATCGTATTTGATTCGTTTGATTATATTAGAATTTATTGGTTTTTTTTCTAAATGTACTTCTAAACTTATATAGGTACTACTCATAATGTTCTGCAGTGAATAGTGTAAAATGAATAAATAAATATGTTATCGATGTGTTAAGGTTTTAATTATTTTCTGGTTTCTTATTCTTTACAATGTATTCACTTGGTTATCATTATTGTTATTAAAATTTCTTAAATTTTAAAATAATATTTTGTTATTTCAATTGATTTATTTACCATTGGTTTTCGGTAAAGATTAAATATTCTGTTTAGTAATCCAGACATAACATGTAACTATTCAAAGCGGTCATTATGTTATGTGTAAAATATTGAGTGGAATGATTAAACTATTACCATTAAATTTACGCATAAAAATATATTACATTTTTTTTTTTTTTTTTGAAAATGATCAATTTAATTTTAATTTAGAATGTTTATTAAAAATTATTCAGGTTAGAATAGCTTATTTAACCTCTTGTGCAACAACATTTAAAAATATAGTTGACCTGTAGTAGATTTTACGAAGATAGTAGTATTGAGTATATTATGTTTATTATAAATTAATATTATACTTTTTTCACGAGTAGTTCTTAAAGCAATTTCGACGTAAAACTGAAATAAAATGTGCAATTTACGGTGAATACATTCTTATAAAAATCGATTTTAGTTTTTTTTATATATATATATAAAAGAAGATAGAAAATAATAATCCTGAACCAAGAATGTTTTTGAGTTATTTTCTCAAGTATTGAATAACAGTAATAACATTTTCAAATGAACTTTTAGTTGAACATTTTAGTATAAATATAAAATCATAAAAAATTAAGAAATTCTTCACTAATTATAGGTAATAAAATCATAGTATTATAGTATTCATAGAATAGATTGACAATTTGAAAATTTAATAAAATATTATTACATTTATGTTTTTAATTAACGCTTTCTTCTTTAAGATTGTAAATTCGTAGTATAATAAAATTATAAGTTCTTCTAATATGAGTTTTCTACATTCTGTGAAACGTGTCTTTTTTTATCATGTTCACTTATTTTTCTTCTATGAATGTATAATACTAAATAATTAAAATTGGAAAAAAACTTTTAAAAATGTTCAAATATGTACTATATGTAATATATAATTTCTCTTATAACTATTCTTTAAATTAAATGAGTGACTTTAGTTAAGAAATATTTAAATACAAATGAATGAAATATTATAGTTGTATAAATTTACATTACATATTATATTAAGTAGAAAAACAGCTTAACAAATTATTAATGATGATCAATTACTTAAATTTTCCAATCTTTATATTATAATTAATTTAGTCGTATAATATGAATGTATACCTCTTTTAAAACATTTGATATCAAAATTTTAAATTTTAAATTCAAAATGGCTTGTTTTATTTAAATATAGATTATCAGTATATTTCATACAGTTACTTGTTTTTTTCTTTTACTAATTAATAATTTACCAAAAAGTTTTGTATATTTATAGTTATTTGAAGACCTCTTCTATTTCCTTTTCTATTAGAATAATTTGATGTTAATTTCGAATTCAAAATAAATTAATGATACTGGATTATACTAAAGTGATTCTTGATTAGAGTTGAGAAATTTCTGAAAATTTAAGAAAAATTAAAAAATGCAAATGAATCAAATACTATTTATTAATCATTGTGCATATTATAATTATTTAATAATGGTGTGTTTAAATTAGATTATCAAAGTGTTTAATCGATATAGTGTATAAAGTATTTTTTTTGTTATTATTTTTATTTAATTTATTTTTAATCAAATTATATTTACAATCTGTAATATTATTATATAGGTATAAGTAAAATACGTAAATTTAGTAGATTAACAAGAAAAACGTGAAATAACGCGAAGGAGGGAGGCGGCCTACCAGTGTTGAAACCCTTAGAATTAGGGGGCGTACATATAGTTAAATCAAATAGAGAAAAACAAATAACGTTGTAATATTTTATTTGAATCGTTCATTGATTAGTAATTAAAATAAAACAATAATTTTAACAAATAAATGTGCATTATTCGTTAGTGAACATTATTTATCGCTGATAATATTATTATCATGTATAATTATTTATCATAAATAACATAAATCAAATAACAAAATTAAGTCAACTAAAATATTTTCGGTTAGTAGTCAATATATCAATTATTTTAATTAAAATTATTTAAAATACAAATTGCAATATTGTTTACATAATATTTTGTTACTGTATATTCTGTTATTGAAAATTATGTATTATTACATACTGCCATTTTCAAAAAATATTTCTAAGTAAATTGTTCACTTATAATATTTTCATTATTACATTTTTATCATAAATTTAACACATGTTCAATTTCTAGCAATAATTAATCGTTATAATTTTTTACTTGTTATTATTATTATTTATTTAATACTGAATTGTGCAAATTTGCAATAAAAATATGATTTTTAGTTGTTAATAAATAAATAAAAAATGTATATAAATCTAGTATTTTTTTTTTTAAATAAATCGTTTCTATTATGTCAATCTATTTATATAATTCATATAAATTTGGTTATCGCGTTGGCAAGCAAGCGAGGTTTTTGCACGGTGAAAGAAGCTTGGTTCGCATGTCAGGACGTCTTAACCCGGTGTGGTTTTATTCTTTTTTATATTTTTATTATTATTATTATTATTATTAGTGGTACTAGTAGTAGTAGTAGTAGTAGTAGTAGTAGTAGTAGCAACAGTACTATTACTATTATTTCAGTTGGGTGTGGGCATGTATAAACGTATACGCGTTGGTATTTAATGCGCGGGGCCAAGTCACGTTTGGCATAGCCGTCCCTTTTTGCCAAAACGCCACCGATTATCCGCAGAGAAATATTATCGTATCACATCTAGGATTTCGGTCACGATCGCGGTGACGGGGGTGGGGGAAGGGAAGTACAAGTGGATCCATTGTTCAGACGTTGTTCATCGTCGGCACGAATCGTTTTGATCGCACCAGTCTCCTAGATATGATAATAATAATAATACACCATAACACGGATCCACGGAGTGTCGAGCGAAAACGTCATGTCACAACGGCGTACATATTATTTACTATACAGAGCTCAATATTGCATTATATTTATAATATGTAAGGGGGAGAGATTTAAATTTTTTAAACCTCTTGGGGACAAAGCGATAACTAGTGAGGCAAACTAAAGATATAGACAAAATTATGATTCCATACAAATTTTCAATTACAACATTGTAAACTTTAATTGTGTATTTTGATTTTTAATAATATAACTTTGCATCGATTGTCATGTAAAATAATATTATAATATTTAAAAAAATAAATAAATAAATATAATATTAAGTACAAATTTGAGATATTAAAAAAATATGAACATAACAAATTGTTGTACCTAAATTGCCTATCTAAATCGCCGTTTTAGGATAATTTTACTATTGTAAATATTAAAGATAAATAATAATTCAAATAAAATAACAATAATACATTAATGTTATTAGTATAATTTATGAGATCGAATAAAAAATGGATCCAATGGTGGCCATTTAATGAAAATAATTAAAAATAATTAATTTGCCATTATACAAAAGACAAAACTATATACGTATAGTAATCAAATGTAAACATAAAATAAATTATGTAATTGTATAAAAATATTTATAATTTACAAATAAAAATTAATAGTACCTTATTTAGTAGTCCTGAGTTTTAGCAAAATCGAAGGTTATTATAGGTCTAACGAAAGCTATACTAGATTAGTACACGGCCAGTGCGAGCCCTCGACATTTTCTATTACTATTCTAATACCACCGTCTACTCGGAAATATATTTATGGGATTTCAACGCTGGCACTCACTGCCATATTATGTATTTTATTTTTACTATTTTCGTCTACCCAAATGCCAAACATTTTTATAGATATTAAAGCGATGGTGGTAATGGTGGTTGTATAGTGGAGTGCATAACCAGTCATTTATTACAAAAATGTAAGAGGTTTAAATAACTACTTGTCTTCAAAGTTTTTCTACGACCGACTGTTATACGATACTATGCCATTTTACAATATGCATATTGATTATTTTTTTTTTTTTTTTTGAAAAATATTTCCAATTCATTAAAAAAAAGTTTCTACTTCTTCAAGCATATTGAAACTCTCTAGAATACCATTCGATGAGTTAGGAAAACCTTCATCTGTGGCATCAACGATTTCCGACATAATTTAAATATTTTCTGGTGAAACTTTAAATGGTTTGTATACTCGTGTCATTCAAAGATATAATAGAGTATAATAATATTATATATTATTCCGCACCACAAGTTTTATCATAATATTATTTATATAGGACACATCATTAGTCAAATGTTTACCCACGGGGTCCGATCGTTACGTGACTTTTCTTAAACGTTGGTCCGCATTTTAATATCCAAACGTTTAAGTTCAAGACTTACCGAGACGCACAGTGAAAAAAAAACAATTAAAATTATTACCAACGGCACACGCAGTCATTCGGTGGTACAAAAATCATAAAACTATTTTACATAATTCTGATATAAAAAAAAAACCGTCTGCTAGATTTTTCCAGATCCCTTTAATGTGAAATCCAACAGTTATTGTACCAAGGGGTACATAAATAGCAACACTTTATTGTTGGCCAGTGAAAACCTTGTGCGGAATTTGCCTTACCAATGCAGTAAAAGGGAGGCGAACCGTCCTATAAATCAGAATGAATTTGAGAAAAACGAGTCGGTGGTCTGTACGTTACTGCAAAATACATTAAAATATATCCACATCGTAGCTAACACAAACACACACACACACACACACATATATATATAATATAATATGCACACACAAGCGTGTGATAAAGTCAGTCTGTTTATAATAAATACCAATATAAGATAATAACATTTTTCTTTAGAAAAAAAAAATATATATGATGTTAGATTGTGTATGTATATTCTTCTAATATGCCTACGAGCTCTATAATATATTGTTATAATAACATACTGTTTCATGCACACGCACGTATGAATGTCATTTTATCAGTTATAGTATAGTTGACAATTCACAGTACGACTGTTCAATTACGCAAAACGCAATTAAACATTATTTCATAATTAAGTCGAAAACATTATTCAGATTATGTTTGCATTACCTTCAACCTAAAATTTTAAAAACCACTCATTTTGAATAATAACATCGGTATATAATAAGACCAATAGGTCAATGTGTTAGGCAGTATAATATCAATGAAATCGAAATGTAGAAAATCGTTTAATTTTTATGATATACTTTTTTTTTTGTCGAACAAACTAATTTTAATTATATTTCATGATTTTTTGTATTATTATAAAATATCAAAGATGTAATATTATATTAATATTTACAATATTACATATTTTTTTCAGTTAATACTTCATTCAAAACGTTTAAATATGATATGATACCATCATGATTAGGTCTATAAAATAGATACTAAGGGGTGTGCAGATTGTATTGATTCTACAGTGCTGTGTGTGTTTTTTTATTTTTTTATCACCATCTTTTAGGGTGTCTAAGTAAAAATGTTTAATTTTAAGCTGAATCTAGATAGTGTAGGAAGTGAGCGATAAGAGAGAGAGAGTACTCACTAATTTACTAAATAATCAAAAATCTTGCTATTTATAAATACTAGAAATTATCAATGTAATAATGTTTACAGTTCAATTTGTATCTATGAAGAAAAAAAATAGTAAAAGTTCAACAAGGTTCGTCGTTCGTTGTTTTTATAAAAAAAAAAAAAATATATCAAATATACATAATATTGCACCAAATCTTTATAATCATTTTATGTTAAAACATACATTCAATTTGTCAAATTATAAGAATATGTAAATAATTTTGTAGTTTATAACGCATACAATTTTAAATTATTACCTATTAGCTTTGAAAATTGAATACAAGATTATTCATGAATTTGTATCACTAATAATTTAGAAAAAAAATATTAACATGAAGCATACATACATACACTTTTATTTTTGATTAATTAAATTTAAAATTGTCATGTCACTAAGAATTCACAGATATTTTATTATTTTATATATTATGATAAAACAATTTTTATGTATTATTGTAATAAATATTACAAAATATTTTCATCTTTCGTACATTTTTCTTACAGTGGTCAAAAAATATATTAAATAAGTATTAAAATCTTTTTATAAGACATTTAAAGTACAAATGTTGCTAATAAAAAGATTGATAATGTTTTTTTATTAAAAAAAAAAAAATAAATATTATTTTTGGGACTTAAAAATTTTGCCATTACCTGCATTATAATATACCATGTATAGTTAATTTTTTAAGAATTATTTGATATTTTTTTAAGCTATTAATACTGTCTACAGAATCGTTTACATCTTTCTATGGTACGTCAGTTTTGGCATCTAAGTCAGAAATAACAGATTATAACATAGTAGAAAAAATAGTTTAATATTAATTGTTATAAAATATTTTATGCTATTTGTTTTTTGGAAAAATTACCTTTTTTACCGTATAGTTTAATACATTCGATAAAAAATATCTTTGGAATAATAGGCTGACAGATTATCTCTGCACTGAACTGTTTTTGTACGAAATGCGATTTATCATTGCATTTAAATTAATCAAATTCATTACAGTGAAGAGGTACACTCATCTAAACCTACTGTATAGCACAGCGGTTTTTTTTTTTTTTTAATTGCTTTAATTATTCACATTTATTGTATAGGGAATTGTATTTTATTTTTGAAATAAGTTTTCATAATATTGATGTTATTATTTTTTGTATTCTAAATGTAAGCCATAAAATGAATAAACTACAAAGAAAAAACGGTTAAGTGTAGTAAATAGTAATACATTTTCAGGGACTGAATACATATCTTGTCAGATTATGATATTATATTATAATCTCTACTTTGTCTACCATTTTAATTAGTTAAACTTCATCTTAAACTATACTGCAACAACACTTTAAGTATCCAAAGTGTTATTTTATAATACATATAAATTCGTGTAAACCTATGTGGTTATAAAAACTTATTTACGGTAAATAAATAATAATATTAAATTTTACTTATTAGTTGTTTGGCATAAATGTTCAGTCATGAAACACAAAAATTACCATGAATATATTCAATGTCATAAACTAATTAGCAGGTATCTACTTTTAATGTTTTTTGAAAAATATATACACAACACGAAATCGGTTTTTTATCGGCAGTATAGATTGCAATTCATTCAAAAAACAATAATAAAACGAATTTGAATTTATTTCACAACGTTTTATGTATTTCGTATCTTATTTAAGATATTTTTATCGATGTCGTGACCTAAACAATCACTAATAATATCTGAAACATTTTTTATAACCATATCGGTACTTTAGTACTTCAGTTATAATGCGATAACCTAACCGCACCAAACAACGGAAATAATATGAGACGTGCAAAAGTGTGAAGCTTGTGAGTCGCTTGTGAGTCGACGTGTGTAGGAACTATGCGTGGACGATAGAGATTAATACGACGTGTAGCAATCAAAATATTCACCCGCGACCTTTGAATTTCAGACGTATTGATGGAATAACCTTTCGGGAGTCATTTCGTGGAACGGTATACTCTCGTCGAGTGAGAGTTGATTCGCTTTTAAATAATAAAGTCGATTAGACTAGAGTTGTTTATTAAACACGATCTTATTAAAAGTGAATTATTATATACTGTTAAAAATATTCCGATATTTTACGTGCCCAAACCGTGGCGGACAGTGACAGTTTTGTAGACGAATGGTATATTATTATATAATCGAATTATACTCGTGCAATGTATCCGATGTAAATATTATTACATACATCACTTATTATATATCACTCGTTTTAATGTTCGTCGAAGACCGATATCGTAACTACGTCTAAAAACGGTCACGGAACAGTGCGTCCTCGTTCGAGACGTCTACCTAAAATAATATTACACTCGACGTAATACGCATTATTAATATAATCGCCGAACGAAATTCCGCTGTACGATAAATTGAGATTACTTACCTTTATTGCGGCGGACGACGAGCGGAGTCTTCGGTATACATACAGAGCGATTGGTAAAAAGCCGCGACGTGTGCTGCCGCGTGTGTTTTCGGATACCGCCGAGTGTGTTTAGACAAGTTACGACGTACATTATTATTGTTGTTATTGTCATTATTATTACTAAGTACAAACCGATATCGGATTACCGGGTCTGCGGTTCATAATGCACATACTTACTCAAAATATAGTCGTACGGGTAATATATATATATAATCATAATATATTATGGTCGGTAATCGGGCCGAGTAAAACGTATGTATAATATATATATATATATGTATATTATACTTACACACACACACACATATATCGTATATATATATATACATGAATTATTGTATGTAAACAGTACACGTAATTTGCTCGGCGGCGGTAATTAAGTGCATTATGTTTATTACACGCGCATGTATGTATTCCCGCGTATATATTATATTAGGTATAATATACCTACGGACCGGAGTCGCGTGTGACAGGTTACCCGGTCGTAGGTTAACCTCGACGTAAAATTATGTTTTTAATATTAAGCCGCCATCAAAAGGGTTCTTTTTAATTAAGAATTGTTTATTTACACGTCGGTGCGCGCGTCTATCCGAGGCAACGACATATTTATTTAAGTCCCCTTTAGTCGGCGCGCGCTCGTCTGTGCGCGTTTGATCGTTTGCATTTTTTTTTTTTTTTTTTATTATTATTTTTTCGCCGACGACGACTACTACTGCCGTTTTACGTCGTCGTACGCGATTATATAACTGTAATTATAATCATTGTTATCGTTATTATTGCTATACGCGCGTATTATTATATTATTATAACGCGACGAGTAGATGTATAGTAGCTATACATAACGATTAATATGTGTGCCTGTGTATTATAATGAGTACATTAAAGTGCACAGTTTACGTAATATATTATAATTACGTATAATATAATTATTATTTTTATTATGACTATATTTGCGTATAATACACGTAGTTTATATTTATAACGACTGCGAATAAATTATGCCCGAAACGACCGGCGGGGTGGCGGCGGTGGTTAACACTGCCACCTCCGACGAAACGCTGCTGTACGCGCCGCGTCGCGCGTCTCATTTTTACTGCGTTCCGTCTATGTATAAAACTTGTTTGTTTGTTTGTTTGTTTTCGCTGTTATTTTTTAACGGCCAAACTTTAAAAAGAATAAAAATTCCAAAACTCTGGCGTTTAGGCACACGGAGCCGTATAGTTGTAGTGGAATAATATACATATACAAGAACAGCGGCAACAACAAAACGAATAAAACCGAGTTAAACGATAAGTTTAAAGAGACTTTCTCCCAAGTTCGAGTTAAAAAATTTAAAAAGAAGAAACAAACTCCGCTGTCAATTTAACAATTGAAATAATTTTGCCGAGTGTTCTCTCGAATGGTATGTCCTGTGTGTGTACAGCGAGAGGACAACCGTAAATAAACGATATTCATTTAGTAGGGAATTCGCCTCCCGCACGTCCACGGTGTATCTGTAACCGTATACGCGTCGCGACGTACAAATGTGTAGGTACTGCGAATTTCGCGTGATAATTATTTATACTTGTCACGCTCGTAGGACGAATTTACAAATTAAAATATGGCAAATGCATCGCAACATTTCAAATAGAAAATAATAAGAACGATTTTCCATAATATAATGTGTGTCGGCAACACGGACACGACTAAACGATAATAATATATCGAATAATACTACCATATTATTTGTTTTGGCAAAGACGAGAAAATGCTGAAATGTATATTTTAAATCGAAATACAGCTACTCTTTAAATATACATAATGAAGGAAAAAATAAATAGACATATGTATTCATTTTGAGTACGTTTAATAATTTATGTTCGATATTATGTTTTTTTTTCGATCATGAAAGGCATTCAATCAAACCGAGTTTTGATCTTTTTTTATATTGTTGTTATAGAATTCTTATTTTATTATTATATTCTATGAAGTGAACACAATATAACATTCGATACATTAATTTGTGTTTTTATATTTAAATAACCGTACGCGCCTCCGATACACGTCATAGTGTATTACAGGAAATGTTGTAGGAACTACATATTGTATCATTTAAATATCGTTTGTCAAACTCCAAGAGATTCCTGGGAACATAATCAGTAAAGTGAGTAATTCCCAGAGGATAAAAATAATTCGCTATCGTTCACGAGAATACGATAAATTAGAACATATATTATTTCTTTATAATACTAAATAATTATGTGTATAGCAACGAAATCCATGACGAAATAAATATTGTTCAGTAAATCAAGTAAATTTGAATCCTCTTTAGTCTTCAATGCTTTATATTATTTGAACTATAATTAAACTATACAACTTCAAAGAGATGTTTGCGTCCATGTATTAAAAATTAAGCATTTGTTGGCATGTTTTGGTCTTGTGATATTATTATGTCACATAGATAATATATTACGTATTTAACTTCAAATAATTGTTATATTTTAACTTAATATTTTATATTCATATATACTATAAAATATAGCTTTCGTTCTTCAATGCATTGGTATAATAGCACCAGCAATAATTTTAAAATTAGTTAGAGCTATAAAAAATAAAATATAAATGTACATTTTATAGATAATTGTCTATACCTAAGGAAAAAATACTACCGTAAAATTAACAATTTTTTATCAAAATGAAAAAACCAGCAACAATATGATTTTGATTTTAAATTAAAAAATTATCTGTTATCAATATTTCACTTAGTTATGTATAAAATAATATATATTACGAATAATAAAACAACTCATCATATGCATTTGAATTTAAAATGTGAGTAATAATATACTCGAATCTATTCTAAATGATAGTCATAGTTGTTTTAACGTTGTTAAGTATTAGTTTCATAACTTCAGTGATTTTTATCATTAGTAATTTGACTGAATAAAAATATAAATGGTGATCATTGAAAAAATTCACGATTCAAATAACTATTATTGTTATCGCGTTTATTTGAGTTGAAATGTACATTTCAATTTAAAAAAAATATCATCTATTTTTATTTTGAGCAATTCGGTTAAAGTAGAAGTTAAAGTAAATAAGTTTTAAATAAAAGTTTAGTATAATATATATTTTTTAATAACTCTATACAATTATTATTGACATTTTAATTTAGAAACATCGTATAAAGTTATAATCGCTGTCATAATACCATTTCTAATACTATTTGAATACCATATTCACAATATTCAATAACGATGACAGTCGTCCAGTTATATAATATATTTCATTTCTATAAAATACAAATTATCATTATATAAATATATACATAATTTTATTTACCAATAATATCATATGCTGATTCCCGCGTTTTCTTTTTAAATTTAATTGAGACCATAATTTCAATTATATAAATTTTTATATTATTTATAGAGTGTCCTATAGAAATACAAAATTATTTTATTTAAATTAAAACTTTCTGGTTTTGCTATAAAATATTAAGCAGATGGTAATTTTGAAAAATTATAAATATTTAAATCAATATTCGAACGAGTAATTATTATTTAATAACACAAATATAGTGTAATATATCTTAAAAAAATGGTTTAAAAAATAAAAATAGTTGTAACATTAAACCTTAGTATAATTGATAAGTGTATATTAAAATACGCAGACATTTTTTTAAGTTATAAAATACATAAAGATTAGTATTGATAACTATAATACAAATTGTCAAATCATAGTAGTCCCTATATTTTCCAAACATGTTAATCTTAGCACACACAGTTATATTATATATTTTAGTTATATTGATCGTATATATTTTTTAAATTCTGATTCATTTGATAATCTTGTTGAAAATTAGGGTAATATGGGATGATAAAAAACATGGTTTTGAACGAAGAAACAATTAGTGATTGCTAATTTGATGAAGACCCCACTTCTACTTTTATTTTTCCATTACGAGCTGTGCTTTTATTCGTGTTTCATATTATTCCACTATCCTTTTTTTACATATTATTTTTAGTTTAAAAGATAGAATATTATATTTCATTTACCCTCACTTAGATGCATGTGCGGAAAAGGGTTGTACACTTACAACTGAAATCCGAAGGGGTGGAATGGAAGAAAAAGGTTCTCGTTCAGCTGAATTGTATTGTGTATACGCGTTGAATATTCATAAAAAATGTATGTTTTGCACGCATAATGTGTATACTTTTTATGGATGATGAATTATTGTTTCACGTGAGAGAAAACATACAATTCTGGATAATTCGATAACACCTAAGTCGTGTGCGTCTTTTCCGATTTTGCTACACTTGCACTTTTTAATTAAAAATGAACTAGACAGCTCGATTCAGCTGGAATGGTAAAGACATTTGATATTTTTAAACATTTTTTAGGCCACGGTGTCATAGGATATTTAATTATTCTACGATGAAATACGAAACTTCTGGGACACCTTTTAATTAACACTAATTCTTAGTGTTAGCGTTTTTTTTCCCCGCCTTGCGTTTAATTGAAACGAACAATCTTTGATGTCGGAAAATAGAGGAAAAAGAAAGAAAGTGAACATTTCATCATATGAATTAACAATGCTTCTAAAGGGTAAAAAAAATCAAAAAGTAAAAATATCTCATAGAAAACATTTACTTGCACACTAGGAATTTGTTAATGCACCCAGTGCTCGTGATGTACTTGAATGTACCCCCTCCCCATAAAACCGTGTTTACATACATCGCAAACTCAGCAGGGACCACCGGAAAACAGTGGCGTAGCGAGTAGACAAAGGAAACAAAGAGAGACTTACACCGTGCACGGCTTTGATGTTGTTAATGAGAGGAATTGAAGAAAGCGTGAATTAATTATCCCGCTAGAATTAGATACGTCTCGATTGACGAAATAATATAATAATAATATAAACAATTAATATCGCGCTAAATAAAATGCAACTATGGTGAAGACCAACGTGCGTGCAACATAGCTCCGCTTCACACCCCGTTTAAATGGGCGTTTATACACATCGTTGAATTTGGGCCCGTCACGGAGTGCTGTAAATTAACGTTTGTACCTCCTCTGGTGATATATTTATTTTTGTTTCTTGTGTATAGCGGATACTATTTCCGTAGCTCGGGAAGTTGGGGGTGCGCGTCTACGGAATAAGAACAAAAGTAAACACTACCCCTCACCACCCTTTTTACCACCGATGCAGCCGTGCAGCCGGCACCCTATAGTACCGCGTCTGTCCCGACTTTAGTGGGCCGTACATTATTGACGTTAGGAAACAATTTTCGGGCCCGATGGTTTTAAAAAGGGACAGAGAAAAAGAGAGAAAAAAAGAGAAAGAAAGAGAGTGAAATTCAACGATAACAAATAGTTTCAGTTTCTCTTTTAACCTTTCCCCCCTCCCCCTCCCCCAGCCAAAGTATTCACGAGAATAACTGGGTAAACCCGTCGCAGATAAGTAAACGTTTGAATAATAATAACAATAAGTAATAATAATAATAATTTAACGAAAGACAGACTACGAAGTTCATATTATAATATTATATCCGCACACAACATCCCTAGGGATGAATTCAAAATTTTCATTCACTGGTAGTAATTTTCTTAATCAACTCTTCCTTGAAAACACTTTCAGTTTAACCCCACTTATTATGGTACAACCATATACGTGGTAGGCGGTAACACTACACTGTATAATATTATAACGTGTATCGAGGTAACTGACCCGTTGGAAAAACGTAATATTTCTTCCTCAAAATCACGTCTTTATATAATATTATGTTCTTTCTAACAATGTATTTTCGTAAGCAACAATATTATTGTACATTATAGATATAGAGTAACAAGAGTTGCAACCATTGTGCAGTTTACGAAAATCACATTACTATACACGTTCTGAAGGTTCTTTCCTCCGCCGAATTGTAACGATGACGTTGTTCTATACTAAATGATATGCATTTCGCACGTTCCACGGCATAATGATCCCATGGCTTAAAATAACACGCTTTGATATGATATTAAGTATAAACAACCGGCCGCGTCATTAATCTGTTCGGATCGATATTGATATGGTGCTGCTGCGACCAGTCTGAAACAGAAACGATCGGCGCAAAGTCGGCATGGCCAGTCCAGCTGTATACTATTACGTGGGTAGTTACACAGTTACAATAAACGCAGCACGCACCACAATCACGTCCAAATATAATACATTATATATAATATTATCGGTTTGACCTCCTCGGGTGGTAATGCACTCTCTGCAGTCGTAGGTACCCTTCAGTACAATGCAACGATGGTAATAATTTATCACGGAATATAATGCTCGTATTGTGAGAAATCGCTTTTTTCCCTTTTATTTTTTTTTTCTTCATTCCCCGTTCAAAACGCAAGCCCGATGGCACGCCATCATATCAGATATTATATATTATTATGTTTTGACGTACGGGCGATCTAGGCGGTGGGCCAAAACGTGGCTCATATAATATTTACTTTTTCTTATTATTATTATTATTATTATTATTACTATTACCATCATCGTCGTTGTGAATAATACACGCAGTACAGTAATAATAATAATATAGCATACGTGCAGGTACGCTCATTTTGACGCGAATCGATGTATCGTAAAAGTTCTCACTGGTTTGGTATTTTTTTATTTTTATATGTATACATACGCAATTGATTCCAATGAAACGAGTGTGTATATAAGACCAACAATGATCTGGTCGGTTTCACACTATTACACAAATCAAAATAACAATGTTTAATCGATTTTCCGATTTTCTGATTATTCGGTATCGATACACTATTGTACTAACCCATATATCGATTTAATATAGAACCATACGGTAGACTAGCAATGGTATGTACCGTTTGACTGAAATCAGTTCGAGAAGCTGTCGTGATTTTGCATGTAACCATATTTCTATTCTAGAGACACCTTGTGTTCCATAGAAAGCATGGCACAACTATGCGGATTGTCCAAGATTGTTCCCGTGAGTTGTCACGCTCACACAACTATGAGACTGAGTGAACATATTATTATAATAATAGTGAATTGTACTGTTGTCCGGTAAAAGAATATTAGAGGATGCACTAATGATGAAGTGTGGATTTTTCGTGCTTTTAAATGAAACGGCTAGAACGTAGTCCATATTTCTTTGGCCGCGCAGGAAGTGATATTGGTTGGGTCTGATAATGGTTACGATTTGAAATAAAATTTCAATCATGTTTATTGCCGAAGAATATTTTTTATTTTTGGATAATTGTGTGATACTTTGATGAAATACCTCGTGCCGGATGCTGCATCTCATCTTTTATGTTGGTTCGTCATTAGAAGCGTCGATGTTAACAGTAATATTTTGATTTATTAATTCCTTAGCCACGAAAATAGCTGTTTTAATGATTATTTTAGAATGTTAGTGATTGATGATTGATGTTAATTGTCTTTGTCTTTGGTGTGATATGTTTATTTTAATGATCTAAATACCTTCAAGAATGGTTCTTGACGATTCGAGTACTGATCATGAAATTAGAGTCGTATCTCACTTCTATAAATATCAGTTATCCAATATTCTAATATGGCTGCTGATTGACCATTATTTTTTACGATTTTTCTTGATCATGACTAAAAAACCTTCTCCATTTTCATTCTTTCATTTAGATTGTTTTCCATTGTTGTAAGTGGTAGGATGCATTTCAAGGTTTATCGATGACCCGTTTTCGAACATTATCAACTCTTTGCCCTATTATATTGTATTATTTAATACATTTTACTATTCAACGGCATTCTATTGAGAATAAACTACACGTATACATTCAAAATATTACCGATTAAAGTAAATTACGTTTTAAAATAGTGCAGCAGTTTCCTATAACGTATATAATACCAACATGTAATAATTTATTTTATTAGTATATTTTTATTTATCATTTTCGAAAATCCTTTTGTCTTAAACACGATTTCAACAAAATGACCACAAATTGTATACGCATGAAATGTCGTTATAAATATGATTTAATGGTTGTGCAGCATTCGACCTACATTCACATCAAAATAATTACAATATTATATATAACAACTAGTACGATTTGATATAATACAATAAACACGAATCCCTGGTATTTTCAATAACGTATATATTATTATGCTATTGTTCACGAGAAACAACAACTCATCGTGATGATTTAATAATGTTATATGCACCTACATGTGATTCTATTTTTTCAGTATTATAAGACTTTTCAATATAATGCACTTATTTAATATGCGCACGTTCACAATTGATACTACTCTAATATTCTTATACATTTTAATTTCGAAGAAATGTATGATGAGCATTTTAAAATTTACAATTTGCTACGATTCGCTTGTATAATGCCATTTTATATGACGTATACGTTTTGCGGAGGTAATTTCATTTAAATCATTTCAAAGACAAAAGGGCTTGAAAAAACGACAGATAAAAATATAACAATACAATTAATTATTACGTGTAGATATTATATACATGTAAAACTGCTACACTATTTATAAAACTTAATTTACTTTAATTAGTACATAACTCGTTTCAAAGTTTAAAAAAATATCGACAAATAGATTTTTTTGAAATCAAACGATTGTGTAAATGATTTTTAAGTCCTATTATTCAAGACTAACGATTTTTCCTTTTCAATCAAGACGAATATGTTTTATCCTGCGTTCAGTTCATTTTTTTATTTCTTACTTTCCATTAAGACAAAAAGCATACTGATTGAACTTTAATATTGATCGTTTTGCTCTACCACATTACGATTTAGGTTTCAAATCAACCTATTTGGCTAAACGGTCCGTTTTTCACGTTCAATTGGAAATACTATTTGGTAAAAAGGATGTGAAAGATTAGTTCACTGCATCGTTTTTGTTGAAATCACTATGCGTAACATATATTTCTCACTCCTGTCCCGATGAAACCATAATAATAATATTATGTAATAAGGCTTGGACACGAACAAATAACACTTCGCAAGACGACTTTATATAACATACACCGGAACGATATTGTATACGAAGAATAACACCGTTGGGCGTTGATCCGAATTAATAAATAATTATCGCCGCCCAGTGCGCATGATTTAATATAGATACAAAACGCTCGATTGACTTTACCGGAGGGAAATGCGTAGTTATTAATTTCGACTGTGGTATAGGTACCGCCGGTGGTATATTATATAATACGTATCATTATTATATATATATATATATAGATAAAACGATGATGAAAATTTCCTTCGGTCGGCTCGGCAAGACATGGTATAGATTTATCGTGCATTGAAAAACTCCTGACGTTCCCGAAAAAAAATATAATAATAAAATCCCTAAGACTCCAGAAAAACTCGTAAAACCACATTCGTCTGAGTCACCTGAAAATGAAGTCGAGCAAATCGGATCGTTTAGTTTCCCCCACGAATGCTGCACTCGCGAGACACATACACACGTTTGTATATATATATATATATATATATATATTACATACTATTACGTGCAAGGAAATGCTTCTATATTATATTGCTTCGCGGTCATCGGGCCTTGAGATCGAGTACCCTGCACAATTCCATTGGCGGATCCTTAATCAGTACAGAACGCTCTAGGCGACTAGGCAGTGTCGTTTTCGTAAACGATTGATTTTTTTATTAGGTACGATGATTGTCGTTTAACCGACACGATGAAAAATAATTGATTCGATCTATACTTTATTAATTAAATTAACTTTAAAACGGATAATTCGCGTTGAGAATAATATTCACATTGATCCATATAATGCTATTAGTATTATACTATATTTTTAGTAGGTGATAAATTATCTTGGCAAACTGAAATTATTTAATTATTATTTTAACGGCAAACGCTCATTATTTTAATTTGTTTGTACATTTTATAAAATATGTCGTAAGCGATGTACTCTTTGCGTATAACTTGAAAGAAATATTTTCATTAACAAAATCCGTTAATCTTATATTGTTTTAACTACTTTTAAGTAACAACGATTACACGACATATTAATTACAAATGCCACCATGGCATAAATTTTCAATTTACTGCAGTGTATATATCCCTTGTAGTAAGATCAATAATGCTATTCAAGTGGTTGATAAATATAACCATTTTGATTTAATCATTTTCGTGGTCTCAATTCATCCCTTTGTGAATCTCTTAGTTCTTCATTATAAAGATAAGTGTTTGTGCTTCTATTTCGTTTGAATTATATAATCCATACTAGAATTCAGATTTCGCTAGTATAGTTCAAATCCAGTTCTCTATTTTTATTGTAAATCGATTATATATATATAATTTCAATAACCAGGTAGTTTTTTCGCAAACTAATCGTTATTATTATAGTTTTTAATTTCTACATTTCACCTTGATAAATGTGCTGGTTCCATTAAATTACAAATCGTTAATGAACTACCTATGAATAATAGTATATACTTTTTTAGTCATACGTTCCAATTATTAAACAAAAGTATCACTCTGAGTGTTAGTTGTATGAAAAATTAATAAGAATCATTAATTGTATGTATTAACAAATTTGAATTTTGAATTATAATTCTGAACGATATTTGTTTAAAAATATCTAGTATATTAACTTATGTAGTTTAAATTTTAAGTTGTTTTTCAGAATTTTTTTTTTATTTTTTAATCTCTAATCTGATGTGAATATTTTTACAACTGTTAATAATAAGCAAAAGATTAAAAAAAAAAAAAATGGTAAACCGTCTGTCCGTTTAAAATAATTAATACTATTAAAATAGTACATAATACGTTGTTACTACACACCGGAAGTTATAGTTATTGCTAAGTACCGTTAAGCCTACCATATAAATGCGTTTCTATTTGGAGTGCGTAATATGTTTCCAAAAAGTCTCCACGCCGTCTAACCACCATCTAGTCGTTGCGGCCTGTAGGCCCGTTGTATTGGACCTACAACACACACAGAGACAGAGCTCTGCCTCACACGGTCTGTCTCTCTTTTTTTCTCATTTTCTGATTTATTAGGCAGTAAGAAGTTTCCGCTTACATCCGCCCAATTCGAGACAAGCGCAGCCCGAACGCAGTAAAATGTAGCTTTTTATGTGCACCCCATGACATATACCACAACTGCGTCGGGATTTTATTCGCGTCCACATTAATAAAGAGACTTTTAACAATCGGTCAGGCGTTATACATTTTATACGATTCGTATGACGACAACAATATGTAAATTCATTAGTTCCTTTCCGTCCGTCCCAACCGACCGATCGAAATCGGTCCAACGCGTTAACGTACACTATAACGGGTAACATAATAACATTCCGGTATTACTATGATACGCATATATATTTATATAGGTACGCTGTAATATTAATATTTAATACATTGGACGACGGTGTTTTTTTACTCGTTGACAACGTGTACACACAATATATTAACTCACATCCATTACTCGTCTGACGCGCACCCACCCCTTCTTAAAACCGCTATTTTAATACAATAATAATTATCTTCGCGTTAATACTTTTTTTTCAATATTTGAATACAAACGGCTGCAGCGGCGATTTTCGAGTACAAATCGATTGTTGCATTATATTATTTCGTGATGCTGTCTATACATTACGATCTAAACACCTACTCATCGATGAAAATAATCACTGCAATTGTACGAGGAAATGTAATGAGATCGACTACAATGATTTACCATAAACATTAACGTCGAGATTTTTGAAAGAAGAATAAATTAGATACAAATTCAGATGACACTGAATAAGTGTAGTTGATCGACAACTACTTGAATTACATCTAGCAATCTTAACACACGTACACACACACACACACACACACATAAATATATCTCTATATAATATTATAGGTACTAGCTACTATCCCCGTGAACTTCATGACCGTACAAAATGTATCCGTGTGAAATTCGGTTGTCTAACGCAAACATTTAGCGTAATGCGTGTGGATGTTCTAACGTAGCCCTTTGTTACTTTTATTTTTTATTTTTTAACAGTAACATTTTTTTTGAATTTATTTATTTTTTTTTTTTTTTTGTTGGACGACTCAAATTTGGTTTCATTCTGGACTAAAAACCAACAACTCAAAGTTTCAATATAGTGTAAACCAATAAAAAAGAAATAGGTTTTAATGTTGTCTGTTATACTATACATCAACTTTTCACTAAAATAGTTCTAATAGTAATCAATAATTGGTAGTTCGAATGAAAAAATAATATCTATATGAGCGTATTTTCTGATATATTAAAAAAAACTCAATTTTTCATTAGCTTATAGAATTAAAAATAGGCTTAAAACTTTATCTATGATTTACTCTCTTATTTAAAAAAATCAAGATAATCGGATCAGTAGTTTCAGAGAACATGCGTGACAAATATTTCCATTTTTAGGATTATATATATATATATATTTCAGGATTTTATATATATACACACACACACACACACACATATATATTTATATAGAGAGGGAGAGATTTATAAATTGTGCGTCATACTCGTGTCTTGTTTTATTATTATTATTATTATTTGTTCTGTTCGTATAGAAACTTGAAGTCTCAATGGCAAATAACTAGCACAAAATATTATAAACTATAGATAAAACTTTAAATTGTTTGAATGTGATATTATTTAAATACCCGACGGCTTTTATAATCCTAATTATAATCCTTTTTAGTGCTGGTATAACTCCAAATAAGTTGGGCTTGCTGTGATGCAAGAAAATTGGTTATTTTTTTTTAGTTAGTGCAAAACTGTATCATTATAGTTAAAAAATTATTTAATGGTAAATTATACACTTTGTTTCGAAACTTTTTGGAAATCTTTATCGTGTTGTGGCTTATATGTCTTTGAAATAATACATTTTTCTCTTTTGTTTATTTTTCTTAAATAGCTAAAACTATTAAAGAGAGAATTTCACGGACAAATGAGCGGTGACACAAAACTTATGACCGAAGTTTTAAGAAAATGTCTTTCTTGGATCGTTCCAAAAGAAAAACACATATTACGTAAATTGAAGATAATACAATTTATTTTTTTTATTTTAGGTCGTTACTCATTACACTTCATATTGTTCTTAGTGCAGTTCTACACATATTGTATGTTAATTTTAATGACATTAAAAAATCTACAGTGTAATACGTCTCATTTCATCCTTTTCATTAAAAAAAACATTGTAATAACTAATAAGTAATAATTCAAAACTTTAATTATTAATTTTCTGCTATAAGTGATTTTAGCTTTAATCATATTATTGCTATTTATTTATAATAGTTTAAAAATTTTATAAATTAAAACTATAAAACCTATTTGGAAAATTGAGGGTCATATTTTTGTGTCATTATCTATTTAAATTATATTGTGTAATCTATTAATATTAGGCTTATACAATAATCAATTCTAAAGTATTAATTTTATTATATTAATAATTCACAACAACCTATTTCAAAGCTACAGGTATTTAATTGGTTAGCAAGCTGCTCAGAAATAAAATAAAAGGAAACACTTATAAAACTTATTGTATACAAGAAAGAAAAAGTATAATTAATTTCAACAAATAATGATTTAAGCATTTACACTATAAAATAAATAAAAATAAATACATTTATAATACGTATAAATAATTAAAGCAAAAAAGGTTTTTTTAACCAATAATTAAATATAATTGATATAATAAGTATTTTTTCAACTTGATTAAATAATTTATAGAAATGATTAAAATTAAAATTACTATTTTTTTTTTCAAACGTAAGTACCAACTTTCATTTCAAATTAATTGTTCTTCCAATAGTTTTTTTTTTTTTTTTTGAACTCCGGTGCACGTGCAATAAATTGCAATTACATTCTGGATGTCCTATTAATTAAAAGAAAAAACGCCAAGCAGTATTTATCCGAAAAAGAATAATGTAGTACCAATATAGATGTTTTAAATGTTATAATTCAATGGTGTTTAAGTTTAATTTTTTAATATAACATTTTTCGTAAAAGAGTGTCGTAAATTAATAAATTAACAAACGTATAAGTAATGTGATTGTGTGATAAAATAATTTAATATTATTTTTTTTTTTACCTACGAATATGAAAATCATTTTCCATTATTTGTAAATACACATTTCGAAAGAAAAAATAAAAATAAAAAATGTAATAAATCACCGAAGCACAACAAATAGGTAAGCCTTGTACACAATTACAGTGATATTCTATATAAACGCATAAACTAAAGGTAAACTTGCTCTTTCTAACACATATATAATATAGGTACATAAGTAAATTAAAAAATTCTCACTCTGTAATGTTAGTTTTATTTACTTTTTATGTGAAAATACAACACGTTTAAAATTTAAAATAAACTCCGACTTTATTAATAAAGTTATTATTTTTTTAATGAAGAGTTTTTATTTATTTATTTTTTTGTTGAAATATAGAAAGGCATTATCGAACTAAACATGTAGATTTCGATTTAAAGTTTCCAATGATGACAAGATTAGCTAAAAACAATAAAATTAAAACTGAAACAAGAGCAGCGTGTTTTTAAAAATCATAATAATTCGGCTCAAAATGTAACTATTTCTTCATTCAAAGTAGCATACTTATTTGCAAAGTAAAAAAAAAACATTTTCCGATGATTAATTAACTCTTCTGAAGCTTCTGACTCATTGTTTATGGACTTTAAGAACAAAAATACAATTTTAGGTGTCATTAATTCAATTCAATTATCAAGTAACACAGTAATGCGTCATATTGGAGACGTATCTTCAAATCAAAAACTCAATTTCAGACTGATTTATCAAAATGTTAATACATCAGTATGCAAATAGATGACTCTAACGATATGATTGATACTGCACAGCTTTCAATTTTTATCAATGTGTATTTCGACGATTTATAAAAGTCTTGTCGTTAATTAAAAACAACTAGAGGAGAAGATATTTATAAAATATTTAAGCAATTTATTGAAGAAGTAATTTCAATTAAAAAATTCACTAGTATTACTGCGGGAGTCTCGCCATTTTGTGGAAATAAAAAGGGATTTTTAGCGTTATACAAAAATAATGATTCGTTTCTTAATCTTTTCAATATAATTGTACATTGTATAATTCATCAACAAGCATTACGTGGTTCAGTTATAAATATAAACAATGTTATGGATCATGTAGTGAAAATTATAAACAGCATCAGAGATAAGGCACGAAATAGATTTCCATTATGGAGATTTACTATTACATTCCAAAGTTTGTTAAGTAAGGATAAAGTAATACTTCGTTTTAAAGAATTATTACCACAAATTAAAATTTTTTTACAAGAAATAAATATTGTTTATGAAGAATTAGAGAATATAAAATGGCTTGAAGATTTGGCATTTTTAGTTGATATTACTGAAAAAATTGATTTCCTAAATTCAGAGTTTCAAGGAAAAGAACAACAAAGTAAAGGTTATAAGTGATTATGGTACTAGGAATTCGCGATAATTTATTTTCCTTTACATTTACTGTTATTTCACTTCTGTCATATTGTTGTCGATGTTTTTTTTTATATTAATACACAACTAATATTTTATTAATTTAAAATTGTTGAACATTCACTAAGAATATTTAAAAAAGATATATAATTGAAGTAATTGTATAACGTGCTAAGTCTCGTCCATAAAACCATAACGCGTCATTAACGATTGGTTTTTTACACACAAGTATAATAATATTGATACATAATATAATTATAATACGTGTATAGTAGGTATATTATAATATAGCGTGAAATGTTTAATGATATTATATTTTTCTATAGTAAAATTATATTTTAATATTCAATCATATCAATAATAAGTGATAATACCGATAACTATATAGCTATATTACTACCATAATAACATACGTGTGATAGCAATATAGTGTTATATTAATAAATATTGAAATATAACAGCACATATCTTCCGTAATTTGTATTTTAACGAATTGCAAAGTGGTTTCGACATTCATTTTTCACTATAAATACATTATGATTGATTAAAAACAAATTAAATTTCGATTTGTCAATAATATGCGACACTTCCGAAATAGACAGCTGTCATAAATTTGGGTTTTCTACGTCGTGGAACATGCATTGTTATATTATGTACTTCAAGTTAATTTCAAATAATTATAGTACGATTGGTTCGCTTTTGTAAAAATGTGAACAAAATATTATAACAAAAGCCTAGTTTTAGTATAAATGCTTGCCACGATGTGTTAGAATATTCGTGGTGAACATAAACACGCCGAATAGATTGATAGACATTTTCATATTATGGTGTTCAATAGACAACAATTTTATGAAAAAAAAAATATATCACATACAAAATAATATCACTCCGTATCGAGTTTTAAAAGTTTATATAATTAAACGTGACGTTTAGAAACCTTTCTGGATCATTCGAACGAGTTATTACTTATTATTATTATTATTATTTTCATTGGAACGAAACGGTTAGTCATCAGATAGCAAATGTCTATAAGCGAAAAATAATTATCATGAATGTTTAATGTTATTATACTATACATGCGTCATAATAGTTTATACTTTTGACGTAAATATAGAAATGTTATAAACAGATATAGAAAATTGACCAAATATCAATACATCCATAGACAAACACCGGAAAGTTTATACATCATCGAAAACTATTATTATTATTATTAATAATAGAGAGATACAAAACTGGATCAGCAAATTTCAACACCGATGTGTTTCATAATTATAATTTATAATAATATTTGGTATTGACTCGAAAAACATTATTTAATTCCATGCGTTGTGCTATGAATATGCATTTGATTTGAATAACAACAACAGCGACAATGATAATAATATCTATCTACAACGCGGCCGCATATGTACAATTTCTTAAAAAATATACGTTTTAAATAAAAAATATCGAATTTCGAATATCGATGATAGCATTAGGTAAGCCACCATTTCTAGTTTAATCAGTGAAAATGTTTAAATGTTTGGGACCGTAGGTGATTACCAATATTTTTAAAATGTGTAACTAAAAATATTTATTCAATAACAAACCAAAACACATTATTATGCAATTGTACAGATAATATCTGACAAAAGTACCAGACTAAATCATAATTGAATAATATCTATTTTTAAATAATTATTGTGTTTATTCTAAAGATCAACATAATCGATAGTAATAATATCAGATATACAATCCGTGTATTATCGTAACATAGGAGGACACCTATTCTAAAAATAAAAAATAAATATATACAATATATTTCAATAACAGTTTTATCGATCACAGCTGTATAGCGTATTGTTAGGGTGTTGATTTATTATTTTTGTTGATGACTTTTAGCCAACATAACTGTGCTAAATATGAAGTTGAAACAAAAAAAAAAAAAATCCGTAAACCAGTATATTGATATACAGTCACGGTAAAGTGTGCTCGAATGGGGATGGAGCTTTATTTATTTGTTGCGTATCCAAACTATTTTTTTTTCACTGGAACGGGGGGGGGGGGGGGGGGGCACAAACTTATACCCAAAAATTTGTTATTAAAATGTGAATTTCAATTTACGTCAAAGTCAATTGTATAACGAATTTTACGATTTTGAATATCAAAAACAATGATAATTAATTTTGTTATCTATTTAGTATATTGAATAAATTATACATTATGTTGATTATTATTATTTTTTTATTTCCTGCTTAACATGTAGGATGTGGATATTGCTACCAAAATATATTATATTTTGAATTTAAATTTCTTTGTAGATAAAAATTGGTATTCAAAATATAAGTACGATTGATGAGAGAGGTGTGAGGGCAAAAACCCCACGAGTCTGTGTTATGTAATTATAAACTTGGAACACAATTTTAAAATCTTTGGATTGAGCTCCTCTACTTAATTTTTCCCAATTCGGGCACTGACCAATATATTATTATTATTATGATCATAGTCTTTGACTGTGTGGTATATTGTATCGGTATCATCATCATTCCAAAAACAATAAAAAAACACGAGCATATTATTTATGAGTATGTAAATACTTAATAATACAATAATTATTATTTAAAAGGAAGTATTTTCATTCTTGTTGGATATTATGGATAAGTTTTCCGTTGCTAGATGTTTGAGCATTTTTGCAACAGGTTTTTACCGGTAAGACAAATTTAGTTTACAAATCTAAAACCATTATTATTATAATATTTGAATTAGTGCTTTATTCTATATTGATGGCATGATTGGCATGTTAATAACTGTTATACATGTGTTCGCTCGTGAAAATGGTAATTAATGTCGAACCGACTGCCGTGTGTTATTTAAATAATAAATAATTACGTGAACACGGTCAAAAACATACGCGGTTATATAATATTTGGACGAATCAGTAGTTTAAGTAACGTCTCCGATTCCATTTATTACGATCAAATTATATTAAGAAACATTATACATTTATACACCGACACCGATATACTGGTATACAATAATGTAGCTATCTTCAATGCACCTTTTTTTCAAAGGTACATACACCGGTGCAATCTAACAGCGTGGCAGACGAGTTTTGTGTGTAAAATGTCTTCGTGTATCTCTGGAGATGCTTATTATCTGCGATGTATTTGTTTTTGTTTGTATTAACTATTAACAATCGCGATGAACATTCAAATCGATAAACCTCAATGAACTCTATCGTTTACGCATATTAATGATACGTGTGTACGGCATGTGTAAATAAACGTTCTGTTATTTAAGAAATTATAATTAACGATTGTACTGTGCACTTGATATGCACGATATACGACGTATACTATGACACGGTTGATGAACATTATTAGATGCTAAAATCAAAATACATTATCAACCTAATAAATCAAACTAAAAATTTGTTTGAAAGCTATGCAAATCTATACTTTTAAATTTAAACTTGGTAAAGTAAAGTTAGTTTAGATTAATAAACTTAATTAAATTTAATTTATTTTCCACATTATTTTACCAACCACAGAAACTTCTGAGTGATATATGTATTTAACAAATAACAGAAAGCTGTTAACAGAAATATTAATAAATGTTATTTATTAAAATTGTCATGGATTTATTGTACAAATAACTCATGATTTCCTGTTTATTTTATTAAGTTAATTTATTGTACAGGATTTTGTTAAGTTAAAAGTCAAGTGAATAAATAAGTACCTAATTCGTTAAATTTAATATTTTAACTTATACATGCATTTAATCGGTATAACTAGGTCTTTGTCGTTCAGTCTATTGAATTTTACCAATAGAAAACGTATTGATGGATTTCTTAATAATACAAATCTTCGTAGATTATAAGTTATATTTATGGTAAGTAATAAGTAGTAAACACCAATACGACATATTATTTTATTAATCAGCGCTAGGTATATCCTGATTTATTTTATGTGTGTATGTAAATACGATTTAGGATAAATGGTCGTAGCCGTTTGGACGTAAAAAAAAAATTATATAAATCAGTAAATAAAATTAATAAGTTATTTATACTGTTTATAATAAGTCAAAACTGAATATAAAATATTTAAATATACAAACTATTCTTTATATATAATATTAAAATTAAAAATATATTTATAACAAATGTTTTATTATAATAGGCACGCCGACAATTAAAACACAATATCAAAAAAATTTATTTATGCTATTTGTATTTATTATAGAACGTAAAAATATATATAAAATATATAAAAAATATATTTATTGTTTAAAACATCTAAAAAGTTTTTAAATGTCAAACATAACTATTTATATTAATTATATTACCTATTTAATACACGTAATAATATTAAAAAATGATTAACATTATATTTTAATGCAGAAAAACATTTTGATCGATTCCGCGTAAAAATGATATTATAGTTTTAGTGTCATAACTTTGAACAATTTTTAGGTTAGGTCAATATATTTTGATGATGATCTATTAAATTATTATTATTTTATTAATTGTATTAAATTGTCCCCATGTCCATCTGTCCCTATTCGATAAAATTTGATTAAGACCAACTACAAGCAAATGCTGATGAATGCGTTTGGAGTTGAACACACTAAAATAAGTGTTAATGTTTTGCATCATCAATAATAAAATTGAAACGCCAGAACTCAGAAGATCACGCTAATAACCAGGCGTAACATGTATATCTCCGAATATTGTAGACGAAACAATAACATCAGTAAAACTGGACCGGACTGGAATCATATCATAACGATGAGCATATGTAGAAGAATATGTAGTAAATTACTGAGCTCTAAACGCGAAAACCACTGATCGTATAACACATGATATGCGTATTACGCACGCACCGAGTCCATTTGAAAACGAGCACATCGAAACGGTATCTGCGAAACATAATGCAAACCAAACAGGTAGACGTACCAACTCTTGACATGAATCGTGAACGCGATTCTATGACGCATACAACGGCTATACATATTTCGCTATACAAATCAAGGCGACGTGAATACGTCGAATTGTCGTACGAAATCGCGAGAGGACCAGATATTATATTCGATCGGTAAAACGTTTGCACGCGGTCGATAGAAAATAAACGCGGCGCGTGAGCGATAATACGAGTGTCAGAAAGAAACATATTAAAAATAAACGTATTGTCATCAATTCTTCGTCCCGACTCGAAACTGTCGTTAATATTCGGGTATACGGTTCTATAGAAGTCCGGTCCAGGTGTGCGGTATTTTTTCTCGAAGTTTCACGAGCAACACCAGTATGCCAAACTCGATCGTGATTTTGAGCTGTGAGCAGTATAATGCTTTTAATCAAATCGTAATATTTACGAACGAGACGTATAGAGAACAAGGCGGAAGGATGATAGAAAGAGTTACTGGGCATTTCAAACCAAAACACCGCGGCCGCCAGGCCTCTGTAGCTTGTAGTTGTAGTAAGTACACGCGTTACAATCAGGTTAAAAAAGAAAAAAAAAACGCTGTGTCAGGTTATCGGTATCGCGCGGCTTAATATATTATTTTTGATACTCTATCCAATGCCGTTAATTTAAATACAACTTTTGCGTAATTCCTGATCATATTATATAAAAACCCTGTTTTTATTTTTATAAACATACATGCTGATATACACAGTTTTTCATAAGCTGAGTAAATAAATAAAATAATTTAATGTTATGCAAATTCTGTTATAAAGTACTCTTGGTTTTTAATTAAATTACTTACCTTTGAGAATAATTATATATATAAATAAAAAAAAAAAAACCGTTAACTATAATATTAATTTATTTTCTTTGGAATGGCATACATGAAATGAATGCAGTTTATAATTACAATGATAAATAATTGAAGTTACAAAAACACAGTCGGATAAAATGTAAAATAGTAATTATATTTCAAACACAATTTTTTTAACTCAGTGCACACGAAAAAAACACGTAAATATTCATAATTTTCTCGTTTGAAATTTCATGGATTTGACTATGCACATAGTATTAGGTAAATCAAATAAACGATTTATATGTGGTTTTCCGTCATTTGAATATTGGTATAAAATATAATCATAGTAATATATGCATATTATATTAATGACTGAGTATAAGTCAATCAGAATGGTTTCGCGTTCTGAGTCCATCAAGTATTCATAAAATCTCTCACGGTCTATGTTCGACTAATTATTTGAAACGTGTAAATTTTGGTTACGGTGCGGTTAACCAGAATGCTTGTATACATTTGTATACACAATTTATTTTACTGTGTACAATAATTAAAATAAATTGCACTCGAAATTCCATCGCCACATTCTAGGGAAGCCGATTGAATTCCTGGCATAGATAACTATTCATACAAAATTATGAGATAAAAATAGATTTTTGAGATAAAAGTTACTCAGGAATAATATTATTGTAAAAACAAAAATTCTATCTAATTAAGATAGCAAATATAAAAATTATCCAAAAACTTAAGAGGATGTTGTATTCGCATATATTGTCTCGATCTTACTAACTTACGTTAAACAAATTCCATTTTATGCAGTCGATTTAAATATTAGAGTCAGTTGACCGATTATCAAACTTAAAAGTAAGAATAATATCTAAGAAAGGTCATAAGCTTTAATTAATATATTTTGTTGTGTCATAGTAAAATGAAGACGATAGATAGTATGGTTACGTGTACGGCGTCGTCTTAAATAGGTTCTCCGTTACAGAAATATAAAGGTTCTGCCAATTTTACCAATGAAGATAGGTTATAGGACTTGCAATTTGAATTATTTCTAGTATGGTGTAATATTTAACCTTAGACCCACAACGTTTCGTCGACGACCACTTGCGGTATACTTTCAACTCGTTTCGTTTTCGATTTGTGCCAACGTAGTTTCTCATTTCTACTGCCATCGTAGCTAGAAAATAAGAATGCGCAAAATAAAATACTTACGTGTTATATAATATTATTATATGGCGCATAATATCTTCCCAGAAACATCTGGTTTGAAAAGATCACATGGCAATTATTCTACTCAGATAAAGTTAATTTAGTGGTTCACGACAGCAGTAAAATATTACTATAATCACAGGATTTTTAAAAAGTTTGGCCAATAGTTTTTAAACTTTAATTAAAAATTTGTTTTTCAATACTCAATATTCAAGGGATTTATTTTAGTTTAATACGTCAGTATAAAAATGCAATTAACTCAAATTTGTCATATCAAAATGGTTAATCCAATAGACTTACACAGTAAATATTATAATATGTATATTATGTATATTGATGATGAAATAAAAAAAAACTTTACATAGTAAAAAATGTATATTTTATTTAAAAATAAGAACATAATAAAACAAAATAAATGTCTACTTGTTCTTTGAAAACAAACTTTCTAATTGAAAAACAGCTACTTATTGATTGATAATACGTAGCGTAGAGTACCTACAGAATATATCATATTGGTGTATTAGTTGTATTTTTATCATATATATTCTAAAAATGACTTATTTGCAACAAATAATTTATATTTAACAAAAAACCTATAATAAATAATAATTATATTATTTTTTACTCCTAACAAAAAAGTAGCATTAAACTAACTTCAGGTTTTAGAAAAAAAAATGCGTTGCTGTATAAGGGCAGTAAGAGTGTTTTTCACGAACCGTTCAAATTCAAAAGTTGATTTGAAAATAAAATCAAATTATATACCTAAGCCCTTTTCCAGTACGAGCCCGTGAATAATTATTGCGGGATGGCGGCCGCCGTGTGAATCGTCAAAGGATCACAGATCGAATGCATCAACAACGGCCATTGCAGGTCACCGCTTCCAATATGCATGTTAATTTTGGAACGCAGGACACAGACGTACAAACACACCGCATTGTGCGCGTGCGCGTACCTACGATCCCGTTCGTATTCAAATAGATCGTATGCGCGTGTGTAAAATATTGTGCTCGCACACACACACAGTCGTTTGCTGTGTAGTGCATATTATATGAAATACAACACAAACGTATACTCATACGTGTAAACAGCCCAACATATCGGAATACCGCCAATAGTCAGCCAGTGGGGCGACATGTGTGCGGAGAATGCGAATGACGAGGAGACGACAGGACGAGAGAGATAGAGGGAGAAAGAGACAAGAGAGAAGTTAGTTCAAGGGGTAGATTGTGAAGAGGAATGAAGTGGCGGGATGATATGGTAGTGTAAAGGGGTGCACAAGATGACGTGAGCGTTTCACGGGTCCGCATCGGTGGCGCGGTGGTATAGCGTGTCGGTAGCGAAGAGGATTGCAGTGGTGGTGGCTGGCGGATGAATGGTATAGGATGTTCGGTGGTGGACGCCTTTTGGGAAATTATCGAAAGCCAAATCGAGTGCAGTCCGCCACCGACAGAGAATTTGGTTACACAACCGCGGACGAGTTGTCACGTTTATCTGTTACGTCGAGAAGGGTTGTTCGGGAGGGGTGGACGGTCAGCCACACTGTGGGCGTACGAAGGACGGGAATATAAGGGATTTCAACCTCTTCAATATATTTTAATATACTCTGCGTATACGATGCTATAATGGTATAGCAACTATACCAAGCTCCTTTGCAACTACCACATAATATCAAATTCGATCACGATAATATATTATTAATATGTAAATATCTATCTTACAGACTTGTGATGGCAGTCGTTTAATCATGGTTTTTGATTTTTTTTTAAATTTTAATTAAAAATTGTGTTCGTTTTTTTTAATGGCTCAATTCCAAAAACGTCTTGATAATTTTTATTGACACATCATAATATCGTCATAATGGTGAACAAATAAATTGTTATAAGTTAAAAAAAAAGCAATTTTTTTATTATTCATATATTATGTATAATAAATAAGGTAAAATATTATTATAAGACAATACATGTTAAATTCGATATTATATTGTATTATAATCTATTATATCGTAAAAACTACACAAATCGAGCACATTATTATACATGTATAATATATAATACTATTATTATACTATAATATAGTTGAAAAAACTTAAAATTTAACAACAAAAAAAATTAACAATTTATTTCTGTATAACTTGTTCAGTTTTTTTGTCTTTTGTAATTACTATAGAGAATATATTATAAATAAATACTAGAAATTATTAAAAATTGATAAAAGAGTAAAAACTTTTATTTTTAAAAGTTTAAAAATAATATAATTAAGATGTATTTGGTTAATTTAAATGATTTCTATAAATGTACGTTCAATATAATATATTTTATATAAACATTACTAAATTAAAATCGAAATGTATAATACAGTGTATATATTGATGTATATAGATATACACCACTAAAAATAAATTATCAAGTTAAAAGTTTAATTTGTTTGATGAAAGTTTTACGTGATTAGTATACATAATAATAATTATTATATTATACGAATATATTTGAAAATTCAGTTAATGAATAAAAACAAATGAAAGGGGTACCTAATGGATGGTTCGTTTTCCATCCCAAAAATATGACATAATGTGATAAACTAATATTTTATTATGTTTCTCGATTTCGAAGTATATACGATAGTAATATCTTAAAATGGTAAATTTTAAAACTTAAATATGTGTACGAAAATAACAAAAACAAGTTAAGTAAAAGCAGATAAGAAAAAAAAATCTAAAGTAAATTACATAGTAATTTAAGTAGCAGGAACCTTCTTTTGAGGGAGGAACTGTAGATGAACGATGAAGTTGATAATGTTTACTCACGAACGACATGATGAAAATAATACCCCAAAGCTGTTTACAGACATAATTCGTTTCAACGAGTTCCGATGGGACATGTGAAAAACTGAGTTTTGAAGGGTATATTAAGTGCTAAACCATGTATGTGAGTTACCACAAAAATGTCCCCTGAGCGTCATGTTTTGGCTACTGATTTCAACTCATGTGCACCACACCAATTTTGTCGTCAAAGTCAAAAATATTAAAAGTATAAGATAATATTAACTACATAAGATTATGTAATGATAAAATCTTTTCCATTAAAATAGAATTTAATATATAATCGTCTAAACAACTTTCTATAAAACCACGTTCGCTTTTAAACGTCAAATTTAATATTCCACCGTTGCACAAGGAACATTTAGGCTTTATACAAAAATATCAAAAAATATGTTTTCATGGACACTGTTATGACTACTATGACCACCCCAATGGCTACTGCACTACAATTTGAGCGGCACGTTTTTGGTTGTATATAAGGGTTGATAACGATGAAGTTAGTTTTATTTTACACGAATCATAAAGACAAAATATCAGTGTGATTTGAGAAATAAGAAAAACATAATATTACTAACACGAATGTACTCGTGTAATGTTGATCAGATAACTAATACTTGTTTTAAACATATTATACGTATTATTATTATACGACATACATTTTTTATAAGCGAAAAAAAGATTAGGCATTATACTATAGGGTCTGTGGAATAAACCTCTCATAAAAAAAAACTCCGTGTATGTATATATATATTATCAAAGATATATTGAATTGTTTAATACAAAAAAATAAAAGAAGAACTAAATGCGTTTTAAGCGGTTTTCTGTACAATACAAAGCGAGCACTTCATTGCTACCATTATAAATCGGAATAGTAAATAATTCGAATTAATCATTCATTATTGTTACGTAGTCGTGAAATAAAATAACGATTTATTATTCACTATAGTACAGTTAGGAATTAACATAATCCACCGATGAATGTACTTGGTTATTTTCCTCAAAAAGAACACGGAATATTATTTTTGTTTTAAGATACCACAGTACGTAATATTTTGGTTTTTTATGTAAAAATCTGGACTCCAATTAATATCTAATTTTTATGAATTATAAACTAATAGAAAAACTAAATATAATTTAAGTACATTACTTTATAACTACATAATATTTATGTCGATCACCTATAACAGCATTTTTAAGTTATTCAATTTTATTATTTTTATAAAGTAACGAACATCAACTGATAGCCGTTAGGTATAATACTGCAGTATATTTATGTTGAATTTTTTTGTTTTCAATAAATGGCTGTTGAATATTATACTACAAATTTTATCGAAAATAATTTTATATTTTTATTTTTTATCGTAAATATTTTTGATTTAAAAAAAAATATGCAATAATAGGTGTATGGTCACAATTAGTTTAAAATTTACAGTTATTTTAAGTTTTTGATTTTATTATTATTATGTTAGTTTGGCAAGCACTAAAAAGTAGACAGTACGAGTTACGCCTTACGGTCGACGTTGAATTTATTATACTAGATTATAATACTCTAGCCTACGATATTACTATGGTGTAACTAACCAACTTTGACCGGTAACTAGGTATACCGGAAATGGCGGAAGTTCATTAGTTTTGTCGTTTTTCTGATAGTAACTGAATTAAACGATGTCATAATATGTTTTATTTTTTTTAGTAATATTATATTATTATAGTTAAACATTACACATTAACACAATTTTATGATAATGAAAAGTAAAACTTACGAACTAAAATTTATTTTAATTTTACACTTTTTGAGAATGTATGGTGGGTCTTTTCGCTGTATGTGAACAATTTTCACTACTGAGTTACGGCTTGGAATGGTGACCATAGCTGGCAGGCGTAAGGAGTGATTATTATACTCGTTATACATTAACTGAGAAGGTTAAACCCGTTAAATTACTCATATATCTTTGTTGAATGACTCCTCTCATCAAGATAACAATAGCACTGAGACAGGTTTTTCACAGAATAGCTTAAAATAAATAGTATTTTAAATATTTATAATATTTTTTTAAAAATATAATTCAAAATATTTCGATTATCTAAAACGTATTTTTTTTTTTATTTTTTTTTTTTTTAATTTCTTACTTCTAATTCTTTTATTAAATTGAATTATTTTCAATATTAATTCTTTTTTTATTTTTCTATTATTTGAAGTTTCAAATATTGGATGTATTATTTAAATTTGAAATTGTATAATAAGAATTAATTTTTAGTTTACTTAAAAGTCTCAGTTAAACAAACAATAGTATAAAAAAAATCTTAAAATAAGTTATTCAATTCTAATTAAATAGTGAAATTGTATTAATTTTTATATTTAACATTATGAATAATATAATAACTCAATGTATCAAAAGTTCTTGATTTGTTTTAAACTGAGAAATAGTTGTCAATTATGTTTTAAAATATTTCCATAAATTGATAAGTATAAGGTTATATTAATGTCTTAAACCATAACTAAAAACAAAAACAACTTTCAACTTTCAACTAACTATTTGAATATTCCCTTCAATTTTTATAAATACGTTATAATTTAATATAAAGTTTATTAAATATATAAATAATAAGTAACTTACATTAAAAATTAGGCGATCTGGCCACAATTTTCTGATGTTTGATCATGTTTGTGTATTAACTATAAAATAAATATGCATTCTTATATTTTTTATAATTAATTTAAAATATGTTAATATTTTTAATAATAGTCTTATTAAATTATATATTTTAATATAAATAGCCTATAATATGCTATTTAATTCTTACACAATTTTTTGTTTGTTTTTACATTGATATTTATAGAAAATCCAACAATTAAACATACAATTTATTTATCAATATTTAAAGTGTACCTTTTGAAATAAATTAATATGTAAATAATAAAATAAATATATAGTCAAAAGTATATTTAACAACTTTGAAACAATATCAAATATATTATTTTATAAGTATTAATAGTTGGTTGAAAAATATTTTTAACTTTTACAAATGTTTTTCCTAAGGTTAGGTTAGATTTAGACAACTTTAGATGAATTCGGTGGCATTGCAGACGGCGTGGCGCTCTTGAGATATTTTATTATATATAAGTATTTTAAATCATTTTTATATTTGGTTATATTGTAGAACTATCATAGGTTACTGGCAACATGACACGTCTACATTATTATAATGCGTCAAATAACACGGATAAAATAAATAAAAATATACATTTTTAAATAAATATCTTACGGATAGAAATGATTATCGTTTTAAAATAAAATCTTATTTTTCTTTTTCTTGTTTGTATAGCTGATAGATACGTTAAGGTTTCCTAAGCGTTTCGATACAGTGTTTAGTGCTTGACGTGTTGTTGCTGTTGTTGCTGTTGTTACTTGACGATAACTTATTATCTAAAATTGATTGAGATAAAATAATGGTAGCTATTGGTTTAAATTATTTTATAATATTATTAGATATCTGAATAATAATTTATCCTTATTACTACTGTTTCCATTAGATAACTACAATTATAAATACATTTCCTCAGCACTTGTGTGTTCGTAGATAATACGCGCACATTGACTATAATAATAATAAATTAATATTAAAAAAAAACTTCAAATGCTAAGCATCAAATATAAAATTACTATCATTATCCTATTAACCTTTTTTATTGTATTTTAGATTCTAGAAAATTGAATGTTATTTGTTTTTTTTTCCAATACAACTGAATGAACGAAATCACTTGACGTTTTAGAACAGACAAGAATATTCTGAAAGACAGATAATAATGTATGCGGAGAACGAACTTTACACAAAAGTAATAACGTTGACAAGTAAACAACATGAACCAGAAGAACAAATCCTTCTCTATATAAAAAAAAAAAAAACAATTGTAATAATAATAATAATAATAATATAAATCTTCACTGACGTTGTGGAACACGTGGGTGATTAACATAAGGCTTTGTGCGAATGTGTGTATAATGGTTATAAATTTAACATCGTTTAGGCGGTTTTCATCAGTTCGGGTGAGAAGATAATTTTGACGTTATCACCGATGACCTCGGTTCAAGTCAGTCGTTAGTGTGTGCGTGCGTTCTTGTGCTTGTGTGCTTGTGTATGTGTGAGTGTATGTGTGGTGTGGTTGCTTTATAGGGAAAAATAGTACATTCGTTATGTATATATTTTCAGGTAAATAGAAGTTTAAAAAGGTTTTTTTTTGTCAAATTGTAAAGCAGAAAGATTGTATCTAAGCGAACGCCACGCCGCCGCCATATAATGGGCGTGACCGACAGGGCTTTTACTTTTGGTCATGCAGGACTTTGTAATAATATAATGATAAGAACTAATCAGTTTGACATGTAGAAATGTGGTAGGGGGTCTTTAGCCGGCATTTTCGTGAGTTAATAAAAGATATCGTGTTTTTTTTTTTTTGCGAATAGGTACATATATTATTATTATTATTATTATTATTATTATTATTATTATTATTATTTTGTTTGCAAGCTACTTGTAGTTTTTCTATCTAAATAACTAATAAAAATTAAATTTATCGCGATATTGATAAATGGTAATCATAGTGTCTTTTTGTGGAATTGAAAACAAATATGAACGAATCTCTTTCCAGCTTTTTATTAAACAATTTAAATGATATAAAATTATTTAACATGTACTATGGATAATGTTAAGTCATAGGTACTGTAAAAATAACGTATAATTTTATTATGTATACAATGGCTAGCTTAATATTGAACCACGAGAAACCTGCAACGATATAACAGTATGATCATTATATTTCTATTAGGTTTATAAACGCTACAAAACGCTAAGGCACTAAAATGAACATAAGCTCAATAGTAGTGGCCAATTAGGGAAATGTTCTTGAAAGACAAAAATGTTCATTGTTGGTAGATTATCGTTAAAATAATGCCATTGTAACTCGGTGGCCAACAATGATCTACGAATAATCATAAACGAACTTTAATGAAATGAAATTAGGTGTTTAACGTTTTTGTTACGTTATCGTAAGGCATCCTGATAATTATACAATTTGTTTGTAATGTACACAGAAATCATTTTCATAAGCTATTTTTAAGTGACATATTTCTTGAAATCTCGAAAACTTTTTTATCCTGGTTTATAGTATCATATTTATCTCTATTCCTGCTACTTTAACTGGTATTTGTTTTCCTACTCGTGCAACGTTATTCAAGTCATTATTTTCCGTCCGTTGAGTTCATACTTCGAACAATCGGTCATTAAAAAAAAAAAAAATTCATATTGTTCACGTGGTGATGTCTATACGGTCATGGCGTTTCAGAGCCGGTCAAAATATTTATTAGATTTTACAGTCATAGTAATGATATAATGTAATGTAATATCATACTCGTATAATATAAACTTGGAAAGTGTCAAATTCACAGTAAGTATATGGTCTGCAGATTGGCGATGATGTTTCCAAACCGATCGTGCCCGAGGAGAGACAATAATAATAATAATATTATATCGGTGATAATATTTCGCAGACGATCTTCGCTCGATCCGACTAGACGAAGTAGAATAAACAACAAAACCATAAGCCCATCTAAGTATGGGATTATGAATACCTTTCGCGTGTACGACGTATGGGGATTACCTTCCCCGTGTTGTGTTTGAATTTCACAAAATATTATTATAACTCGTCGATGACTATATAATATAAACGTTAGCTATTTTTTCCTCCGGCAGTGTGTGCATATTCGCGGTGCTGTTATAGTGCACTCGACGGCGATAAGCGGCTCTTAAAAGAATGTTTCCGGGAGATCAAACGACTTGCTGCAGTATTGTCTTGATGGCGACACAAAAGAACTGTGTCACCCATCACACACACCCACTTCAACATATTGCATACATATTGTTATTATCTGAAGGGTCGGTTAAGTGAACACCGATGGCGAACACGATATCGAGAATGTGCAAATTAATAACATTATATTATGATATTATGATAATACAATACGCAAGTCGTTGTGTGTGGTATTTTTTAGTTTACCGTTGTCGTTTGTCGGACAAAAAATGTGGGGTCTCACAAATATAAATTCGTAAACTGCTGTTTTTTAAAAATTATCTCAAAAGTTTTTATTTTTCACAGACTTGGTAATAAAATAATATATTAATAAAAATAATAACAATTAATCCATCGTTAAAATACTGATTAGTGATTACTAGATTTAATATTTTGATGACCTAAAAACACACAAAAATTCCCTAAAAAAATGCAAAACTGCTCTAAAAACTTCAAACAATAAATTTCAAAATTTAATTAAATTAATGAAAAAAACTATTTATAAATAATAATTTTTATTAGAAATATGGGTGTAATTATAAGATTAGGTTATTTAAAATATGAATTTTAATATTAATAATATAAATTTATTCCATACAATTTATAAATATAATACTCGATAAGCTTGTATGATTGGTATATGTCTGAAAGACCACTTTTTTTTATTAATGTTTAACACTCAAACGGTAAATCGTATCCGAACGCGATAAATGTAATCACAACAAAAACCCCAGAATAATAATATTAAAATTATTTTTTTGAATATTATACAAATTTTCTTTAAAATATAAAGTTTGAGAAAAATGCCCCCACATTGTACAAAAACTACAAAATATGAAAAAATGACTTAAAAATGTTGAAAAATGACGTTAAAAACAAAAAAAATGTATTTATAGCTAAAAATGCAAAATAAAATTAGAATAATCCGAATCAAGAGATCGTGAAACATATTTTTAGCTAAAATAACATTGTATTGAATTAAAGGGAAAAAAATGTAAAAGTCATCAACATCCTAACTCTAATGATTACTATTACCTCTTAGTCACGATATTATATTATGTTATTGACGTTTGAATTTTTTTTTTTTGTTATGGCAGCGTATACATATTAATACTAAGGTTAATGCTGGTATAGAGTATACCGTTATTTCGACAAGTTTAGGTACTTTTATTAATACATATTATGCACGAGTCTTGTTTTGACCGTTGTATACCAAAGTCAAAAAATAGTTCTATTTCAAATAAAAAAATGGCATAAAAATAAATGTGTATTTAATTAGGTACAATTTTGAACGTTTGGTTTTTCGAATTTCTATAATTTGATGTTTTCCGATGCCTATAAGATACTTTTTATTCACACTTCAATAAAACCTTGTTAGCTATAACTTTAGGAGATTTTTTCTATTGGTTATTGGTGTTCGAGAATAACTCAACTGATATTATAAAGTAAAACATATATTTCGAAGTCACAAAGTAATTGCATAATATTTGAGATATTGAAATTACAAAAGTCACTTACAGATAAATTAAATACTACAATGCTGTACTCGATTATATTGATAAACTGCAGTCCAATAGTCAGGGATTATGTCTTGGATCACGATTATCTTTTAGTAAATGAAATGAGCGTAACGCGACTATTGTATGCCTGCCAGATTAGGTACTACTTGCCTTTTCTCCTTAGATGATGGTCATTCAGTATCATTAATATTTTCCAAACGCCATGCAATGCAGTAGACGATAAAATGTGTAATAATATAACAATGGCAGTTAGCCAAAATTATTTATTATCAAAATAATGTTAAAATAAACATAAATAAATAACTATACTTTTTTATTTTTCAACGAAGCAATGTACCTATTTTGCCTATACATATTGCTGTCAGTTTGTGATGTTTTTATATAATATATCATAGTAAAAAAATAAAAAAATTAAAGAACCCAAACAATGCATAGGATAGAAGCATGTCATTCTCGTTTGTTATTTGTTCACTAAGTCTTAAAGTATCTAGATTGTAAGTTGAAATTGTGTACATAATAATATGGTTTTACGAGAATAGCGCAAAGCACAAAAGGAACATTCTCATTAGATTACCGTATACGAGAGTAAGACACGATGACAACTGATTTTACTATTGGACTATCTGCAGTCGGTTTGATAATATTATAATGTATTTGAATTACGCCAGACGAAGTATGATATCAATACGAATATCTGGTGTTGTGTCCAATGTTTCTCAGCGCGTCACGATAAACACCGTGATCCAGTTTCCGGTCCGACTCTCGCTGGTTTACAGGATCAGAAATACCATACGCCAATAATATTATAGTATTATTATTATCGTTTAAATCGGTATAATAGTCCATAATTCGCTCCAATGAAAACTAATATTAATTGGAAGCACAATCGTGATACATATATGATTATATATACATAGTAATGTCACCGAGTAACGGCTGTCCGGATGCAGCATCTTGATACATCCATGCCACAAAATCAATGCAAGTCACGCTTTATATCGAATAATATACTTAACGATATAATCATTATACACCGACTTAAAACAATCAAAATACGTTTATTAAACGCTTGAAAACTTTTGACAAATTTCAGAGAATTTAATTAGGGAAATAAAATACTTGAGAGTAGATAAAAATATTGAAGATGGGGTATAATATGTCGAAAACACCCAAGTAACTTATGTCTAACAAAAAATATGATGAACTATAAAATCAAAAAAAAAAAAAATGGTCAAATACATATTTGCTGATTGCTGGCATTATTAAAAAAATGTCAATATAATCTAAGCATTATCACTAATCCATATCGACGATAAAATTAAATTCATATTTTACATACGTTAGATTGAACTATTTTTATCAAAAATATATAACATTTATAAATATATACAAATAAAAAATATATAAATATATTTTATTGTTTCAATATAAAATTATAATTATTTATGATTTTTATTCATTTTTAAGCCAATACCTAATCTGAGAATCAGATAGTTGTGTAAATTGATTCGTAGCACAAATAGTTAAATTTAATAAAAACATTTTTAAAATTGCAGCATATATAAAATATAATAATATGTGTAATAGCTAAAAGCTTCAAATCTCTATGCTTTATTTGTTTTGGATTTTTTAGGTTTGATTATCGGTATTCAAACCAAAAGTTGAACTTAGTTTTAAAAACTAACCAAATTGAACTCAAACCAAATGTTTAAAATACTATAGATAATTTGAATTTCAAAATCGATCGTATTCAAAAGAAATACAAGAACTTAAAAAATAAATATTTGAATATGTCAAACATTTTAAGCAAAAAATATTTATGGTTTAGTTAGTTGAAAAGTTCAGTTCAGCATATTATTAAAAAGCTCGGCTAAAAACCAAAGTTCAAATTACCTCAAAAAAAAAAAAAAAATATATCGAATTTTGTCAAAAAATAGTGTTGCGAATTAAGTTAGTTTTTCTCGTTTTTGTTTTGTTAATTTTTAATTTTTAATAAAGTAACACGGATATATTTTATTATTATTTATAAGTATCATTTTATTCATTATACGACTCACAAAATCATATCTTATATATTCGCACTTTGTAAACATTTAAGAATTCTAAATAAATATTGGATTTTGCGGAAACTATGAAGACCTGTGCATGCCAACAACAGCTCTGAACGGTATTCATGTCAGGTATTTTTACCATAAGTATCACGCAATTTTTTTTCGAGAGATGGTAAAGTGTGATAAAATTACACCTTTTCTAAAATTCGATAAGTAAACTGCGACAATTTATTTTGTATGTATAATATATATTATACACAGATACTATGCACATAATTGATACGATAACACATATACGTTAATCATTTAATTAGATATATATGTTATGGTATAGTTATAGATTATGAGCCAAAAATTATTTTTCTTATAGAGTAAAATTTTTGTTGCTTAAAACCAATTTGGCTATACATGTTTACTTTGAGCTAATCCATGTTGAATAACCGCTTATTTTGGAATTATATTTAAATTTTAATTTAAAATTGTTTAGCATCAATAATTGTTTGCCGTTTTGGCTTAACATTTTTGTAAGTTCCATTTTAAATACAATATTACATGATATAGCACGTACTAACTTAACTTGTGATAATCTTCTACTTGTAAAGGAGCCAATATTTAGTATATTGCGTTAAAATTTAAAAATAAATTAGGATTTTCCTTACAAATTTGTCTCCAACATAATATATTAATTAAATGATATGTATACTTAATAACAAATATGTATGTAATATAATACATGTATATACGTATATATGTTATCGTATTGGTATATATACACAGTATTTATATTAAAGTAAATTGTCGCTGATTGTATGTTAATTTTTTTTTGTCGCAGTTTACATACAGCCTTTTTTCAAGATATTTTATTTTATTCCTTAATGTTAAAGAACATTTTGTTGACATGCTTTTTCTCATTTCTACAATCGTCATCAACTTATTGCTATGTTCATATAACAAAAAATTCAACATACACAATTAATTTTGTATTAATAAATTAGTAACAATAATTATTATCTACAGTCAAATTCAGTTTTTTATGAAACAATGATGGTATTTATATTGGATCAAAGAAGACGTATTTTGAAAGTCAGCGTTGCTGCTGAATTTATGACGAATCAGAAAAAGTGTCAATAACAATACTGCAAATATTTTTATAGATTTACTATTACATCTATTTTTATCGGGTAAAAATAATTATTCTAGTAGGTATTATAATATAATCTATTAAATAATTATTGGTTGTTTTAGGTAATTAATTTCTAATTTCTATCAAATATTTTCAAAGCATTAAGCAATGTTACTGAACTATACTACTAAAATACTACCTACCTTTACTACCTAACAAGGTCCATAAAGTAATTCAATAACTATTATTCTTAAAACACAATTTTTTTATTTGATTCCTCGGTTAATTTATATTTTGATTTATAAAAATACATTTTTAATTAAGTTTTATGTACCTAAGAATTTACTTGATTATTAAGTAGGTAATTATTATAATAATAAAAAAAACCGTTATTTATTAAAATTATTTTGAAATTAATGTTTAAAAACATGAATAATTATTTTTCTTTGATTATAATTAATCCGTCTGACCACCACAATATTATAGCCATTTTGAATACGATTATATTATAATATTTTAAATACGACTAAAAATATTTTATTTATCGACATTTAAACATAAAATATTGATTAATACTACACTTAGATTCGAGTTAGTATGCTTATACATAACTAACTTTCTTTGAACCTTTTAAAATAAATTTGTAATTATTTTCATTACTAACCCTCTTCGTATTCTCATGATTTGTTTTTTAACTATAAAAAAATAAAATTATACATCAGATTAATGTAGACCACCGGTCTTAATGGCTTATTCATTTTTACATTGATAATATACATATATCAAAAGATAATGGAAAATTTAAATTTGATGTATATTATGTTGTATTTATTTTTACATATACATTTTAATATATTTACTTCTTTTAAATGTCACAAAGCATTGTAAAACTGTGTCTCTTTTATATTTATTATCCACCATGTTTGAGGTTCTCCAATAATACACAATTTGATTTGTCAGATAGTAACTAAATAAGATCGTTTTCTGAACCACTAAAAGTTCTAAGTATTCGTACAATGCATTTTCATCAGAACGTTCCAAAAAGAATTGTCAGGAGTTGTTATTTTTCTTTGGCGTAAACGCAAGTCTGTAAATAGTTATTTGGTATTCACTTTAAACCATGCATTCTATATAGGCACATATTTACATAGAATAACGCTAATTGTACGTCTTACGTCTAATTCATTTCCATTTGATAAACTCATGAAATTAGTGACCTACCATTGCGATTGTCCAATAAACGAGTTTATGTCGTGACTGGTCACGTACAAATGAAAATGTGACCCTTAATTAATGAGTCATTTACACGTAATTTAACCCGTACACGGTTCACATCAAATGTGCAGGTTAAAATATTATAGTAAAACAAATACAAGTATATAGGACACGGCAGCTATACGCTATACACGTAACGAGTAAACAAGTGCATTAAATCATTTTGAATCACATATTTTATTTTGAAACTTTTTAACTTGCGAAAAGTTAGTTGACGCTATGCACAAAACACGTGTTTTATTATTTTTATTTTTACGTTTATATGTGAATTAACTTGATATAGTTGTGTTGAAGATCTCGACCGCAGTATACATGTGTGTATAAAAAACGATTTATTCGATATTTATGATGTACGTACTACTCTGTACCGCGCGATAAAAAAAAAAGATAAAAATCAATCTATACAGTCACACGTACAAAGGTCGTGAAGTATTGAACGCAAACTATTCATTAGACTGCCGCTATGTCGTGTCGACAAACGAAAATATTATATTTTCGTGTTTCGACGGAAGTGCTATGAGATTAGCGGTATCCTAACTAGTATCTTGTGAGTACAATTTTGCATTATATAATCGCGTAAACATAAAATTGACCACCCGTGCACGTTATATGATATGACGATTATGGATCCACGCGGTTGATTTAAAAAAAAACACCGTTAATTGTGCTATCCACGAATAGCAGAGAGAGTAGTCGGACATAGTCGTACATTACCTCGATGTTATGTTATTTGCCGCGTTTCGGGGATCCGAGATGATGACGGACCGTACCCTTGACACGGGTTGATGAAGGGTGAGTAGGGAGAGCAAAACTACGCCAGATCCGGTTACAATCGCAACGAAACCGGCTGGCGACCGGACAAAACGAACGAAACCCGCGATTCACATCACGTCGTCTCCGGGGATTCGAAAGTGGATGTCGCCGCCCGGGTAACTCGAGAAGAGGACCATTGACACAATGTCTTTGGTGAAGTTCTCAGACCGTGAATATGCTCCAAAGCTGGAGCACGCGGATACTTGCTTTCAAACATCAAAGGATAAAAATACGGCGGGCCGGCGATAAAAAGTAAAGAAAAAAAAATGATAATAAAAGGAACAGTATAAGGATGATGAGGAGGAGGAGCTCTCTTTTTAGAGTTTTCTTTTCTCTTTTCTTATTATTTTCCCCTTGAACGTAATAAGAGTGCGTCGAGTGCACGTGGTTTTCTCTAAAGGCGGTCGACTCTCGTTCACCGTTTTACAGCATTCATAATATATACATCAGACAGTAGTTGCGGTGGTGTTGTACACAACACAGGTACAGAGTATAGCGTTTTTTCTCGCGTATAAAAAGTGAATATCGAAAGTACACAAATGAATAGTCACCGAGCGTAGTTGTGCGGCACAAGCGTTTTTCGGACAGTAATTGAAAGCAAAACGGGGTCGTCGTCATCGGTGAAGAGAGTAATCACGTCGACGTTGAACTGTGTGTGCATTTCTTTTACATGCCCGTGTAAGGGTATTGCGAAGAGGTTTTAAGAAATCGCACACAATGTGAACTCCAAACGGCTCAAAGGCAGCTTTTCATTTTTGACACAATATATTTTCGGAGTACTAAATAACGATGATCATAAGGATTGTTATCCGTTCTTTTGGCTTTGACGATCGTACTCCGCTGTACGCGATATTCGAGAAAAAGATTGTTTACGAGTCATTTAAGATATCGCTTTTTGTTACACACAGTCATATTAATAGGTACTCTAGATTTATGAATCTTTTCTTGTATAAGTATACTTTTTTTTTTCAAGATTCGTCAGGTTTTAAATTTATCAAATTCCATTATAATAAAAAATAGATCTACGACGAAAAAACTGTAGTATTGACGTAGTTATTTGTTTAATAATAATTATTAAATGTGTTATTTATAACAGTGAAATTGAATTAAGTAAATTAAATTTCATTCGAGCGTGTGCGAAAATATAGCCGGTGGTTATTTTATAGTTTAATAGTTGTACTCGAGGTACAATGCTAACGCCGTTCGATGGCGGTAGGTAATGAAAAGATTTGTTTTATTTTTCATTTTTATCGTTCATATGAAATAACGTTACACCGCATTATACTGTTATCTGCAGCGAATGTTTTGTTAACCTCCGTAACGGGCGTGTTTATTAAAATTCTACCCAAAGGTCCTGCAGATGCCTTTTACCTATCTATTTAATGTAATTCACGGAGGTCTTACTGTTAATATTCGCAAGTGCTGAGTTTATTATACACCCGACGGGATTTATCCTTGTTGGAATACCACACAATGTATTATGGGCTAAATCGGTGTTGTTAAATATGTCCAACTAGTTTAGTCTCTGAACTAAATTCATCCGGATGGAATTATTGAAAACGGACATAATATTATCGTGATAATAATAATAATAATAATAATAATAATGTCCACCCTAAATCAGACCCAACTGTAATTCTGCGTTTTCCTCCCTTGTATCCTCCGAAGACAAATACTTTACTTACCTTCATATCGGTATCGAACACGACAACCTTTATTATAAATGCAAATCGTTTTATTTACCTATCATTTGACGAGAATTGTTTTTTCGTTTACGATAATGTACCAAAATTTAACTTTAATTTCTACCAAATATATATTTTTCTATGTTTCTTGTCAGCAATTTAATTACTCTACTTTAATCGTACATTTTAAATAATCACAATGACTCGGTTGGACCGCAGTATATCAACTAATAAAATAAAATAAATTACACTAAAATGTGGGTCGAATCTGACCGTGTTATATGCTATTATACCGAATGCTAAAGCGAGAGACGAAATTTGCAGAAACGTCACGATTTCAGTAGACGACGATGACAACGACGACGACTGCTGTCACAGTTCTCCGCTCTACCGTGTACACACAATCATATCCACCACTTCCACCAAACACCTTTCCCCGCCAATTACCCCGTATTCTTGCCGTGACATATAACTTCAATATCCACAGCCAAACGGTTAAGGGGTGTACACACGAGAGTGCACGGGGTTTTTGCACTGCACACACTCGAAATATTGCACTCGGGCGGATGGCAAACAAAGAGTTCTAGGAATATATTATAATTTATAATATTATCATCGTGGTACCATGCGCAGTCAAAACTTTTAAAAGCACTATCACATAATACACAGGTATAACACGACTAAAACCGCAGAGATTAATACTGGTAATGTACAAGTTGGAGCGTATACGTCGACATCGTGCCTATACAATATTCACATACACACACACACACACACACACATACACACACACACATACACACATACACACACATATATATGTGTGTGTATATACGTGTCGCTACAATGCTTATTTAAAACAGTGCACGCGTGTTTGTGCAAGAATTATTTGGAAAAACAAACAAGCCGGTTTGATTTGCCAAGCTGTACTCGTGTTCGGGCACGTGGACTCTAATAACGATAATATAATATTAATATTAATAATAATAATAATAATAATAATAATTCACTTTATACTACGACGACGTTACGCGCGCACGTTCGCGTTATCCGTTTGTGGCGGTAGGGAAGTGCAATGTGCCTCCGATCTCTATATAATTTATAATGTCACTATCATTATTATTATTATTATTATTATTATCGTTATAATCATCTCGATGTTCTGGTTGCTGGTTGTTTGTGGACTTAAAAAAAAAAAAAATTGTTTATACATTGTTGTGATGACACTGCACTTATCTCATAAAGGAAGATTTATAGTATATAAGCATCGATACAAGTATAAATATATAGCGTGTGTCAGTGGCCGAAATAGAGGTAGTCAACCGCTCAGACCGGATAAATTATATTGACTCGGCGATAACGATGGTCTTTATTCTATAATATACAGCTTCATATCATGAAATATGTATATACAATACGGGTATGATGTATAACATATTATTACATATTTGCATACATATAAATAGAGTGCGTGTATTGTGTAATAGTAATATACCTACAGTATATAATATGTACATATAATTCTATGAAATACTCGTATATACGAAATAGTTGCAGTTAATGCGAGTTTGTTAGAATATTTTATACATTATAGCTGGTAACATACGTTTTACTGGTAGTGACACGTCATGCCGTACGATACGTGATAATAAAACGCGTTGATTTCTCAAGCTGACTTTACTACTATGTACGACGTAGAATTTAAAATATTTAAATATTATACTGCGCTAAGATTTCTACATTTTATCACAGATCGTCGATATCCTATAATACACGTTTCGAACGATTTAAATTTAACACATTCATAATGGTTATTATAGAAAAAAAAAAAAAAATTATAAATAAAAACGTACACGACTATTTACACGAAACAATTACTTCGGCGCTCGAGTTTTTTATTTTTTTATTTTTTTTTTTTTTACACAAAACGTCTGCGGACGGGAGAAATAAAATAAGTTTGTACGGCCATCGATGATCGATAACCGTTTGTGTTATTTCGTTTTGTGTTCGGTGTTATTCCGCCATATTTCACTTTTCGCGATAATAACAAATGGAATGGAAATCAAATAATATCATTATCCCCAAATTAATGATATCTCATCGGACGGAAAACATATTTCAATTTTTCTTTCTTATCTTCGCGCCGCGACGACTTCGTTCCAACAAGTGGATCAACTATCATTCGGCAGCGGTTTATCGTATCGCCGGATTAAAACCGCAGCACACAATGGGCGACAAAAGCGTATGTATTACATTATTATTTTCACGTCGTCGTCGCGACGATAAAGCCCGCCGGAATACAACGAGAAATAAAAATTGCTGAGACCGCAAAACTACAATAGTAATAATAATAATAATAATATATCCACATACACAATGTGCGTCGAACTATATATATATATATATATATATTATACAAAACGTACGACAGCCACACGCACACACGCGCACAGATATATATTATATGAGCGATACAACTGCGTCGGGCCCCGCGCACCACCACAATAATATAACGGCAGTGTCACACACACACACACACACACACACACGGTACGAATATGCACTTTTTCCATCCATTGTCGTAATCGTGTGCATCGGCGTTCGTATACACGTGTATAACGATATATGTGTATGCGGGGAGAACGCGCGTGATGTATAAAACAAACCGCGTACGCGCAGTTCACGTCAAGATATCGAATATATCAATCGCGACGCGAGTAACGCGCTGTACTTGTATGGGATCGACATGTTGTCTTCCGAACACGTTATTTTATCGCGAAATTATTATTATTGTTATTATTGCTATCGCCCGAATGCCGCCGCCGCCGCCGCCGCTGTATGCGAGTATTGGTCGCACATCGCCGGGTACTACATATACCTGACCGTGCGTACATACCGCGTTATTGTGGTTATTACAGTCGTCGGCCGCGACGGCGGTGTTATTATTATTGTTGTAACAATAACGTTAGCGGTGGGACGACGGCGGCGGTTCAATAAAAATGTCTACGAAATGTATAACAAATATTTTGTTAGTCGGACGACCACTGCGCGATACGACGACCACCACTGCTATAACACTAAACTGTTACACACACGAAAAAACATTTTAGAGTATCAAATTTCGACACTGCTAATATTATTACAACCCAAATTAATTTTCTATTTCAGGAAAAAAATATATATATATCAACGCTTTTATCGAACGACGACTTTTCGGTTTATTTCGAACGCGTTAAGTGAGCGACAAGCCTTCTCTAAATATGTATATATATATATATACATATAGTTGGCGGGTACCACTCTGCTGTACGGTGGATGTCGAGTGTGTACCTCGTCATTAAGTAAGTCACTTTAATAGATGTGTTTAATTAGGATCCAAAGATCAACACACAGGTATTTGATAAACGATTCTGAGCGAAGAGAAACGTATTTGTTTTATATCAGTATCATAATTGTGTATACTATATAAATGTTATTATGTTTTTAGACAATTTTAGCTATCTCTCGATGAAAACAATTTTAAATTTTCGAGCATTTTTCGTTTTTAGATTAGTTAGTTTAAATCAATTGATTAATAATTAAATCATAAATTATAATTTTACATGCAAATTTAGATGGTCCAAAATAAGAGTATCTTTAATTAATTGAATATAATTTTACTACTCTTATAAGTATTATTGTACTTGTACACATACAATATTAGTTTCACGATGCAATATCAATATGATTAAAAAGAAATGGTATTAAAAAAAAACAAAAATAATAATAAGACGTGTCAAAAGTTTAAATACCAAAAAACAATTTTTTCAGTAAGGTTTTCCAGTTGAAATATTAGAAACGCGTAAACCATGTATGTGTCAAAATATTATCATTATTATAGCAATCACTCGTAGTCACACAAGAAAAACTGTAGTATTTTAGGTGTATATACATAGTGTTTTTATAAATAATACGACGTATCACTGAGTGGTTTAAGGTGAACATTTACTTCCAACGTTTTGACACATAATTTAAAATGGGACCGGAGCTCTCACCCAATCGTAAAAACGTTGATTCTAATCGTGCCACTGCGCTCTTGGTGGTCGGAAAATGCGACAGTACCATATCATATTCGACTTTAAAAGCGTTGGACACGTGTTTTATGACCTAGCCTTTATAGTTCACGTATTATTATATGCATAGCAGAGTACGGCCAAAGTCAAACGGCAGTAATGAAAATTCGTTTGGCACACTTATCGGTAGTTGAAAATGAGTCAGGTCCCCGGGCTAAAGTGAAAGTAATTTCAGTGACAAGTAAAAACAGCATAAGAAGAATTGCCGACATTTCGGGCGAAATTTTCAACGACAACCGCGTGCTATGGTCATATATTCATCGCCGTGAGACAATATTGCCGTCGAATCTGAATCGCTCCGCGCGCAATAATAATCGCATTTGGGTACAAATTTAATGTTTTCCACTGAACACTTACGTTTTTGTTTAAATATGCGTCTTACCCGCGACATTGTGTGTTACAGGCATTTAGTATAATAGAGTTTGTGCTATTTAGTCTATAACGACCAATCTGTTATCGTGTATTGGCATAGTCGATTTTCGGAAAAATATTTACGCGAATGATTCTTTAGTATCACTGATGAACAAAATAATTTATCGAGGATAAAGTCCGTTTGGGGTATTCTAAAATAATCAATGAAAATACAAAATACATTAACATTATATAAAAAAAAAATATTAATTTATTTTTCCTCGTGATAAAAGAAAAAGTAGATAATAATAATATCTTTCAACGATGCTTGCAAGTTAAAAATTTATTAAACAAAACAACCTATATTCTGCGCCAAACATCTTTTTTTCATTTGTAGAATTTATATATTCACAAGCTATCTCCTCAAGCTTCAATTACTTCTCGAATAAAATGGCTTTAAAATTAATTGATCAATACAAATTATATTTATGATACAACTCTTCAACAAGTATATAATAATATGCAATTTTTATTTAAGTTGTATACACTATGATTTTTTTCTATACATAAATAAAATTATATTCTTCCACAAAAATAGTATGTATGTAATATATACTGTAAACTGTCTCAACTCAAATAATAATATTATGTAAGCTGTGTGTGATTATGTCTTTTGTAAACAATTGTGTATTGTTTACCCATTGAACATTGTTGAGTCTGGCTTTTTTTACACAATATATTATTATACAAACTATTTGATTAATTTACCTAGATTATGATTCTTTTTTGACGGTGTTTTAGTATTAAGTAAGTATCATGATTCAGTTTCTTCAGTATTTTTTCGACCTCGTATATTATAACTGCTGTACGAGTCCTCGAAGATGGGTATTTTACATAGAACACTTTGAATTACAATCGCTAGTGAATTTTATAATGTTTGACTGGCAATCGTTATAATTTATAATAATCAGATTATATAATTATTTAAAATTATTCATCACAATCTATACAGGTTAAAACATTTATTGAATATAAATATTATATCTATACGTATTTATCACTTAAAACTTTTTGTAGTTGACACCTAGTGGCAAGATATTATATAGAGTTACTGTACTGCGAGTAGTTTGTGACATGTCAAATTTAAATCACGTAATGTCATAGTTTTCATATCAAATCGTATTTACCGCAATAGGTATAATATTATTATTTTAACACGTAAACGTTTCTGATTTTCTACAAACGTCAACTTATGATTTGCAATCGATATAGTGTTGTTGAATTTTTGTTATCAGTGCGAACATTTTTTTGTTTTAAGGCAAGTTCCTATGCGATTCGAACGAATTCATTGAACTTCGATTGTTTGATAGACGAACAAATGTTAACAAACTTCGATGGAAACAATAAGAACCAGTGTCGTAATATCGGACGAGGGCGATATCCATACGCACAATAGCACTCACACGGAGCCAAATGGATGAACCCTCACAAACCTTTTCGCGTGGCTCGTCAAAAATAATATGCGGTTTTCTATACATTACAGACTCTTACTTTTACTTTTAATATTATTATACTTTAACACTATATCATATTATTTTATAAACTGCTATGGATGATTTTGAGTTATTTTTGTTTACAGTTCTGTTCGAAATGTTTGTTATTCAAGTCGTAGCATGATACATTATTTTTTTTCTCCATTAGTACAGATTAAAAGCTAAAAGTTCGGCATCAACTCTTTGGTTGTCAGTACAATGGATATTCAGTGAACCGAAGTATTTCGATTCATTTCTACAAGTTTTTATTATTATTATTATTTTCCGCAATAACTCAACACAAACACGATTGAAACGTGACTCTTTTCTAAATTATTTATATTTAAGTGTATCATATATACATCTATGTATGATATAATAATTCTACTCGGATTTCAACGATAATTGTAACATACGTAAGAAATCACAAACCAACGACGAATACATAAAAATTTCAATTAGATTCGCTCATTTTATCGACAATAATGCATCGTTAAATTATATCGATAGTCGTATAGTAATAATAATAACATAAATGGATATATAACGTACTCGAATAATCGTATAATGCGTGACGGTCTTCGCTCTCCATACATAAAATTGATACGGGAGTGTATAATAAGTAATAATATCCTATATTTATGAAATCAATATTATATTTTTGAATTTAATTTTCTGCGAAAAACTCATTAAAACGGTTCAATTTCAAACTAATTTATCAGAAAATCCAATAAAATATAATATTAATAACCGCGGTCACTGTTATTTGTATTTATCTACACATTATATCCTCGTGATATTTTTATCCTTTTTTAAAAATTTAAAAAGTATTTATCTAAAAATATCAAATATTTTATGTAATGATTATTTATTACGAGTATTGTAGCAACCGTAAGATAACTTATAATTTCCATTTAAAGGTACGTGGATTGATTTGTATTCAAAAACCATCAACCACATTTACTCTTAAAACATTATTAGAATTATTAAAACGTAGTCGCTTAAACATTTAAAAAAAATATATAGCTATATATATTTATATTTTATATTAATAAAACGTTAACGTATTGAAAACAATATTTTTTATTAAAGGGTCTAAAAATACATTATTCTTTGAAGACAGTATCACCAGCATTTTAGTACAAAACGTCAAAGTACTGCATCAGATACGTCTATTATATAGGTCTTAATAAAGTATGTTTGATAAAATAGGACGTAATACACTAATTGTAACAAAACAGTTAGTCGATAGGAATATAATTATAATGCCATCATACTGTTGTAATTAGATGAGACTTAGTTTTTTGAGGTCCGTCCACCTGATGAATAAATGAAAATATTTCCAATTCGTCGGCTAGTGAACGTCAACCGTTTTATGTAATCGATGTAAAATTAGAATTGGTGTAAAGACGACAGGTCTTGATAATAATATCATAATGTATTATTATTTATTTTGTATGCGTGTAAAATGCAAGCCCGTATTGCAGGCAATGTTCAAATAGCCCTGAAGGGGGGGGGGGGGGGTGGAGAAGATTTGCGTATGTAGTATTCGAGGCACGTGCGTTTCACTTGTTTTACGCAGAAACTTGCTTTATTCTCATAAAGTTTTAAATTTAGATTGATTTAATTTTCCGTGCACAATGCCGGGGCTGTGGATCTAAACTTTTGACCGTGATAAAAAAGAAAGAAAATAAATAAAAATAATATACATAATAAATAACTAACTAGACATCATTATCTGTGTCCCTGTCGTTATAATGTAAAGGCTATTATTACAAAAGCAGTTTTGATAATGTTTATTAAAACTTCTATCTACCATAATATTATGTCGTTTGTAATCCCGAAAGAAAAATAGTTATGTGTTCTCGCGTCGAAAATATCGTTTTATAGCTTAAAATTCGCATTTTAAAAATCTCATTTACGATTACGTTTTTTTTTTTTTTTTTTTTATTGGTCTTGTAAAACTTGAAATTCCAATGAAATCTCTCAATGGATTTTGGTGAATGGTCTCCGGTTTTGTGTTACAGGAATGGTGCCTTTTTCGAAAATCGTAAGTTACTAACTCACGGGATCGCCGCTATAAAAACATTATTTTCGTTAGTACTGATGAAGTATAATAGTGCACCGATTTCGCATAAAAATCATCAAAGTTGATATTAAATTTTATGTTTTTACATTTTAAAATCTATTATTAAAATGAAATATAAATACTATATACTTATTATTTTTCATAATATTATGATTCGCGTCTGTACCTGCATAAACTCATTTTGTTTTTGATAGTAACAAAAAACACCAGTCCTTTTATTGGTCCAATGAAAATTGAATCGATTGCGCATTTCGTCATCTGCTTAAATCGTATTGAATTTGTAACCGAATTTTTCCGCGCATCTATTTTTATCCACCCGCATGATTTGTGCCATACTATACATATTATTTCTGTAAAGTAGTTTTGTGTTTATTCCCCCTGCATATTTCCATCCAGATCGTAAGTATTAATTTACGATATTTTTATACACACGCGTGTGCGTGTACGTATTCGCGTACGTACCAATAAATTCCATTATCGGAATAGTTAGTGCCGGTGTTGGATGGACTTATATAATCGAATTTTGAACGTTAAGAATTGCTGACAACTTTGAAATCGAATTATTTGCCCCTCGAAAATTTCACTAGACTAGTTTCAGAGTGAGTTTCGATTCGTCTAAAATCACGTCGATAGCCTTTAGCTATAAAACGTGATATCAGAAAGCTTTTTGCACGGTTCGAAGAAATTAACGTTAATACGCGTACCACTTATTCGCGTGAGTATAGGTTGGTAAGTATAGGCAATATAATATAGATTTACGCGTTATAGATCGTCGCTAATTCCAAACAGTTATATAGGTAACTCATCTTAACCTAACGAATGCATTATGCTTATCGGTAGTGACGGTAGTTATCAATAATACAATAAATGCACTGACATTTACTTGTTTACTTTTTGAAATCCCACAGTAATTTTTGGTTATTTTGTAAGAGTTTAATGTCCCTGTTTGTTTCATCAATTTCCGTAATACAGTTTTTAATATTATCATAATAGATTTTTATGATTTTTAACGCTATTTACTACGAGTCTTAAATGATAACTAATTACCACTTCAAATAAAAAAATATAACATTATACAATTGATTTAACATTTCAGCTCATATTTAACATGAACATTATTTATTAAAGTTCATCAAAAACTAAAAGTTCAAAAAATAATTTTGAACACGTCATCACATTACCACTTTTTGTAATACTATTAGTTATTGTATTTAACGATGCACATAAAATCCCAGCGATTTAATAGGTTTCGAAATAACTGTAAATATAAAGAAAACAGTTAACAATTTAAAAGGACGGATAGTTGATATTTATCAACTAGATTTCTTTCAAAGCACTGTCGAAAACCCTTTTACAGTCTATTTGAATTGCGAGTCAGACCGGCCGGCAGGGAAAACTGACAGTGGTATAGTGATGTACAAAAATCATGACAAGGAAACATGGGTTTTATTTCTTTTTATTTCATAGACCCGTATATCGATTGGTCTGGTGACATCATGAAACATTTTTCGATTAAAATGAGCTCACAAATAAGTCACCATAGATCAGAACGAACGAATGTGAAAACTCAATGGGTTTTACTTGTCAGCGACACAAAAAAAGAATAAGTAGTCATCAGTACTGATAAATCATAATAGACAATCAAAGTATAATAGGACGTGATGCATACATTTGACACAGTTAGTAATTGATTTCGATAAAAAATAAGCTTCAGAACATACATTTATTAACTTATAATAAAATATATTTATTACTTAATATGCATTTAATACGGTAAATCGTTCATGATTTTTCGACAGTTTTTATATTCAGCAAATTGAATTGATAAATGTTTGTTTTAAATTTAAATAATACATAAGTTCTCTACATATCGCGGCGTTTATTATAACATTGTAAACACGACTTTTTTTCGTGTATTATGATTTTAAGAACAGTATATTTTTTATGAATAACAAACATTTGTTTTTATTTTTAATAATTAAGAGCGACTGAATTAAACGCGAACCCGTGTTTCGTTAAAAAAAATAAATCATTATTTTATGGTAATATAAATACATAATACAGAGAACATAAAAATACTTCAGCTTCCAATGTTAAATTATTATGTAATATAAGAACTATAAAGAGCAATACACCGATCTTGCCCTCGAAGGAAAATGTTTTCATATTTCATAATAATAATATATACTATTATTTATGCACTAACAAAATATTTTCATAAATTCTTTACATTTGAAAACAATATTGCGATTTTATCGAGATACAAAAACAGCCGAACAATGCGTTGATTGAGATTCGGCAGGGACGGAATTTCAATATTTAAACGGAATAATTATAAAATATTAATTTGATCACGACATGTTGGTCTTTTACTGTTCACAATGTACGGCGCGATCCGTTTAACGAGAGCGAATTTTAATGTGATTAACCCAACGTCTTACGTAAGATAAATCATCGCGCGCACAGCCATACCATATAATATTAATATTATATAGAGCGCCCGTTAATATATATTGTTTAAGTGATACAATATATATATTGTATATTATCATGTAATGTATGTATATATTGTTTATACACAAAATTAATTTTTTAATTTCGTCAACGCAGGTATAACCTTTTAAATAAACATAAATTATTCAAATCTTTGTTGCGTCGGTGCATGTGAATAAGCTATTTAGACCCTTAGATTTATGTTGCCTAGGATTTATTCGAAAGGTAAACCCATATATTATAATAGTTGGTAGAAGGTAGGTAGTTACCCGTTTGTTGAGCATGTCTTTAAATATACCTACTTTATAAAACGTGAACATTTTAATTTTCTACTTATTTGAGTACAGTTTTTTTTTATAATATGCGCCCATGGGCCCCAAAATAAGGTTAACTGCTTAAACGGTTGTTAAGTGGCCGAACAATATGACAACAACGTTTCGGAAACGAAAATAATAACAAATATTATGGATATAATAAAAAAATAAATAATATATACGAGCATTATTATCGTAGCATTATCTCCAAACCGTTGTGACGATGATAACAACATAACGACGACAGCTAATCAAAACAAATCTCACACGATGTTACCACGACGTCCATGTAGTGCACTTATAGTTTAGAATCTTTCCATGTACATAATAATAATAATAATAATATAATATACAATTTCAATGAGCTATTTTAAATTATAGCAATTTATTTATTTTTGTCTACAAAATAACACCTCAATCCCGTTTCGGCCTTCAAACGATTTTATTTAACATATTCTTATATATTTTTATACATAGTAATAACAACACAGTGAAATGCTCATAACTGGATATTTTAAATAATCGTTTGGGTTTTACGGTTCTTTGAAGTTTTTAGAACAAAACTATCATTCATAATAAAATTTACACGGTATTCATTGCAGACAGATGATTTACCTCTATTATATAATATCACATATCTACCGTGATATATTATTATTATTTTCAATTTCAAAAATATGTTTTTACTTTGCATTTATTTTATTATTTCAGACGGACCTGTTACGTATATTATAACATCTGTGATTCACGATACTCGTGAACCAATTCATTTTTAAATGATTTGATTATTCGCATAGTTAAGTAAAATGATTATACCACTAAAACAAATATTTATATTGACTTAAATATAATATTTCTTGTCGCGATAACACAATTATATAAGAAATTATGTTTATAATTTTAATTATTTGTGTTATAGGTAAAACTGTTTTCGTTAAAAAACATACAGATTATAGATATAATATTATTAATAATAGTTATACGAGTCATTGTAGCTTCAGCATTGAATATTATCATCCAATATCGTATGTTTAGATTTTTAATTTATATTCTGTGAGAATAGAAATTACATTAATTATATACAGTGTATATTTTTGTGTGAAATACTAAGTACTCAAAAAATAAGTATTTACTTTTTGTATTTCAATATTGTTGTGATCACAACGAACCAAACGAACGAATAATATTTCATATTTAGCTATTAGATTCCAAATAAAATCTTGAATATTTTTGAACTAAATATATGCATTATATTATTATTATATCTATATATTTCGTTGTCGGGATATAGGAAGAAAATTTCTGTGATGAGATCTGTGCTTGACATACTATCGGGATATCGCTTGAAGTTTTGCCTCTAAAGATTTTTATTATCCAGAAAATTGAATCTCATAATAATATATTATGATAATTTTAATATAGTAAGCCACCGTGAATTATCAGCGCGTACAAGCATAATATTATAACTAACTATGCATATATATAGCGACTACCGATCATCTAAAATCCTGCGGCTGTAATAATAAACCGAAAAAACGATGGCACGTTATCATATTAATATTACGAGTATATGATTTTTTTTATCGATTTTCACTGTCAATATATTATGTAAGTAATGTCTAGTACCTATATAAACAGTAACAGCAAAAGCTACTCCAATATTATTATTATTATTATTATTATTATTATTGTTAATAATAAATAATACAGTTTATCAGATTTTCTTTACTGTGCCAGTAACGATATTTGTTCACATCTCTTTCACGTTATACTATGTCACTCTGATGTCAAACAATAATTTAATTTGGTATGTTATTATATAATATATTTATTTTCATCATATAAGTAAGTATTTGCAGTCATAATAAAGTTTAAAATAAAATAATATTTTAGATTTATACGAGTAGGTTATAATAGTTTATGGTTCGTTCTAGTTCTTATAATATCCATGGCAATTAGTAAGTTTATTTTTTAAGACTTGCATAAAAAAATCGGGACCTTTATTATTAGTATATCATATTATATTATCAGGGTGTGACTATTGACGGCAATTAAAAACTCACGATCAATATGGATTTCCCAGTTCTGTTAAGGCAAAATACGACGCCCTTATTTAATTCGAAAATTTGTGTTTTTCGTGCATATTAACTAATGGTTTACGAAAAACATAACAGGTTTGAAACAAAGAGAAAAAAACTGTATTATATTTATAACCGAGAAAACTCGCGACAAAGTACGGCGTGTAGAATATATGCTCGAAGTCAGATTAAGTGCACGTAAATTTGGCGTAGATATAAATGAAACAGATGCGAAGGTCGGATGTGTGACGATACGGAAGGATTTAGTTGTTAAAGCAAGCAAGTATATAATGTACGCATCAAAGTTTATAATATTATGCAGTCCAGCAGTTGCGTATACGCGCGGCGTAATGCTTCTTTTTTCCCCCGCGTAGCATCTGACAAAACCATGTATTATATAGTAGGCAGGTATACGCGATATACATAGCAGTATGCACATGCTATTAAATCTTTTATAGTAAATATTAGTATAAAAGGAGACTTACTCTCTCTCTCTGGTACACTGCACGCGACGCGCACTGATCAACAGTGTAGGCATATGCACAGAGAGTGGTATTAACAAGTCGAGGATTAAAAATTAACGGAATGAATAAGACGAAATGCGTTTACGTACTATGTTATTTTATTATGTATACAACGAATATTGTCGGGAGAGAGGATATACGGGAGATTAAATAATGAACGGGAACGAATGATGACGTGCACTGCAATAACGCATATTAAATAATATCGTGGGGCGAAAAGCGGGCTGATTCGCTGCAAAGCGTTTCGTGTCCGGTAAAATGGACATCCCTCGTGCCGAATTAATACGAGACCGTAAGAGCGGACGTAAACTGTAATTATTAAATTTCATCGTCGTTGTGTGGTCTACGGACACTCATCTCCGGTGACAGTACAGCAGGCACATTGTATTGTCATAGTGCAAAACCTCTTATTACGGGAAAATATATAAAACGTATTATAAGCAACGAAGACGACGGAACATGTTACAGACGAGTTTTTATTTCAGTCTGCGTTGTCGTCGCCCCCTCGTGTTTTCGTTTTTAATATATGAAATAACGGCCGTCCGAAGTGAGCCAGGAAAATATGACGTTTAGTAGTGGTCATGCAAGTGTCGTGCGAGCGTGGGAGGGCGGGAAAGGGGAACTTTAATTAATATACGAATTTATGTAAATGGGATACGATAATTTTTCGAAACTCTCGTATAGGAGACGGACAAGAATTGTGTTTGAGTTCTAGTCGATGGACGTGGTATATAATTTTTGGTGTAAACAACGACAAAAAAAAAAAAAATTTATAACAACCGTTAAGTACGTAATATCCTAACGGGTGTAGTTTTTTTTTTTTAGTTTTTGTTTCCCATATAGAATAATACGATTTCAAAGTATGTAATAGGTGTAATTAACACGCGCGTATTTATACAACTTACTATAACTTTGTAGTAATAACGGGGGCGAATCCCATTTGTGATTAGGCGCAAATCGTCGATTAATAATAATGGCGCTTACAATCGACGACGAAACTTTCTTTGGCATAGGGTCATTTAAATAATGTTGAATGCTTCAAAATACTATTGGTTAAGCATTTGACGTAATATTAATAATAGGTACCTCAACAATAAATTTATTTACAAATGTATAACGGCGAAAAAATAATAATAACATAATATGTATTATATTTTAATTTAATTTAACATTGTGTTGAGAATTCTCAGAAAAAAAAAGTAAAATATATTAAAAAAAACACACTGTATTTTGTGATGTAAAATAATTCGTTTGATAAATACTATTATTATTATTATTATCATAATTTAAAATATAATTTTGTTCTTTTTTATTTATGTTTTTTATGTTATCTATTGTACAACACGAAATTATTCACAAAATATTGTATAATATTTATTATTGTTATTATTATTATTGATGATAGGTGGGTATTTAGTAGTGAGTACTTAACACCTATTATCCGACATTTGTGAAATAAGCATTGGGATTCGTGGTACTCAGCAATCTATTATCATCGTTTTTGTTTTTTGATTTGTGCATAATATTATATGAATGCATTTCAATGAAAATTAAATGTCATGACAATTCGTTACAGACTTTGATTCTAACGGTGAAATAAATACACATATTAATCGGTACTCACTACAATTTTTTGATTTTAAGTCTATATGACGAATCGTATTATAATATTTTACCTTATTGTTCCATCATAGCTATTCGCTTTACTGAAGTTCACACAATATGTATTATACAATAACGCACGTGTTGTACTACTACATAATGTTATATAGCCGAAAAACAAGTGGTCAATTATTAATACACCGTTAATTGAAAATATGGTATTTCACTGCGTTTGGCCGCTATTGAGCAATTTATTTTCGTAAATTTGTGTGCACGATAAATATGTCCGGAGTTTTATTCATTTATCAATTCGTTTTATAATAACTAACAGCTATTTAACCGGCCACTCTTATCGAGCGCAAAAATTAGTCGAACACTCTGAACACACTACTGGACGTATGCACAATGAGGTATATAATATAGCGAATCATGACGGAAGGGAGATTTAAATTATTGAAGCGCATTGCCACTGGGACCGCATGTCGGTCAATTATAATTTATAGGTATATGATGCATTGTATAGTCATTGTTTCGTGTGTATAAACATTTAATCATTACACAGCGCAAATAAACCATTACGTAGTCACGTGATCGTATATTCCCGCAATCAGAATTTGGCCGACTCGAACAGAAACATATGTATGTAAGTTTAGGTATTCTCGTTCGAAATTATCAGAAACACAAACTTCACAAGGTCATCGTAGCTATACTGGAGAACCATGTCCCGTGCTTGTTATACGAGCGGAAGTTTTGAAACGTCGTTGTCCGTCGATGCAGCGTTAAATTGGCGCGTCGAGTCTAATAAGTCCAGTCCGAGACCACTCGTGGTGGAGATCGTTACGAAATTCAATGTTCGGAGTGAAAAAATGTGATCACGTTTTGTCGAAAAGTTTGGCCGGTTCTGAGGCAGCAACGCTCGTGCACATAGCTATCAAATATTTTGATGATTTAGCTTTAATTTAGCTCCGTTTTAATAAACTACCGGAAAACAGCATTTGCTTTGCGAAACGACGTCCGGTACTCGATTGTATAATAATAATAATCTCAAAAACGGCTGGTCGCGTAGACGTTACGCATAAATAATGTGTTATTAAAGATTGGCATTCCAAAACACGAGAACGGAAGAACAAACATCATACTTTCGATATTATTATGTAAACGCGATAGTTATTGTTTGTTTAATCGTCCTTAAATTGTAATCAACACACAACGCAATTTTTATTATCTCGTGACTAATTACATAGACAAGGAACACGACTATAAAAAAGAAAATAATAATAACACTATTGTTTACGAGGAAAAAATTGTATTAACAATTATTAGTTGAGACTAAATATAATAAGGCAATGCAATAATATAAATATTAGTTTATTGTATTATCATAGCACGAGCAACTGAGTAAACGATTAGAATATGTAGGTATCAATTTTTTTATTCACGTAAAAATAACATTATAATATATAAACCGTTGAACTAATTTTCTGTTAAATTTAGAGCGATACAAACAGATAACCTAAAAATTAATATTTAATACGACACGAGTATTCAAGACGGTCGACTTAGAAGGCGGAATGTGAATTACTTAAAGCACGATGATTTCTACGAATGTTTACTACTTGCTGGGTTTTTTTTTTCATCCGTCATTGGCACCCACCTGGATACTTCGACATGATATTATATATTATTTATTACTGTGAATTTTTTTTTTTTGTATGATACATTTCTTCAAACGGGCTATTAATTGCCATGGTGATTGTACTTTAAACTATTAAAATTGATAATAGTTGTCTTGTATAAGACTATAAATTATTATAGTCGAATGTGTGAATATAAGTAGAATTGAAGAAATTGTACAGTTTTTTCCGTGTGTACAGTGTTGTAGATGAATAGCAACAAAAGTGTAGACGACTATACATTACCGTTTTTTTTTCGATTTGGATTAAAAAAAAGTTACGATATTTGTGAGCCGGTAACTTTTAAATTTTTATTTCAAACGATATCACTCATAAGTTGAAACAACTTATATTTCATATGAATATTAAAATATATAACACGAAATGGAAATAAAGGACATTATTTCAAGTTTAAATTTAAATGACGAAATGTATTTAAATTTTAAACCATTAGGTTACAATAACGTGTGATTATAATAATCACAGCATTAATCGTGTGTTTACAATTTCCATAAAATATATGCGACAACTACTGTTACATTATCTGCTGAAGTTTGATGTAGTCGTTGATGATTATATTACACTTTATTGGCGTGTGCTTACAACAATAACTCTTGTAAGTAATTTTTGCTAATCTTGTTAGTATAAACTTCACTGTTATTATAAATATAATTTTACAATAATACGCTCAACCCTCAAAAATGATCAGTATAATGTGTATACTATTTTTGAACGTTTTTCCGTTATCATCGATCTGGTAAAAAATTATAGAAGCGTACTGATAATTTATACTTTTGCGTATCATTTGACATCATAGAACTCGGATAAACTGAGAGACCAGTACTTTTAGAATCAGGCCGTATCGGCGATAACTGCAGCCCACTAACATTTTATGTCCATTATTAGCTGTCTATTGCCTACCTAGCTCAGTTTAAAATGTTGCATCGCGTTGCTTGTGATAGTCATAACATTAACTGATGCGCGTATGCCGTATCCAATTAATTATCGATAGTGGAGCAAAAATACGTATTAAACGAAGTTTGATTTTTATAAATTAAATACTTTTGAATATTATTATTAAATAACAATTGCATGATATGAAAAATATGTTTAAAATATGGACACCGCTGTAGTACCTATTATCCTCTACACGAAGTAATGAGTAATGGTCATATACATTCCCAATGGTATTGAGGCAGGTTTTCGAAAGTCATATTTTAGAATGCCGAGTTTTAGAATACAAAGTTTTAGAAACATTGTGTTTTAGAAAATAAGACTTTTAGAATTTCAATTTTTAGAAATATTTTTATTTTTTTTTTACTGTTTACTCGTATATTAAATGTTTTCTAATAATTCTTGTATAATAAAAAATAAATATAATAGTTGTTAATACTTAAGATTATTAGCAATTACTCTCATGCATTCATCTAAACTATAATTAGAATCAACTACTATTCGTTTATATATTTGCAATAAGTTATAATTCCGTGTTTCATTGTACTTTTTTCTGTTGAATACTTTATTTGAAATAAACGATTCGATTATTGCTTCAGTTTCATGTTGTTATTTTTGAATTTTTGAGATAAATACTAAAACATCATTTAATATTTATTTTAAAACTCGTCATTCTAAAATTTGATTTTCGAAAACATACACCCAAATCATTCCCAATACACAAACCATTGATGTTGCAATAAGTGAGTGGGACGATACGGGCTATAGCACTCACCCTTTCCATCGTTCATTATTTTGTTTCAAAGTATATTTAAAACTGTTCTGTTTCCGACGTATATTTACAACGTTCAATGTACTCTGGAACGGTGGTATGAAATTTTGTTATAAAATCTTTTAAGTTATAACGTTTATTACAATATATTAAAATATTTAGTGTAGGTAGCATGCGTGGGATAAGGAACAGCAAAGTACTTAATAGTATTTTTTTTTTTTTGTTTACGTATAAATTTTCGCAACGCAAACCATACTATTATAAAATATTATGTTTATGATAAGAACTTTTTTTTAGCGAGTGAAATAAAGTGATGTATTTTTTTATCATTATTTTTCTTATTATTTTTATTATTCATACATGACTATACCTGGATACAATAGACAATAGAAAACGGAATTCACTGAATGGCATTAAAATCCAACCCGAAATAATTAATTTTATAGCAATCGTAAAACTTTTGTTGGTCTCGAATATCATTATAGTAAAATATGGTTTTTGATTTTATAATCTCGCTTCATTGGTTTCAGTTCTCTCTCTCTCTCTCTTGCTATGTATAACAATAAAATAAATAAGTATAAATAACTATAAAACTTGTTTGTTATAATAATCGACTGCAATATTATTATATTATTACTTTGAGACTAAAAATTTAATGATTTAAACCAAACGACCATAATTCCTTAATGGGTTCAAAATACTTATACCATCTAATATATAGATTTACTTATATAATAATGATGGTACAGTTAAATGTACGCAGACACACAATAATGATAAATGATATTTGCTGTTTCATTAGTTTTTGTATTTAAAAATAATAGTGTTATTTTATCGTTTGATTTTATTTATTATTCAAGAACTGCATTTATTTTGAATATGTATAACTAATACCATCTTCTTACACGGGTGATTAAAATTGTTAAACACAATAATTTTTCGAACGAAAATTATTAAGTAAGAACTGGACTTTCTAAGTAATTATTTTCTATTGACAATTTAGTATTCCCAATAAGCACCGAGAATAAAAAAAAAATGCATACATTAAATACGGGCAAATAACGAGAAGAAAAATTAACGTTTGAAGTCGATTCAGCGAATATCTTCTAAGAAATTCTGCATACAATTTGCATGGTAAAAAATATATTCACTTTGCTAAATGATTGACGGTTTCTTTGGTACAAACCACATATTTAATAATGTTTAATGATATTCGCGAAATCTGTCAGTTCCGAAGTGTCATGGCAGATAAATAAAACTATCGATTTTGTCGGTTTTAATTGGGAAAATTCACATATCAGACATAGGTATTAAATGTACATACGTGCATGTGGAATGCAGATTGGTGACATCCCGAGTTCGAATAAAATATCGTTGAACGCGGACGACAACCGCGTGTGTAATTCAAAATGCATATACGTCACATCACCCCAACATATATTAAAAATCACTTGTTTGTTGTAGCGCAGGTAAAAGAGTAACATATATATATATATAATTACGTCTGAGGGATGTCAACTCCCCCTTACAAACAAACACATACAACGGAGTGTTATGCACTTTTGTAACCTTTCTATAATTTTCCACCTCTTCTCAGCCTCTTCAATAATTTATTTAACACTTACGTCATTTATTATACACCATTTTGATAGTAAATTCCAATCTCTTATTTTGAAATCTACGACTGAGTTGACTGGTAAAGTTTAAGCTATACTCAAAATCGTTATGCTCATTTACTTTGTATATAATTTGTATGTGTTTTTATCAGGGAATTCAATCCCCGCGTGTAAAAAGTACCAACAATATTAATTAAATAAAAAAAAACTTAAAAATTAATTTCCCATAGAGCAATTGAAACTGTAATTAAAAAAAATATGATTTATAATACTTTAAAAAAAAAAATAAAAAAAATAGAGAATTACATGCAGTTTTCAATGAGATCATAACTTCTTTCTGTGTGATTCTTAATACTTAGTACCCACAATGAATTAAAATAACGATACACTATTCGTAATAATATAGTAAATTAAGTATTATAATAAAATAGGATATTAACTATATATAAACGATCACATAAATACGATAAAGTCATAATCATCGGCCACAATATTATAGAATGGTATTATAATATAGTTCACGATGGTTCCGATTTTATGCCTTAAAAAGTTTCACTATAAAAAAAATTTTTATGTTACTAATTATTAATAACTCTAAAGCAAGTAAACTAAGTATAGTACTTATGTTTCAACTTTACTATTTATATTTTGTAAGAAATAATAATAATTTCCATTTTGTATAAATAAAATACTTATTTTGAAAACATTAAAGTTGTTAAAGTTTTTTTTTGCCATAACTTTTCAATGAAGTTTAACTTACTTCTAACTACATTTTTCTTCCTACAATTATATATCATTCTATTGTACTAATATCTTACATGTTAATGGAAATGCAACATTTGTATTTTAATAAGATATAGTGACTCTAAGGTATAGTGACAATTTACCCAAATGTAATATTGTTTGTAAAAAATAAAATAATATAATATACTATTAGTTATCATAAATTAAAATGCATGCAAAATATTCCACTAACCTTTAAAACTTGAAGGGATTTCATGTAAAAACATACGAATAAAATTTTGCTATCAGTTTTAAAAAACAATTCCAAACTAAAATCAAAGTTATACATAAATATATTTATTTATTTAATTTTATGTAACAAATGTAGTTTTAAATTAATTGTGAAATATACTATTTATTTCGTGCACAGAATTATCATGATATACTGAGAAATTTTGCGTATTTTAGTACGTTGAGAGTGAAAAATATAATTTTGATGAAGAATGTAGGCACATACAAATTGTGTAATTATTTTTTTTTTTGATAGCTAGAAAAAGGTGAAAATACGCAAATCACAATGTGATTATAAATTCATAGTTATAGTATCGATATAAAAAGTTGGATTCAAAAATTATAGATATTCCATATTTTTTTATTTTTGGAGTGATGTGATTTACATATGTACATTCCTATGTGTACAGTTCAATCATACTATTATTTTAAAAAAATGAAGAAAATATCTTATTATTTATATAATTTTCATTATTAATGATGTAAATTTTTTGCGTTAAATTCGTATTCAATATAGCGATACAGTTTGCATTAATTAATTTGCGAGCTTGAAAATCTCCTTTACAATATTGAATGCAGTTATTACAATATTACAATATATATATATTATATTAAAATTGTATAAGGCGTGCGCTATAGATGACGACAGAAAAAATTATCATTTCTGAATGGATAACATATTATCTAACGTAATTTAATATTATTCAGGTGACGATGTACATGCATACAAATAACTTATATGTACAGGTTAATGGTATTATTATTTTGCATTACGAACTAGAAAAACGATGACGAGTTAGAGCATTGGAGATATACAGCTATAAGAATATTATTGTTATTTAAATACTAGTTAAGTAGGTGGAGGTCTATAATGGGTCTATATTATATACTATACGGCTGGTAGTATACAGGTGGCGATTTCGACCCAAAAATTAATGATACGTACTCATAACTACACGCACTAAAATTATGACCACTTGTTTGTGAAATATTTTATTTTGAAAATACTGCATTCGTTTAAGATTTAAATTGCGTGTTAGCTACAAATATTACACATTTAAACTATAATATTTTATTTATATTTTTATCGTAAAATTCGGGTTTTCCGTAAGGATAATCAGTTTATTAAAATTATCATATAAACCATGAAATTTAAGCATACCTATTATATTTTCAACACAGTTTTTAATTCTCTTTGAAATTTATACGCATTTGACTGTACAAAAGTTCAACATCTCCAAAACACAAGTATTACTTTGGTTATTTAAACTTTCCATTTTGTTTTGGAAAGTTCACAGATAATCGAATTCAATAACGAAAACTATACTTTTCTAAGTTAATTTAAACCAAACTTATGAGTTTTTCAATGTTCGCATAATGTATATATGTATTTGCTTGCACCTAAATGTTTAAAAAGCTATTATTTTTTAACGGGTAGATTAAACAGCCTTTTGTTCTGTGATTTCGTGTACGTAATAGTCCATCAACTGTTATACTAAGTAACGAAATTCACAGGGGAAAAAAAGCAAAACTCATGCGATTTTGTAATAAAATAATAGTATTATGTCACTGTGATATTATAACTGTGACGAAAGTACGTAACTTCTATTATATCACAAAGAAGCCAACGTATTATGTAGTATGCTTATTGTATCGGAGTGTACACCTATAGTGGAATCTTGTGCATATTATATTATTATCGTACTTATACTTTGCTGATGGTTATATTATATAAAGTACAGACTATTTTCGATTTTACAAAAACGTGGCATATAAACACGTTAATTATGAGATAAAATCAATAGTAAATGAAAATTCAAAAATGCACTAGTGTTTTTTATAAGACAAGTAAGCGGTAAACGTTGTAAGCAAATCGGAATTGAATCCTTAATTTGCAGCATAAACTTAAGGTTTTGTAAGAAAATATGTAGACTGTTTTGGCCACATGATAATAATGTTTGCATACACTTAAACGCGATAATATTATATGCGTTGTATACGCGTTTAACGCCATTAGTCACTGCGGATGAATTCAGAAAGGACTACAGTCGAGAAAATTAAAAAAAAAAAAAAAATCAACAAAAAATACAATGCTGGCGTCGTCGAAGGAGCGATATTTTAAAATATTGACGTCTTATTTCTATAAACTGAGATAATAATCATCAAAAGCAATTAAGCGCATTAAAACTCAGAAAAATAACTGAAATAGTTTGAAAAGTGCGAAAACCAGCCGACGTCAAATTAGAAACGCTAAGTGACATTTTATTCCGAAACATTGAATGAATTGACAGTTGAATGGTTACCATCGCTGCTGCCACCGTCAAGTACTTAGTGGTACAACAATAGAACAATATTATATTATTTTAGTAATAACAAACACTCGTAATACCAATCTATATATTTCTTGTTTGTCGTTGTGGGTAGTTAAAATAAAGACGCATCACCGTAGTCAAAAATCAACATTTGTTTGTCGCTTCCACCACAGTAGTCATGCAGCCAGCTATCTCTGACGATCTCATTTTTAAGTCGTCAACTGATTTCCGAAAATATTGCGAACGGCGTGAAATTTCATTTCGGTGTGATAAAACAACGAATTTCAGCACAGATCGTTGCCATAGTTGCAAGGACAAACTTCACCCTTATATTATATTATTATATATTTTATGGATAAAAAAAAAAAAAAAAGATAATAATAAAATATAGTCGCGTAGAGCAGACGTTATATTATATTATACGCTACACATATATGTATATAGTAAAAGTCGTCGGTGAGTAGCCATGTTGGGCATTCGGGTGAGGATTTCGAAGTAGCGGCACTTTAAACTGCCAACCAATTTGTATCCCTTTTTCTCTACTTCTATTAAATTGTGCACCCGCAAGACGGAACACCCGTTATTATGTGCCGTTTTATCGAGTACCGGGAAATGACAAAAATGAAAAAAAGGAAAATGTCAGGGTGTAGAGGTTAATGCGGTCGATCACCGCAACGACATGGAAACACTATTTTGTTAAAAGATTGTAAAAAACATGTCGATATATTTGATTTTTCAGGCATTATGGAATTATAATATAATTAATATTATAGTGAGTTGGATAAAATTGTGCAGATGATAAGCTTAGACCCGGAGAGAGTGAATTATCACTAAATTATCCTCGTCATAGTAAAATACACATCCTAAAAGAGGATTCATATAGAGACAGTAACATTATAGTATACCATATATCACCGTCGATCGTCTGAAATCGTAAAAACTTTGAACTCACGCAACGTCCTTACATTCCCAACGTTCTTACTGCTTTTTATTATGCGTATATGACTTTTTTTTTTTTAGTGTAATTATATTATTATTTATTGAATGAGTCGGTAAGTAGTGCTGATTATACCGATATACAACATGCAAATATTTAAATGCTTGCAATATAATATATACTAGCAGAGCCAAAAGTCACAATTTACATAATTTCTCAGTTTTTAATATGTAAAATTAATTTATTATTTTATTAATACCGAATCGTCTTGATATTTTAGTATTTGCTTTTATATAACTGATTTTTCGAATTAAAATAAACACGAAATTATATTATTATTAATCATTATTACTAGTAGTTTAAAATTTATATTAATATAAAAATATGAGTTTCCTGTATGATGTATTGTACACACTTATAATTTTAGTTGATTACAATGGCCTGTGTAGGTATTTCATATTTTTAAAAGCAACAAAAATATAATGTAAAATAATATATATATAATTTTTATATAATAAAATATTCTTTTGATATAAAATAATTATTTTTGAGTATGGACTTAGAGAGCCACAAGTCGCCGATCCCTGACATATAAATATAAATACTATAGATAAGTACAATTTATATTATTATTATACGTATGATATAATGCGGACTCGGCGCGGCGAGTAGATGACCGTTGAATTTGGTTTTTTACGGACTATATTCGACCCACGTCATATTTGTCACCTGACGACTTTGCCGACCGCGCACCATGAAGTTACCTTTGAGACCGACAATGACCAGCCCCTATATATTATATTAGTGACCGACCCAGCCGTCCTATAATACGCACGTTCCTGTCGTTTATACTACACCGAAAATTCCATATTTATATGTGTACTTTTGCAACTCTCCCCCGTCCCCGCAAATCATCAGACCCGTTCTTAAAACGAAAAAGAAAGGGAAAAAACCCCGTCCTCCTTTCCAGTTCACATAAATCTTTATTAGAATTTATTATACTCTCCGCCGCCGCAGCAGCTGTCCACACGACTCCATTCTCGGTTCTGTATACATTTTTTTTTCTCTCTCCCCATACATATTTTCCTTACAGGACCGCGCGCCCGAACACCGCAGAGCGCACATTAGACGCGTCTCGGTAGTTTTTAAACGACTATATATGCTCTCTGCCACCGCCTCTGCCGTCGCAGTTTTGTATACAGCATGCTTGGTAATTTTATTTATTCGCGCTCGGCTTTTTATTTCGTATTTTTTCGCCTCTTGTAATTTTTTTTTTTTTTTTTTTTGTCTAACGCCTGCACACCGAAAATAACAATACTGACACGTAAATACAATATATATATTATTTATTTATATATATATATATATATGATATACAATATATTTTGAGTGTTTGCGTGTATGCGAGTGCACTTGCGGGTTTATTAAATTTGTACACGTAAACGCGTTTAAATACGATTCACTTACGAGTTACAGTTTTTTTTTTTATCATTGTTATTATTCGCTGTTTTATCATACTGACGACTGACGCGTTATGTTACGCAATGTTTTTTTTATTTTATATTTTTTTATTAATCGAAAAACGCTAATTGCTCGTCAAAAAAAAAAAAACGTTCCGGCCGGTAGCCTGCAGATAATAATAATATGCTGCGTGTGGCAAACGAGTCCAAAATTAAAACGCGGATGCAGCTACTTGTGAAAATTAAAAAAAATACAAATTACTACTTGCCGGATTTTTAAACATCCGGAAATCTGGTTCTTCCGGAGTCCCGGATCAGACAGGATACGCAGTGTACTCGTTAATACTATTATGACGTTAATCATGATTATTAGGCGTGAGGGATTCGTTTGTAATTATTCATCGTAACTATTGATGTCTTGTCTGTCACGACCGAGCATTGATGCTACCGCTATTACATGATATTATTATTTTCACTGTTTTCAGTTGTAGATTTGTAGGTATGTGGTCAATACTCGTATGTGTATGTACCTCTTTCTAATAAGCGTGTAACGTATTAAATCAGACAAACGTCTATTATATTTAAAAACTAATCATATTTACAGTTTTAAATCATTGAAATATATGTTATTTAAATATTCAAATACACTTTCTTATATTTTTTTTAAAATGTTAGTTGTTTTAAAATAATAAAAATAAAAACAGTCTAGGGTATCTTACTCTTGGGTTAATATTTGGGTATACAGATAATTTTTAGGACATTTGCTTTCATTTTTTTTTTTCTACACCTCTCCCCTCGTTTTACTAATTAGTTAATTTTTATGAACTCATTATAATATTAGATCTTAGGGTACATTTTAAGTTGTTCCTTTGTCAGTCTGGTGCCATTTTTTCTAAAATACACACTATCTGCAGTATAATGTAATTACATTTAACTTTTCAGCTTTATCCGTGAACTTTCGAAAATATGCATTAGGTACCTTCAGACTTGAAAACCAAATATTAAATTATTTAATTGGAGATAAAATACTTTAATTAATCGGTTCAAAACTTTTTTAACAAATTATTGTACTTAGTTAATTGAATTTATGTCTGGCAATCAAAGTGAAAATCGTACAATAAAAAATATTAAAATCTCAATATTAGAGTACTTTTTTATGATTTTTATTATTAACAATTATTTTAAAATCAATATTTTCCTGATTATTTAGTATCTACTCGAGACATGTACTATGATATTTAATGATACAACTATTATTATGTGACTAATAAAAATAAAATATGACTTTAGTTTATTCATTGTTAATTTGTATATAAATAAATTCATTCGACAAATAAAAATTTAATTTAAATACTAGACTATTACAACACTTCATCAATCTATTTAACTATTGAGAATATAATATATACAAATATGGAATATAATCGTTTAAAATTATAGTAAATATTAATATGCATTTAGAAATTTTAAATATGTTATCTATATTATATTAATTTAACATTTTTATTCTCGACACTGATTACCGAATAATTATTTGTATTACCTAATACTGTTATATATATATATTATACTACCATACTTAGTTTTTTAATAGTTTTTAAATGATTTGATGTTGCTTAAATATTATACACCACATTTATGATTTCGGTAAAAAATGTATTTTCTCATAAATTTTAAATATGTAATAGAATATTTAGAAAAAATAACTTTTTAGCAAATGTTATCAAAGCTTAAAATGTAATAACGTTGAGTTTTAAAACAAAAAAATATTTAATTATTGGTATTCATACATAATATGAATTAATCGAAGTGAAATGTTTAGAGTGCTCGTATGACATTTTATACCTATTTTAGTATCCTCTATAATTATTATTATACGGAGAGACGTCATTAAATTGTGCATGAGTATAACATGTTATAAAATATATTTTTAAATTTTTACGATTCGTAAATTAATTACGGATATATAATCTGATTGCCGAATTGGCCTACAAGAAAATTGATATTATGTCTGTAAACTTTTGGGACGATATAGTGAATAATTTATTCTACTGTCGTAATAATAATAATAATAATGGTAATATAACCAGAAGGGAGAATTTTTTATACAGTTTACTCCTTGGTTTTTCAAGTGTATCATCTTACGTTTTCCGCTCGCATCACTATCGATTGATTCGATTATTACTTTTATGTCAAACAGTGTGGTTCTATCGTATCAAACATTTTAATTTAGAAATAAAAAATGAAATATTTTTATAAATATAATACATACATAAATTAGTTTAACGTGCCGATATTATTAAACTATAGATTTTGTGAACATTTCGAAAATCGGATACATTAAAACATTTCAAACATAGATGCATTGTAAAATACCATGTAAGCATCAATATTATTGGGCAAGGTTTTTTTTGGAATTATTAGTAAATAATATAGAATAATTTCATACACCCTGTATACACATCGCTGTATAATAACGTAACTAGAATAATTTTCACGTCAAGACTCAACTACAAAGAAGTTTTGTTAGATTTAATTTTGTTTTTAAACTATTCAAAAACCTTTGACGACATTCTACGCCTTTACGTTGTTCCGTTATTACTATTATTATCGCTGTTGTTATTATTATTACTATTTTATTTTATTTATTCTTTTATCGTTTTACTTTTAATACTCTGTTAAGTAAAACAAAAAAATCTGGTTAAATTGTATTGTATCCACTGCAGCCCTTATCCACATGCACTTTAATTTATTCTTTTTAAAAATTATTTTGGAAAACACAGTTTTACATAAAATGGAAATATTTAATAATATATTTTTAAAATAGTTTTTTCTTTTTTTTTTTTTGTATTATCGTATTATATTATGTATAAATTCTAACAATCACTTTATATAATTTAATTTGGCCAAAAAAAAAAACTAAAAATGTAGCTCTTTAAGAATATAATTTAAAAAACACACATTATTAAGTATACATTATTTCGAACCCAAAATATTTATAATCGATTTATACGCACTCTTTGATCATAATAAAATATTGTAGTGAATACAATTACCAACTCAATCGTAAATGGCATGTCTCAGTTTTACTCATAATTCGTAAAAAATATTTATTTTTCAAGTTAAAAGTCTTTATAAAAAAGAACTGTTACGTTTATATTCAATAACTTAATGTCAGCATAATATTTTTAAATTTAAATACATTTAATTTAATTCAATAACCTTCTTTTGTATTATAGTAGGTACGTGTATAACTGTTAATAATATGTTTGTGGTTTTAATACCCAGCTAAACGAAAAAAATGTAGCAAATTGAATTGAAACAATTAAATATTAAAAAACAATTTTAAAATATTTTCATTTTGATAATTAGAAAACAAATATAATGACATGTTATACACTATTATATATTTATTGCGTTTACAAAATACTAGCTACCTATATATTGGAAATAAGGTCGTTGATAAACACGCAAACTTTGACAGAGGGTAATATTCACTAGAACTACGGTGGTTACACCGAGAAATAGTTTTTAAACTCGACCACTTCTTCCTGGAAACTGATTGACAGGATACAAAAATAAAAATAATATTTTAACGAAGTTTTTGGTTGTCGGTTAGTTAGGTTAAGCTTGTGGTGTATATCGCGATGAACATTTTAAGAAATGGCGTTTTGGAATTCAATATAAATTTTGTAACATTTCAAATTTGATGCATTTAAATTAGGTCAACTTTGATCATATTATAAAACATTTTTAATTAATTGGGAATTTATATGCGTAAATTAATATCTCGAAAACGATTTATTGGATGTAGTTTCATATCTTTGAAGTCGTTGGTACGAAGTGTTTCATAAATATAAAATATTACTATATGTTATATAGTAATATACTTACTTTATATTATACTATAAATAATTATAGTTGCCGAAAAACTGCGATTTAGTTCGGTTTAATATTCAACTCAATCGTATAGAGAACAATAAAAGCCATTCCCTTCAATAGTTAAGTATCTTAAAAAATGTCACATATTTTCATCTACGACGCATAAAAAGATTACTAAGTAAAGTTAATGGAAAAAATCCAGTGCTGAAACATCATCTTGTATATCCATACTTTGGAGAGCCCCAAATAAATTTTAATCCAACTGAATTCTCGGAAGAATGAATAGTAATCTATAATACTTGATTAGCAGCGGAAAACTTGAAAGAGTTGACAGAAAAACTTATTAGCTAACATTTATCTAAGACAGAGGCACTCTAATATCCAGGTACGTACGGGACATGGAATATGCGGATACCTTATGTATAAGTCAAAATTTAATACCATGTCTGATTTGTAACGACAGATACACATGCATTACGAGTTTACCTAACTTTACGAGGAAATCCTGAGGTAAACTTGAAGTGGTGTTAAATAATTTTCTTGTGATCCACAGAAAGAATAAAAAATCTCATAAACAATTTAAAGCCAAATATCAGTGGAAATTTATTTATTATTATTTTATTTATTGTATTTCTCTTATCTGTCTATTTGCTGACAGTCTAATGTGTTAATAAATGCGTACCTCATATACTTGCTTTATTGTTTTACTCCCATACGGATAAATAATTAAGCAATTATCGATAGTAGTACAATCATACAAACAGTTAAAGTTGACATTTAAGTCCGTGTGACAATTTATAAAAAATTAAAAGGAATAACACGATGACCGCCATACCATAAACATGTTTACAGTGCACTGCAACCATATTCTGGATTTTAAAACGTCGCAGAGTGTAAACCGGAAAGAATTCAGTAGAGGTACACCAAGTATAATATGTAAGATAATGTACTAATCAAAAATGTCACGTCACGGTGATACCATCATCGAGTATAAAATTAATAATCACAATAACGACGTATAACGACAGCAGTATGTACTAACGTAAATATTATTATATTGTGTCGCGTTTACACACCGGACGACGACGTGGCACGCAGCTAACGCGATGCGCGTAATGCTTTTGATCCCGGAATGCCTTTTAGAACGTTAAATTATTTAATTTCGCGACGTTCTGCGGACCGAAAAATGGCGGCGAATCGTAAAGGAAAACGTCGTCGTCGTCGCGAAACGCATTAAACGAACATTTATCGTCGCGCGCGCGCGAGTTCTATAATTAAGTGCCGAGATCACGGTTTTAAACCCTTTGCCGGGGGTCTTCAATTAAAACAAGGTAGATACGGTGTGTCTCCGTGCAGCCCCCCCGTCCCTCGCCTCGGCCACCGACACCGTCCCGGACGAGCACTTCTACCGGCATTTCGCAGTCGTTAAACGGTCTGCGGGTTTAGACCTGTAAGACCTATAGATTGCGGTGTGGTGCCGCGTCCGGGTTTCGGCTCAAAAGTCACCGAGTTTTAGTGTGGTGTGCGCGTGTGTGTCTGTGTGTTTTCGTATTGCGTATACGCCGGCGTGACACCCCCAAACGGAATTTCGACGTTTTGTTCGGGTCGAAGAAAAATGTGTACGAATTGCACACGTCTCTGAGTGCGGGTCGCGCCGCCGGTCTGCAGACGAATTTTAATTCTTTCGCGAGTACACACACACATTCCAACAGGTTTTCATCGTTAAAATATTATGTAATTACGTGCGGTCGACGTATTACTCGTGTACATCAGCGCCGTACGCTGCGCCTAACATTATTGCTTACAGTGCTATTGATGTCTTATAATATTGTCGTTTTATTATTTTATTATTATTACTATTATTATCATCATTATTTCTATCGGTCCTGACGTCGGATTTTCTTCCTCGCGATACGGCGAACTTTGTTTGTGTCGAGTAGCGCGACGTCGTTCGTATGTTATTATTTTCACCGATCACTTTTTTATTCGATTTCGGAACATTTGCGCAAACCCGCATCGCATTACATATTACATACCTACGCGGAGCCAAAGTGTTTTATAGGCATATAAAATAATATATACGTATATATGTGTATGCGCGGGCGTGTGTGTGTGTATATATATATATATATGGATATAGTATGTAATACCGATAATACTGCGCACACCGACTGAACTATACGTATATACGTTTATCGACTGACGGGGATGATATTGTTTTACGGGTGTACGAACGAACACAGTGAATATTTAATATTATAATACAACGTAATAATATATAGTGTGTCCCTATCGAGTTTATTTTAATTCTCCTGTACAATTATCAATTCGAATTTTATGAAATCATTGTGATAATAATAATATACGTTTATACTGTAATCTCTTAATTCAACCCAAACGCAATTATGTATCTCGATTAAAACATAAAATTTTATAATTCTTTTGTATGTGCATTCTATGGTTGTTTATTGTACATTACACAGCTGTACTATTATAATAATATTATATAGTTGAGTCGTTGATTAAAAACATAATAATATAATAAGAAAGAAATGAATGGTTTTTTTTTTTTTTATTTCTGCGTTAAATTTTTATATCATATACAAGACGATTCACCCGGTGTTTCCCATATAACATAATATATTTTATTCGAATTCTGGTTATTGGAATTTTTAAGTTTATTCGAGGATCATATTATTATTTACGATTCAATATTTTTGATATACGATCTAAGAAATATCTATCCGGAGTGATATATCAAAGCCACTATATACGTATTTAATACCAAATTTTCAAATTATTCAATTTTTGTTGTCATTTGTTGATACGTAATTAATTTGTTTTAAACTAAACCACTTTTCTTTACTGTAAGTCGTGATTATTTTGTTAAATGTTGATACATTCAAATGAATGTATCTAATTTATTAAACCTAATTTAATAATGATAAAAATCCTTATTAGTGGTTTGAAATTCAACAAGTAAATAAAGAATAAAATATTATGTAAAGTCCGTTTTAAAATAGAACTTATTAGTTATTATACTTAATATATACGGTTTCATATAATTCAGAAACTACTCGTTCAAATCATTGTTTGGATATATTAATATTTTTTAAATAACCATCTGCGTCACCGTTTACAGTAAAAAAAGGGTAGTTCTCGATTGGAAAAATTAATTTCGTATCAATAAATTATATTAAAAAATTGAATTATTTGAAAAAAAATGTAGTATTTAATTTTACTTTTAAATTCCAAAAATCAAAATTTGAATACGTTCATTTTTAAAGGAAAAATAGGGGTAAAAATGTTTAGCCAATCACTCTTAGTAAATATATATTTTTATTGAAAGTTATCGTCGACAGCAGTGGCCATTGAGAGCAATTTACATGTATGTATTTACATAATAACACAATGTTGACAAAATGACAAATACACATAATATAACATGATAAAAAAAAAGAATAAGTTATGAGATATTAAAGTGTATAAAGTGTGTTGTAGACATTATATTATACTACAATATAGTTATTAACGATCATCAACATAGTTTAAAACTGTTGTAAATAAGTGAATGTATTTTAACGAGTATAAGCAGAAGTGTATTGAATTATTGTAGAATTTAATCATACTACTTTCTTGTATATTATTAGTAGGCTTCATATTTTTTTCAATTTGAAACACACGTGTCAAGTAGTTAATTTAACGTCATAATCTTTACAAGTATGACCATCATCATTCAACTACACTAGTCGCGTAAGAAAGCACATTTATTATTATAACGATAAATTCAACTCTAATTACTATGTATTAAGTACATAAAAAATGTCTATAAGAAATGAATAAAAAACATATGAAGTTCGACATCTAATAATTAATCGATTCACTCAAATATTGGTTTTACATATTAAATTGTTACCATTTTATATTATATTTAATCGTATATTATTATATCTAGAGGTAATATTGTACTATTAATTTATAATGTCTACAACTATTCATGAGTTAAAAAAATGACTCGATGAGCTTGAGTAACGTTAGTATTGACATACTCGTGGTATAGTAATGATTGTAAAAAAAATAATACATTAAAAAGTAAAATAGTAAATTTATATAGGTTTCTACACATTGTGTTTTTCGCTATTTTTAAAATACGCTTCCCATATAGGTTCTAATTTGTACTAAATTTATTATTTAAAACTATTTTTTTTTCGCTTACTAAATAACTTTCTACGATTTTTTTATTAGTTATCAATGTTATTGATCAATTAATTTTTGATCGGTTATTGTGAAAAACATACATTTAATACATAATGACGAGTTGAATACGATTGTTTGATATCTCATAGTACCGCGACGATACACACAGTGAATTTAATCTCGAATAATGAATATAAATAAAAACCGTTCAAAACCGGTCGAGTAAAATTCGTGGTAACTGTGAGTGCCATTCGCTTTGTTCAATGCTGGCGTTTTAAAACAAGAATCTCAATTTGATAACTGTTTACTGTTTAGATACCTATAAGTGCACTACACGGTCTCCCATTATAGATTCTATTATTAAACATTTAAATGGCAAACAAAACGAGCGCACGTGCTCGCACACACACACACATACACACGACACACACGACACACACACATATACACACGATTATCCGAATACTATTTTACTTTTACTTTAAATTGGAGTGTTGGATACGAATGCACATTCAAGTTGACGAGAGAAAATTACTGTTTACTGAAAAAAAAAATTTAAAAATCTCACGAAAGTAAACACTCGGAAATCGTTTTTAATGGAATTGGATTTCATTTGTAGATCGTTCATACTTGTCCGTGATATAATTTAAATAATATTATGCTATCTGCATTTGAAAACATAAATCGTGAGCTCGTTTTCGTGAAATGTATTTTGAGATTGCTTACGCAGACATAAGCGGTTTTGTTAAATATATAATACAATATTATTATTCGTCGTTTGGCATAATAATAATAAATAATAACGCTCTTCACCATCTCGACACGAGTAGGCTCGTTTAGTTTCACTCGAACATTAATGTAACATATTATGTTTTAAAAACGCATCTGAACTCGAATGAATAAGATTCAGTTATCGAGTATGTCTGTTTAATATGCGTATTGATATATATATATATATATATATAGTTGTAAGCATAATACCATGTGAATGTGGCGATATTAGAATGTCTATGAACTGTGTATATTTTATTGTTATTATCATAAAAATGATTTATGTTTTTTATCTTCTTATTAGCGCATCGTGTTTCTATTATATAATAAAAATATGTCACTCGAGACGAGCCGAATAAGTGATGAAAATAATTTGGGAAAGAAATGGATTAAACATCCTTGTGAAGAGGGAAGGAGAGAGATAACAAAGTTTATTATGGTATTATTATAATAAAATAATAATACAATTAACTGACTCCAACACCGTTCAAAGCATATTGTATTTATATACAATATACCTAATGTCATGTTCGTATCACGACATTCCGTAATTATTAACAAAATCAATTATTCTCCCCCTTCGGTTCCTCGTACGTTTAGTTCCAAAAAGGTATTTTCTTTTACTGATTACATAATTATATTACAATCCAGATATGTAATTCAGTCCCTATATAAGTGTGCAGTAGCAAATGACAAAAAGACGAAAGTATATGTTTATTAGTTATAACCCTTAAAAAATGTTTGTCTAAATATGCTAAAAAAAAAAAAAAAGGTTAAATATGTAGTAGCAAAATTTACAAAAAAATAGAGACTGATTGTAATTATAGTACAAGGTAGTACACAATATAAATATTTAAAATATTCAATTCCTCGTTGCATCTAGACCTAGACTAAGATTAAATTAATACAATATTTTATAAAATTGGAGAGACGTTAAATACACTATGAGCATTTATTAAACAGCACTGGAACCATAGCTGAATATCGTATTTCTTTTATATTTAACTTATAATGTTTTTGTAAGTATTCAATAAAATTGCCTAATATTTAATAGAAATTTGGAAAATGAGTTAAAATATAGGCATTAAGTAACAACAAATTTAAATTACACAAAATATTCGGTGATACAAATATTTTTGTTCTAAATATAGATATTAAAAGAATAAAAATTACTAAAGTCTGCACAACAATAGTTCATAATATTCTCACTAATTATCATGCCTTCCATATTAATTTAATTCCTATGAAATTCTTCAAATACTAAATAAAGCCGAATTTGCGGTACTACAAAGTAGTTTTCAAGTGTACCACGTTATTGTTCATTGAGTAGGTCACAATGTATGTGTTTAATTTGAATTTAATAATGTATGATTGAATACTAAAAAAGTAATGACGTCGGGGTGTGTTAGACATTAATCTCTATTTCTAAGGATATTTTTTTAATATATTTATTTTATTTTAAATAATTTATATTTCTTATTAACAGTCTGCAGAAGAAACAAATATTATATTGTATTAAGTACCAATATCATTAAATTATCGTATTTCTAAAAATAATAGCTCCCGTTTCGTTTAAGATATATATATCCATTATCCAGGTAGTCCTTTATAAACTCGACTATTTAAATTTTCAAATAAATTGTATAATATTATATAACACACTAATTATTCTTATCTACTTTTAAGTATAAACCACATTTTATAGAAATATGTCAATAGTTTTTTAGTATTTGGTTTATATAGCTTACAATTAGTGAAATTGCACTTAATATTATATAAAATAATAAATATATAATATGTAGTCAAAAGTGTTTCAAATCCGTGGGATTAATAACATATTAACTCTTTATTTTTTGTGTGAATATTCAATTTCTTCAAAATCATGTCTATATAAAAAAATATATAAATGTATTTATTGCCGTAAGGGCTACTTGTAAGGGACGCTGTATAAAATTGTATGGTATATAAATCGCTACTAAGAAAGTAATTATGCCTAGTTTTCATAGCTGCAATTGATATACGTGGAATAGGCGTTATCTTAAAGGTCATTCTTAGTAGAATAGTACATGGTATATATAAATAATAATAACAAGATATCTGAAAAAGAACAATAGTTAGTTGTAATCAACGAATTTTTATAAAGAAAAATGCATCAGCTGATAAAAGATTTGATAAATTGCGCCATATAAATGCGGACAACTTGGCAGAACGCCAACGTCGAATAATACTCCTCCGGAAAAATTTAGCTGGTTTAACATTAATATTCATTATTTTTTTTTATTGATTTTAAATTTTGATCAACGTTATTATTATACTTTTATACGATTGCAATAAAGTAGACGAAAAAAAAGCTGCAACTTGGCTTTATATATTTTTAAAACGTCACGTGTATGACTTACGTATTCGTTTTATTCTTTATATTTTTTGTTTATAAAACCTTTATTTGAACATGATCATCCATGTTGTGAAATGTGGCCGTGTCAACAGAAAACTTTGTGCACTATATTCCAAGCACGTCCACCTCTGGTAGAATAGTGATGTAATTTTATTCACAGAAGATAGTTTTCTGTCCGGCACACATGTGGTGTTACAATAAGTTTATTTGAAGAAAACGAAGAAACGGGATCATCAGTGCATGCTGAGGGAGTCAGTACTAAAAATGACATATTAATTTTTTTTAACATTATTATTATTATGATTGTGTCTTCATAAACTCGACGCGGATATTTTCAAATGTTAGAATTTATTAATTTTGCCGTACCATCTGACGATTATCGTAAAAATAGCTTTCCGATCGGTTTCGAATGTATTATTAGCCAAGAATCAACCCAGTTTTTTCGACTAAAAATACTAAAGTTGTGGTCCTCTCTTTGTTTATGAAGCCGATATTTTCTTTATTTATAAACAATATGGTTTTATTTTTTTATATTTAAACAAATTTGTACTATTTTTGAACAAAATATTTGAATTAAGGTGTAAGTATATAAAAACATTTTTTTCTCACGTTCAATTTCGAGTTAACCTAGAAATGTGTTGGTTTAACGATGAGGAGTTTCTGTAATTTATTTTATTTTATTTTAGATTATATAGTTTTTACCTTCTTTTTCAAACAGAGTGAGTGAGCTACAAAAAAGTTATGTCGCATTATTGAATTGCAAATCTGACATACTGTATATCAGTAATTCATCATTTATCGTAATATGTTGTGTTCTGATAGCCTACCATTACTTTCTTTACACGAACTCTTTTTGACACCGTCTTCAATGCTGTTGTATGTTGCAGGCGGTGTAACACTCACCGAGCTTCGAGTGCCTACTTCCGTGATGGCCAGCGTAAAAAATGGCGTCGTACTTGATTGCTTGTACACGCTACGTCCAAATTCCATCGGTCTAGTGGTAGCCTGGTATTTCAACAACAGCGCCAGACCGGTTTATCAGTGGATTCCCGGACAGAAGCCTTTGAGCATCGGCGTATTCCGTCACAGAGCCAATCTTGACTACAAGGTGTCCGACGACAACGAAACCATGCACAGGTAAAAAATGAGTGTTCAAATATTAGAAAGACGATTCTCGAAATAATTATTCTTTTCGATGCTCCAGTAAATATAATAACAATTGATATAAAAACTTAACCTATATCTTAACAATCTTATTTTATATTTAAAGAATATAAAGAATAAAAGTGTAAAAAATACATACATAAAATAAAAAAAATAATAATAATATTTTTAAATGACTAATGAGTAGTATAATTAACTATAACTAATGAAAAACTTTGTACAATTTTTGACCTCTTATCCATAAATTAATTTGAAAATAGAAATTATTTATTCAAATTCTATAAACTGTTCAAACCTAAAATGTTTATAAAAAAAGTAATCTATATTGTTTTTTAAATTGTTTTACTGACTATTAATAAGGAACTTTGGTTTTTAATTCAAATCTTTTATCCCATAAATAAAATATGTTAAACAATAATAAAAATAGGAAAAAAAAATTAGAAAATATCAAGTGACTTTAGTAATTAGTATACAATTATCATACATACTTTAAAAATATTATGTATAGAAAATAATATTCCATAGTCAAAATTGAAATATTTCATATATTTATGATTTATTTTTTTTTAATTACGACAAAAAATTAAAATAACTTGTAATATTTACTTAAAAATACAGTTTTAATTTGACATTTTAACTTAATTCCACGAGAATCATTTTAATATGGTTTATTAAGAATACTATTTTTAAATAATCAAACATGAATTGTTAAATTTTAAAATATTATAAATATACATTTACAAAATATATTCTATGACTTAAATTACTTGATTACTTGATTAGGGATACTATATTGGTTTTAAAATAGACAAAAACCATTATAAAAATTATTAAATACATAATATAAAAATAAAAACATACAAGTTATGTACATTAACATATTGAAGCAATTAGTAAAATTAGTTTTAAAAATAGACAAGAAAAATAAATGTTTAATATTAACAAATATTCGATAATTGTTTGGAATGTAGCTAAAAATAAATATGGTATATTATAGTCATGCACTACTCTCTGAATATCCAACAGTCATTATTAATATTATTCTTTTAATGGATATACATTTGAAGTGATATAATTGATTTGATATCATAAAATGATGATACACCTATTTTCTCATTTGATATTAAAAGAAAAGAAAATAATAATGTTCAGTTATTAATTTTAATGAATGAATATAAATTTTAAATTTCAAATAATTGAAAAATAATTAAAATATACATTTCATGATTTCCCAAGCGCCGGTGGTTAATTTTGAATTACCCGAATAATGTGAAAAATATAACCAAATAATTGTATCCCATCTCAGGGTCTATTGTAGCCCTACCCAAACTGATTGTGCAAAGTCAATCTTATCCGATTAATTTCAACTTAATCCGCAAACCGGGGATTACTCATAACATTGCAATATAATATGACATTAATTATACGATAAAATAATACATTACGATTTGGAAGCTGCATTCGTATTAACCTAAAAAAAAAAATAAACTGTTAGCAAAAACAATAATACATGACTCTTAAATTGGCAAATTTTATGAATTATCTTAATTGGTAATAACATAGAAAATACACATATTAAATCAAACTATAACTATACTCTGTATGTATATATTAAACACAGGGCCTTGCACATCATCAATCCGACCATCGAGCTCTCCGGCGACTACAGATGCGTCGTATCTACTTACCACGATGAAGATTTCATGATCAAAAGGATGATTGTATACTGTGAGTACACGCAAATCTATACTTAAATGCAATATTATATTATTATTTTATTAGTGATATTTATTTTTATAGCAATAATTCGATATTATGATTTCAAATGCATATTATTTCGTTTAATTGTATATACCTACACGTGATTATTTTAATGTAATTGCTTAATATAATGTATTAAAATAAAAATATCGGAGTTAAAACTACAAAAGTAAAATAGTTTTATAAAATATTTCCAGAAATAAATCGGAAACAATAATTTATTTAACTGTGGGTAGTGAGCACAAAACATAAAAGTAGTAACATTAAATTCATTTCAGTGTTACATTATAAATACGTAGTTTTTATAAATTATAATACACCTGCTCAACACGCAATAAAATATTTCATTCTTTAATACCATAATTTTCTATTTTCGAACAACATAATACTAAATTAATTGTATAGAGAAAGAAAAATGTTCGTTCCTATTGGAAAATTACATGTTATGAGGTACCAAAACATGTTTGCGATTAGCGATCTTAAATTTTCATATTGTTTATAAAGTAAGCGAATTGTTTTATATTATATTTTTAGAAAAAATAATAATAATATGTAAGATAAAATTTAAAAAATAATAGACGACCATACTATTATACTGTTTTAAATGGACTGAATATAACATTATTGTTACAATTTCAATTAAAAGTCCCCCAAAAAAAAAACATCAAATATACTTTTAAAAGCATATCATTTTATATTTTGAAACTCAAATTTTAAATAAAAGAAACATTTTTTAACGATATTTATTAAAAATAAAAATACAAAAAAAAATTTAAATGTCTATATAAATAGCTCAAAAATATTCAAACTATAAAATGTATACCTACTATATTTTGGAAATTCCAACATACAGATTTAGAGAAAATTTAAAATATTTACTGTTATTAGTTTTTGAGTTATAACAAAAAAAACATAATCAATTTTATCAAATATTTGTTATGTGTAAAATTTCTTGTTTTCTCTACTTTTTTTTTTTTTTTATTTGTATAAAAGTTATGATTTAAGTTTTTTATACAATATATATAAAATGTAAAAATAAAGAAACGCGTATTTTTTATTTTTTTTTCGTATACAATATATTATCAGTTCATAATTATTGTTAAATAAACACGTGTACATTAATAATATACAACCTGTATATATTATCAAACATATAAACACTGATATATATATAATAATTTTAGAAATCTTTTTCACAGTTATTTTTCTCACTAATAAATTTAATATAATACAATATAATTATTATTATTTTTTTTTTTTTTTGAAAGCTTTCTTTGATAAATTAAAATACATCCTTTACTACTAACCTTTATTTTTTTAATACGTGAAATGTGTTTAATTTTATTTTATTTAAGTTCTATGTTTTTAAAATCTGCAAGATGAAAATTTAATTGATAATTAGATATAGTTTGTGTTAGTCTAAACACATTTATAATGGTGAATTTGATACCAAATATGAATTAACATTATTATCAATTTTTTTTAGATGTAATGATAATTAGTTGTAGTAGATAACTATTAACTTTTATTAAAATATAAATGTGGTTTTTAATAAAGAAATTCGATATTGTCACAATATTTACTATTCTCTGTAATTATATTTAATATAAAAGCAAATACTTCGCCATTTTATTTCGTAGGTCTTCGTAGTAGAATATATAAAATTAATTAAATGTTTTATTCGTTTTTTTGAATATCTTCGATGATTTGTAATGTTATATTTTATCATTAAACGCATATATAATACTATAAGTTGGTTTTGTAGTGAAAAAAAATTACTTCCATTCATTACTAATATAAAAAGTAGTAATTATATTATGGGTTTACTGTTGGTACACAATTAGATTTTTATAAAATTTTAATACCCAAATAGACCCGTACAGGATTATCGTGAAGTTCAATAGGAAGCGTTATAAATCACCATAAGCTATTTAAATATTTGTACCTGCGTTTTGTGTTTCTGGAATTTGATATAACTGAAAAGGAAAAAATGAAACACATTACGCATTGAAATTAAAAAAAAAGGTGTGTAAAAAAAAATCAATGGTTGTAAGAAATATAGTGTATATTTTATTAGTGTAGTGTAATTTGATAGTTAATTCGTATTTATTTGAAATATAATTTTATATTGTAACTCCTAACAATATACATACCACCATACAATATTACGATATTATGATATTTTTATATCAATAAAATTGAATACATTTAATTATATTCCTAGTCATATTCACGGCGTGCCTATGAACCTTATCTTATGTGTGCCTTATGTAATTGGTACTGGTGTAACGAAACAAACTTATCCCATTGCATTTTTCTTTGACCTTTATCGACGAAACATTGTACTCTATCAATCAGCTGTTATCATATTCCCACAGTGAAGTAGATGGTTATCATGACTATTTACTATACAATATATATACATATATTACAGATTTTTGTAAATACATCAAACTGTCCTATCATAATCTGTTGATGACATAGTAATACTACCATATAAAATCTGAATAAAGACCTCAAAATATTTACATACAAAATCCAACTACATTAAAATCTATTTTTAAAATAGGTATATATTATGTCAAAAATTGAATCAAATACGATAACATCTCAATCACAAGTCAAAAATCAACAAATTACCTTAAAATAATTTTACAAAATTTTCTGAAATTTGTCTAACCTTATAAAGACAAAAACAAATAATAATCAAAACAAGACTAAACCCACTTAATTCATTATTAAACTAACATACATTTGAATAATGAAAAAAACGAATATACTATACAAAGCAATAATACAACTAGTTTGGATTTATTTTATTCGAAAAATTGTGTGAATTAATGTGTTAAACATTCTTGCACTTGAGCTTTTCACTCAATATTTTTAAGTTTAATAACTGTAGCAACAGAGTATACCATAAATGCATCACAATACAAGTTAATTTAAAATTTCAAACTATCATTGAACATAAAAAATGTCACTACCGGTGATTCAATTCCCAGTTAATTATTAACAAAAATCTACTTAATCATAAATTTTCTCAAAACATATTTATGCTAACTCATATAATATACTCAAATTAAATTAGTATATGGAAGAACTAAAAATACGATATTTTATATGATAAAATTATATTTTATTTAAAATTCAAATCTTTATAAAAAGGGTATAATCGTTATATTCTACTGTATCAATTTATTTAGTCTGATATTTATTTGAATTAATTACTTTTCATTATGAACGTCTTTTAGCTCTAATAATAACGAGTTCGATCAGTTATTTGTATATTTTCTATAGAAATAAATAGTTAACAATCGCGCCTTTGGTATATTTCTGTAACTATACCAAATAACTCCTAGAAAAAAAATACTAATTAGTTTTGAACAAAATTTAAGTTAACTACCTTTATTCTTACGTCAGTAATATAATACCAGCCAGTCGCACGATTTATTGATGTATCGCTTATTCGGAAAAATATTTTGTGCGTCATCGAACATTGCGTGGTTATTTTTCAATGACCGTAATTTTCTCACGCACATAAAATAATGAAACTGGATTGGTGCGAAATCGATCCTTAAAAAGTTGTACTATTATAACTTATACATAATATTATAATCGAACTACGACGTTTTTCCGTGTTATCACAAGCAAATCGTGTGATCGTACAAATGTAAACTAAGGCTATATCGATTTGTTTAAGAAATTATTAACGGACAAAGAAATAAAAAAAAAAAAAAATACTTAGCGTGCACACAATTCTTAAATTAATTTCAAACTTTACAGTGAAATAGTCTTAAAATATATTATTAATCTAAACTATTATTATTAATTAGGTTTTATTCAATCTAATTTGAAAACGCTAATTTACTGTCAATAAAAGCTAGTATGTTATAGTTGATGTTAGTATGACGTGTTCATACGTGTAAGTCTAGTTTATATTTTATACCTAATGAATATGTTTGACTATATGATTATATTTGATTATGAGGGGTGATATTGTGTGTTGAATTTTACCTAGTATTGGTATTATAACCAGGAACTTCCTTTTATTTCATTATTTTTTCTATAGATGGCCATTGATAAATATCGTTAGTTGATGAGAGGATTACCATTGTATACTGAACATTTTATAGATAGTTGATATACTTAGTGATTTTCACCACGACAGACATATATTTGAGGTTGTTGTATACTCTGGCTTGAAAATAGTTTTGGCAGTTAAGAGATTTTAGTGCCTGTTTGTTACTCGAGGTACATCAATTTTTTAAATGATATAGCACGAAAATTAGAGATTCTAATATATGTTAGTAGTTTGACTTTAGTTCTAAATCAATAAAAAAATATTACTAGGTATTTTTTGCATATTTTGTGACGAGTTTTCTTAATTCTTCAGCAAGAAATTTCTTTGTTCGATTATAATATAATTGAGTCGTGTAATGGAATGTTACAATCTGAAATTATGGTTTATTTTTAATTTTAATTTTTACGTAATAGTTTCGAATTTTAACTATCTTAAAAACTCGATAACAGTTCTTTCCATTTGCCCTGTACACAAAAACAATTAGTTTAAGAATAGTTAACATTTAAATAATTTGTTAGACTAATTTTTAATATGACGTGTCTTCTTTGAATATTAAAACTAATTAGTAATTAGTACCTACATGAATTTTATAATAGAATAATGTAATTTGATTTTGGAAGAAACTTTTTGAAGAACTTAAATATATATTAGATTAGTGTGCCTTTTACACTTTTAAAGTAAATCAAACTTTCCAAATTACGACATTTTCACACGAAAAACAAGCTGACAATGGAATTGTGTTTTTTTCCTAATTAAAGTCTGCGTTGTTATCTCATAGAGATCAGTCACAGTCTATTTGTAGTTTTGAACAATTTAATTTGACACAGTACGAGTACAGCGAACAGATTTCGAGGGTTTACTACTGTAGCTTAGCTTTTGTTCACAGATGATACAAACTTTGTTCGTATTAGAAAGTCAAAAAACCTCGTTTTCTACTGTGCCAAGAAGCTGTTAAACTTTGGTACGATTCCAATGTCCTTCTTCTATTTTCTTAGACAAACCGCATTCGATATGTTGTTAAGTATTCTATATAACTAGTAACGTGTACACATATTCACATATATATTTTGATAAGATAAATACCTAATGGTGACTTTATGATGAATTCAACAGTAGATATAAATTATTTTTGGTAAATGAAAACCTATGGATGCGATACACTTTTTATTGTACAATCGTTATAAATACTAGCAAAAAATGATATTTAAAACAGTGTTCGTTTACTTGAAATGTTAATATTATTTCAACCAGATATCCGAAAAAATAATATTCCTTGAAAATAGATTACATAATTTTGTTTTTTATCGTAATGTTATACGAACAGTTTCGAATTACATATCGATAATACATCGATAATAATGTTATTGTTTGACATTCCTGGAATTCGGTATACTTAGAATTCCATAAAGTCGCGTTCCGACGACTTTTGAATATTATCTAATAAAAAAATAATTGGTTTAATACATTGTATTGTTCAGGTACATCTAATAGTATACCGGGAATCGTTATATACGCAGTCTAAAACATAAGTAAACACACAGCATGGAATTTTCGAATGTTAATTTAGTGTTTCCATTCTACAACCATTCTGCAAACATACCAAGTGTAAACATCGGAACCGCCCCACAGGAATAAGTGCAACTGTGTATATACGTGTTTACGTCAATCTCGAAAAGCATTATATGAAAATTTGATGGTATAATTCTGTTGTCGGGTTTACATATTTGCTTTCTTTTTGTTCGTCACAATCTACGGAAGGAAATAATGATGAGTAATAACCCATAATATCATATTATATTATAATATGTTATTATTATATATTGTGTTTTTTTTTCGTTTCAATAATATTATTATTACAGCTCCATTTTATTATTATACGGATGAGCGTTTAGGTACTACAGGAAACTAAATATTTATGCATACAAACCCAAAGTTTGAACGAGAAAAAATATTTGTCTACTTTGCACACGAGTAAAATACCTATGTTAATATATTTTAGTAGTTAATAACACACTTGTTCGATATTCGTTATTAAATTCTCATGGTTGGCTCGTGATATGCTAATATTATAGTAATATAAATTATTACAGAAAAAATTTGTACTGTGAAAACGTAGTAAATATTATCACAGAGAAATGAAAACAATAAATATTTTACTTATCGGCCATTTATGTATATTCGGTAGATTATAGTAAATATATTGTGTACAGGTCTATAACAATTTTCAACCGTATAGGAATCGAGTCGGGTCACAAATATTACATATACGCTTGGAAACCATAGATTGCTGATATAGGTACTTATGCAGTTTTTACACAACATTACGTATACTTATAGAAACAAATATTTTATTTTATTTTTTAGACCAAGCACATAGCCAAAAAAAAAATAAATCCTTTCGTTTTAAATAAATCGAACATTTTATACGAATCCTACAATATTGTCTAAAATTAAGCTAATTACCGCTAATTATTACTAACTTTAAAATGTATATGACAAAAAGTTAATATCACATACTCATAATTTTATTATATTTGTAGTTATAATAATACGTAAGACGCATACTTGTATTCGTAAATTGTGGCTGCACGACGTCGTGGGTCGCACACTCACATGGTATAGTGGTGGGTATTTGGGGTGGCTACGGGGCGAACGTGATATTCTCGGATAATATTTTCAAGACACATTTCTCGTAGATCTGTTGAAAAAAATGTACAAACATAATTGTGTAATCAGTGACGTACTTAAGATTTTTCCGCCTATAGAGACTTTCCAATTCGCCACGTTCACCCCATCCATCCTAAAATTATTTATAAAACATATTTGAATATACAACTTGTTATATTACCTATAATATTATATAACAAATTTTTACTGTTTAACTTGTAATTCTAAATTATATAATATAAAATTAGTATAAAAATAATTTTTCTACTCAAAAAACTAATAAAATTTGATTTCATCAAATGAAAAATACTTTTTGTAATTTTGTAAAAAAAAATCGTTAACATTTGCCGCTATAGTTCCTGTGCCTAAATACGCCTCTGCGTGTGATACTTGAATTTTTTATGATGCCGATGATATTTCAAAACTACAAGCCGTAGGTACTATAATAATAATAATAATAATAATAATAATAATAATAATAATAATAATAATAATAATAATAATAATAAATAATAATTATAACTATAATTTACGCAGTAATATTATTCGTATACATTTTATAGACAAGTGCACATTTTGTGTCTATTCCCTCCCGAATCAATATTTTTTCATTCCCTAATTTGTCCGGGCGTCACCACCAACACGACGTGTACCTGCAATGCGATACCTAACTGAGGTGTGATCCAGCGCGCCCGGGAAACACCTATGATTAAAATATTAAATTATATCGCATGCAATACACTCATCAGTCGTCGCAGAGTCGCGTAGCGAGTGTACGATCAAAATTTTGTTATAACATATTAATATTTCGTCGATAGCCAGACGGTGAAATTTTCCCACCTCCATTCGGTAACCGCCCAACGGTTGAATAATAATAATAACAACAATAACAATAACTACGCATGATGTATTAAACAATATTATACGATAATATGTAAATTTTCTCCTCTGGTCCGAGAAAGGGCTGACGAACCGACCGCTACCGTATCAACTACCGATATTATATATTATTTAGTCGTCGCGTATTTCGAACGCATGTGGCACGCGTGTGCATGCATAATATGCCTATAGCGACTCCAATGTCGGGCCCGTCGAATTAACACACACTAATCGTATGCACGCGCATAAACGATACCGCCGCCGCCGCCGAGTGCGCCACAATATATTATTATATCGTCGTTTGTGTTGTATCTCATTATTATTATTATTATTATTATTATTATTGTGTGACATAACAGAATAAATTAGGTACATCGTGTATAATGTGACGCACGCACTTTATAAATAATACGTATTATAATAATATTGTAATATAACTGATATAATATAATATAGCTGATATACCAACACGGAGAGGTGATTTTACTGCAGTGCCGGTAGTAGCTGGAATTTTTATTTTACAGGATACGCCATGAAAACAAGAAACATAACATCGCTGTACACATACAAATCGAATAAAATAATATCGGTTAAAATGTAATATTTTAATTTAAAAAAAAAAATCAAATTAACATTCAGAATTTATATGAAGATTTAGCTATTATAAAAAACATGATATTACTTAATACCAAAAAAAAAAAAAATAATAATAATTAATTGAAATAAAACGTTTTCAAAGAGAAAATTGTAATTGTATTATCTTTGTCGAATTAAACTTGTCTATAGACTGCAGATAAAATAATACTATATGTGTATAATAAAATATTTAATATTATTAATACATTATTCGTTATAACATATTATTCAAATCATACCATGCAAATATCTATTTTATTTAATTCTTGTATTATAACTTCGGTGATTTTGATTTTTTTTAAATATCGTTCCGTTTGTTGAAACGCGGGGGTTAGGCTCCTCTAGGCCGATGGTATTTATGAAGTCAGCGTTAAATTGACTATTTAAAACGCCGTGGTACGTTAATTTTATTATTGAAAATAATTATATTGTATTGGAAAAACAAAAGTTTCACTTTTGGATACCAAAAAAATTAACTCACATGTACTAAATCGATATATCCTTCACAATATTTTATTTATGTTTTCAAATAACTCGGTAGCAATTAAAATAATATCTATTTTTTTAAACTACAGCGAAACTTCCACGACCGCGCGTGTATAATATCATAATCCATCCGGAAATGACTCATGAGTTGAAAATATAATTTGAAATGCACAGACCTATATTATAATATCTTCCATGCGTAAAATAGTATTATTTTATTTAAACATGTGCGCAACATAACGATATTGTTATCCCACTTATTATAATATTATGTGCGTGTTCGACCTTTCAGTTGCCGACGGACAGCCCACTTTACCACACGTGCATTATAATTTTAGTATATAATAATAATAATAATAATAATAATAATAATAATAATTTATTCAAGAGGACACCATTGAAAACATTTTCTGTTTTTTTTTCTTTTTTTTTATAATTTCGTTTTTATAAATTAGAACTGACCACAGCCCAAAGGCTGCCTGATCGAATTTTTTCGCTTACTTTACGAGCGACGAGTTTTGACCGTTTGTTATGACGTATTGTAGCATACTATACCCATCGCGGACACCGATGATAAAAATATTTTCGTAATACATCAATATCGAAATCTTTGTCCGCCGGCTGACTAAGTTTTAAAACGAACTCGTTAAATCCTGCCGGGGCAGTAATATTGTTTTGAACCGTTGCTTTATCATATTTTCAGGTATCTCCTGCGGCATCGAGTCGGCGTCGATTTATAATATTATTATATTATTGTCATATTTCCATATATACCTGTCTGGTACCTGACACCAGTTGTAGGTTTAATCGCTTAGCAGTGGCTTTGTGTTGTTATTGTGTGTATATAAATTCGATGCAAATGTTTGATTCGATTAATGTACGACTCCATAATATATTATATTTTAAGCGCGTTAAAATATTTCAGTCACAATGAATATTGATGATATTATTACCTACAACCTACACAATAGTGATACACCCGTATATCACACGGAATTTGATTAATCATCTGCAGACATGGATTTAGAACTGGATAATATGATTATACGCAGTTAATTATTATACGTATTAGTATAAAATACTGTTTTCGAAACGACGATAGCACAAAATATATTATAATATTATATTTAATAACGATAATAATTATTAATATGTAACGCTCAATATCGCCCGAATTGACTGTAATATACCACCTACGCGAATTCGTGAAGAAACCAGGTTACAGTGGGCGCGCGGACCTAAACTGGTCGCCGAATCGAGAAAATTTCAAGGCACGAACCACGATCAGAACTCGATCGGAAACGGTGACGAAAATAAAGCTTACTGTTATAATTATCGCGAAATACCAAAACCTATTCGAAAAAGATTTTTCACTCGCCTCGTTTTTGTTTTTCCGGTCTTGTTAGTCTTTATACCGCGGTAGTAGTCGCCGCGCGGTCATCCCCAAATCCAATTATTATCCGGCCACAATAAATCTCCCTCGCCACGCGCGCGCGTGCGTTCCGCGATCTTGGGCACACAGAGAGAAACCGTTCGATTGAACACAATAGTCGAATAATATAAAGTTTTGTTTTTTATATTTTTTTTTTTTTTTTGTTCGCGTTTTTTTTTTTATTTTATTTCTTTCCACCGCCATTACGCGTTCATACCGTCGCTTATAAATTATTATCATTATATTTACGGTTATCCGTTTTCCACGCCGCCGGCCCGCCAGTGACGTGTATACAAAATACGCGTAACCGATTGAATGAACGGCTCTCGGAATAATCGCCACAGTCGCGTGACAAAACTTTCCGTCGAAAACCGAATCATTCGCGCGTTAAAATGCCAACGTCGTCGCGATAACTATACATATACGTACGCGCCGCCCCGCCCCGCCGGTAGGGGCCGCGTGAATTATGTGCATCGCACTAATTATCGCTATGAAAACGCGGCGCACCGCGAAGGACGAACATATTATGACGTTTTCCGGAGACTATAATATTTATTTGAAATTGTTACCATTACACTCGAACTCGAATCCACCCACACGCGCACGGCAATCGTCGTCGACAGTCGACTCGTTTGATAAAACCATTCCTGTTCCGTGTGGGAGATAGATGCGTATTGTTTTCTCTCTTCTACCCCGCATTTTACATTTTTAATAAAGGAATTATTCACCGCGGGGAAAACATTTTGTCCAAAGTACTTTATTGTCTGTTCAAAGAATTTTGGTTCGGTTTTTTTCCCCTTCTTATTGGTCCACTTTTATCTTAAAACAATTTCCCAATTTCACTTTCTCTCGGCTATTGTAAAAATCTCTTTGATATATTTTATTATTATCCTCCAGCGTTTTTCGAGCATTTTTGAGCTATTTTAAAACATATTTACGTATACACAATACACATTGATTTCGCGGCTCAAGTATATATACCACCGTGCGCTACATAAACCGTATATTGCATTAGGTTGTTTTAACAAGACCCGTTTCTAATTTCTTAGCCTAAAGTTTCCGCGAATATATTCCCCATTTGTAATGAGTTTATGCGAAGAATGTGTATAGCATTCTCGATTTTGGGATCCAGGCCCGCAGACGACGTTATTTATTATTTTCGACGGAATGAAATAAGACGATTCGTGGTGATGCTCATGGCCAGTGCCGGATGTAGTATATTTTTTACCCGGGACGGAGTATAAAATTAGCATCCTCTCACAATTCAGCCCCCTTCCCTGTATTATGTCATTGTTATACTTATGTACTAGTTACTCTCTCTCTCTCTCTCTCTCTCAAAAAAAAAAGTGGGTAAACAAAAATTATTATTAGGTAGAATTGCCCCCCCCCCGCCCCCGACCAAGACTTCCGGTGCGAATGCCCCGGTTTGCCGCCCACTAGATCCGGCGCTGCTCACGAGTGAGGTTGCAGGGTTAAAACCCCATAGTATCATTGACGTTTTTTTTTTTCTATAAAATCATATAATAACCAAAAAACACAATTGTTGTTGGAAAATCTGACAAATAATACCCTTTGTCCCGTGATAATCTTAAATCACAATACATTATCTCGATGAATAATGCATAATAATATAATAACCATATTATTACGTCTATAGCTTAGATGGCATTCAATCTGAGAACCATAGGTACAAATCGTATTCGGATGAGTAGTCGATTAGACGTGAGTTTATGGCATATATAAGTATTTAAAATATTAGACGTGCTGAGTGAAATGACACTAATATTATTATTCGGGTCAACGGAGATTACCGATCTACGACCACTGTTCGCAGTCACTTTTTCTACCCACTTCCATTAATACACCCAGACAACTGTACTGATACATTATACAAATTGCCGACAAGATATTAAAATAATGAGAAAAAACCTCGCCGAGCACAGTATAATAATATGTTTCCACGGTCTTATCAGATCCGGGAGTTTTATTATGTTTTCATAGGTATAATTAATATGTAATACATTTACACGAAACTGTGTCATCGCCGCAGCCGTCGCCGACCACACGAAGCAATAGTTTTCATCCGCATACGTACATTTCGTGTTCAACGCTAAGTCGTGCATTCCGCCTCACGCTCGATACCTCTTCACACAACTATAACACAAGTGGTAACGAGCCGCTCTCCACGCTCGCGCCGGATTGACACGATTGCGCCGGATTGACACGATTATATATATTAGCCGACGATTCGTGCGCAATATTATGCAATCGCACGCACCGTGTATTTTAACAGCATGATATTAATTGCTACCATCGTAGTATTACATACACGCGGTATGTAACGATATCACTGTATAATACACTCGTATCGTGCAGACGTTTATCGGTGATTATTACGATCGCAGAGAATGTTGTCAAGTCGTATATGACGAAATTTCACCATCGTAGTAAACGATACACGCCTGACAAAAGTAAATGCCAATGTTAATTGTAATTCAATTTACTGAATAGATAATCATGATCAATCGATTAATTACATTTTTCAATCAGGCTTAACATTTAATATGATGTTTTTTAAATAATACAATATACTCGATGACTTAAAACCGTAAGGGTATTCGTGATGTAATGGTGCAATTGCGATATAAGATGACACAGACATCGTTAGACAAACTTTTAATAATAATTATTAAGACACGATTTAAAAGCCTCCTTACTTGGAATTCAATATTGTACTCAAATATGTATACCGTCGTTTGTATTTCATCATGATTATTTGTCATTTACAATATATTTACAATGTACTTTATTATCAGTTAATTATATTTGATAATACAAATAAATATATAATACCAATAAGTTTGCACTGTGACAATAATAAGATAACATATAAAAATGTATATTATACATTTTTTTTTTTTATATTTAAAAACGATTTAGGTCACAATGTACACACAATATAGAAAAACAATTTTTTTCAGACATTTTTTGAAATATGTTTATTTTTAATTTATTACTAAATAATGTAATAATTTCAAATAAATTGTTTAAATTATTTGAAATCCAGAAATGTATACTAGAATCAGAATATATTTGAACTATTTCTCAAATTTTCTTAGGATTGTTCATACTTGATTTATTTGTAATTAATGTCAAACCAAAACTACTTCATTTTATTTTTGATATGTAAATCTTTACGATTCGTGTTAAGGATAAATTTTCAAATACTTGGCTAAAAAAGAACTGTTTGGTGATTATATTAAAAAATCTTAAGGACATAATCCTATAGTGGAAACTGTACCAAGAAACAATTAATAAATTAAAGTCTAGACTACAAGAAAATTTAATTGTTTTACAGCACAATATATTTACTAGTCAACATTAATACTTTATCTTAAATCATTTTTCTTCTGAATTATTTGTTTGCCGTCATTAATATTATTAAATTTAGTTAGCGTTATGGTGATTTCATTTTTATTAATTGGTTTTTAATCTTTCTGCAGTATTGAGTTGTAAAATTATACATCTTAAGGTTATAATTTTGCATCAGTATACAATTATAGAGTAAATTCGATATTTCATACTTTAAACGGTATGTGTATTTATTTTTACAAGGTTCACTCTAGTCGAAAAATTTAATCTAACATTTTCATGACGATAAAACATATATATAATATGTATTATACGACTCATAAGGCTATTAACATCAGTTCCATCGAACCGTATCGTAACTCGTAGGAGGTAAACACCGGGAATGAACACTGTAAAACAAAATTATAGTGTCCATTACATGAAGGATAGAAAGACTGCATTGGAAAAACGTATTGGCTGTACCCAAAGGGATGAACCTTGATATACGAAATAAAAATAAAATAAAATAAATATCACCAGCTATATAAACAGCGTATACACTTATACATATATAAAATGTATACCGGGTGAAGCAAACCGAGTGTGTGTCTGTGTGTGTATGAAATAGATAGACGAAGAGAGAGAGAGAGAGAGAGAGAGAGAGAGAAACTAGGAAAACAGTAACTGCGGGCTTATTGTTTTTTTTATTTTTAATGTCGAGTCTGCACATCGTTGTCTGCAACTTACAACTTGAACGTTTAATTTTGTACCATTTTTTGTATAATGTTTGGAAAATGCAAATTATACTGCGCGTTCATGCTTCGATGAGGAGCATCTTTAATTCGATTATGGTAATAATATAATATGTAAACAAATTAATTTTGCAAAAATAATTTTGTAAAATTTCACTCTAGAATTTATTTTATTTATATTTTAAATGAATCAAGTAACCGAGAAATATAATATCCGTCACTCGTCTTGTATAACATTTCTACTTCCACCTCATCGCGTAAAACCGTAGGGCAAGTAGCAGATAATACGGTATGAAATGCATACATATACGTTGGTTTTGATGCATATATAATTATTTTGTTCTAAGTCAGGAATTTAAATGCGAAACCCGATTATTTGTCAATTGAAAATAATTAAAGCCCTAACGCTGTTGCGTGACACAAACGTTTTTGAACGTAAATAATAATTAAAATATCCAAGAAAATAATTAAGACTGTTCAATCGATAATATCATCGACAAGATAATGGTGAAAAAAAAATTAAAAAATATATAATATATGCTCATAGTATATAATATACGTATCATATGATCATGTTCAATTGTATAATATTAATTTTTCGTACATCAATTAATAAAATGCATCATTTATTATATTATAGACGACTAATCTCACGTTTGTCGTGTAATGTCATTGTTGATTACTAATAAACGCTCGAATAATATCGTATACTAATATTGTTTACTCTCAGAAAATAGAAACCTGTATGCCATTTATCACACTGGTGTTTCATTTAAACATACGTTTTTCTCCGTATACGTATATTATGTAATTATAATATTATACACACTACAATAATATTGTATGTGATACGTTTATTGGAATAAATAACGCCTGCAATGAAACGTCAATAAAGATAATTCCGCAAACCGAGTGATGACTGAAACTTGGATTTGAATTTTAGTGCTTGCACGAATTTCTGCTGTATATTTCCAGGGATTCTTCCGCTGATATGTTTAATCAACAATCATTTTTAAACGATTGCTTTTCAGTTTTGAAGAGAGGAAGACAAGATCGTGGTTACAATTATTATTAAATAAAAATGAAGATTTGTTTAAAAATTAAACTGGTTTACTTTTCTAAATTTGTCGATCACTGTGTAATCACTAATCAGTAATCACGCTGTCGCACTTGCACGCGTCATGTTATAAATATTGAATTCGCTATGTACAGTTTGATGTTATACCTACTCAAAGCAACGCACAGTTGTGTACACGCGTTCTTTCAGTCCACATTTGGGCGTATACGTTTCCGGAAACCACTTATAGCATTTTAAAAAGCTTACACTACTTACGTTGTACAAAATTATATTTAAATTAAGCGGTTCTTTTAAAAATGTTTTACCATCACGATGCATTATTATAATATTATGTTGTGTTGAATTACCTACAGTTGTTTGAAGAAAATATACACGTTTCCCCGATAAAACTAGATTAAAATGCAAAATACTTATACTATATTTTATTATTTATTTATAAGAGTTATACGTGTTGTCTCCGCCGTGTGTACACGTGCAATATAACAAATTTGTGTTCAGCTAAAGCATCTGTGTGTTTTAACCTTAATATTTTTATATGTAGATAAGTGTGAATATCAACCTATCATCAAATATGAAGCTAATTGCATTATTTGTATTTACATACGGTGAATTTAAATACATTAAATGTCGTTTTAT